>VZTB01010631.1:1004332-1039142 GCA_013397245.1 Thryothorus ludovicianus
CCCGCCGCTCCCAGTGGCGGGAGGACCCGGGAGGGAGGGGGATTCCAGAGCGGAGGGATCCCTTCCCTCGGAGGGAAATGTCGGGAATCGGGGTCCTGCTTGGTGGGGGCTGATGGGCAGCGAGAGGAGGAGAGAGGAGGTGGGAACACAGAGCCTGGAGCAAGGCTGAGCTCGGAGTCCGGGGGTGACCTTGGTGGGACATCAACACCTCCTGTTGTAGAAGCATTTTCCCACCCCTGGGTTCCCGAGGTGAAGAGGGGTCTGTTCCCATGTGTAAAAGTCGAGTCCATGTGTGTCCCTTTCAACTCAGGATATTCAGGCTGAGAGCTGGGCTTGTTCAGCTTGGGGAAGAGAAGGCTCTGTGAATACCTCAGAGCCCCTTCCAGTGCCTCAAGGGGCTCCAGCAGAGCTGGAGGGACTTTGGACAAGGTCATGAAGGGACAGGATGAGAGGGGAATGGCTTCACACTGAGAGAGGGCAGGGTTTAGATTAGGTATCAGGAAGAAATTCTTCTCTCTGGGGGTGGTGAGGCCATCACACAGGTTTCCCAAAGAAGCTGTGGCTGCCCCATCTCTGGAAGTGTCCAAGGCCAGGATGGATGGGGCTCTGAGCAATATGCTTTAGTGGAAGATGTCCCTGCCTGGAAAGAGGGTTGGACTAAATGGTCTTTAAGGTCCCTTCCAGCCCAAACTCTTCTGGGATTCCACCATTCTCTCACACCAGGGCTCCACTGAGCCTTCACTCACGCTCTGCAATGCGTACAGAGAGACATAAAGTTAAATCACTTCAAAAGCCCCACAGATTCAACCAACAGCAGGTTTGTGGTGCAGCCAGGAAACCATATAAGTGTTAAAAGCAGCAGCACCTGGCTTTTCCCCACCTCAAGCCCATGCAGGGCTTTGTTCCTGCACAACAGCTCGGTGTCTGTGTGCAGTCATTAGCTGTACCGATGCACACGATAAATACAGATAAATACAGTTTTCTTCCCGCCTGTGTTGCAATGAGGGCCCTGCTGGAGCTGCCTGGGCATGCCTGGACTCCTGTGGTAGCAGCCAAAGATGGGGAAAATCTGAGCCTGGATACAGCAAAACCTGTCTGTGAGGCTGTGGAGAGCCCAACACAACACAACAAAACACGGGGTGTTTGCAGAGGACACAGAGGCACAGCTGACACAGCGCTGCTCTTTGCACCTTTATTGTTTTTAACCAGCCAAACGTTGCCTGACACTCACTTCTCCAGGGATACATTCCCCAAGTGGGTGTTTCTAAAATGCCTCGTCCTCCATTAGCCAGCCTCACACAAACGAGCTCATTAAGGCAGAAGAGGATAAAAACACCATCACCATGTCCCAGCAGCAGCCTGGGGGATGAGCTGGAGGGGTGGCACTGAGCGACAGAGGACTGGCAGCACATGGCAGTGAGAGCTCTCTGAGGCCGTGTCTCCCCTCCAGCATCCCTCCCAGTGGCTTTCCAGCATTTGCATGGCTTTTGGGGACAAAGGCCTGCCTGTGACACCAACATAGGCCTCAGCAGATTCCAGTCTAGTCCCCAAACGTCCTGTGTAGCCCCTTCTCTGCTGCCTATCAGCAACACTCCAATTTTTGCAGTATTTCCCTTCATCTGTGGTCCCTGGGCTGTAACCACATCGCAGCAGGGGTGTCCTTTTGTGTTCAGAGCATGACCTGTCAGTGCCCAGCTGGGGGTCCAGCTAGGTTCCAAACCTCCCCTGCACAGCACAGGCATCCTAGCACAGGCTCTGCTGCTGCAAAACTGCTGTTGAAAGGATTTAATTCTATTTAAAACTCTACCCTGCCTCCACCACATGAAACACTGAGGAGAACAATCACACAGACAAGGGGAGAAAAGTAATCGGAAACTATGCAAGCCAGTCACTTTCACTTCCCAATTATTAGCTTTAACCCTATTACTGTTTAAATAACAACCCTAGTGACATTTTCTCGGATGAAGTGACATTTCTACAGGCAGAGAAACACAGCCAAAGCCTGGAAAGACTCCTGGGGCCAACAGGATTGAAATCTGAACAGCGACTGGGACACAAAACAATCGTGCCCAGCTGAGTGTGGTCAGTGTGCCCGGGAAGGAGCTGGGCTGTTTGCTCAGAGGAAAATCCACTGCAGGCCAGTCCTTGAGAGGAGTTTTGCTTTATAAATCCCCCTGTCTCTCTCTTCCAAGACAGACCTCAGGCACTGCTCACATCTTCCACCACCAGCAACTGCAGGACAAGCTCAGAGCCAGCCCAGCCCTGACCTGGGCTGGCTTTTTGATTAAACGTGTGTCGCTCGCAGGGCTTCTGCTGTCTGATCCCCACAGTGCAGCCATGGAAATGATCATTCCTTGGGCGACTTTTGCTGTTGCTGCTGCGGGTCAGAGCGGGTTCCTGCTCAAAGAGAAGCTGTTACCCCTCCTGCCATGCCAGCACTGGAGGCTGGGATGGATCCGATTCTCCACGTTCTGACTGAAAAAGCTGGGAGCTGTGTGGGCTGCACAGCCGAGCGTGTGTCTGCAGAAAGCTTTTCCTTCCTCGGGTATCTACTTGAAAGTGTTTAATAAAACCCCGGAGTTCTTTTTCCCCAGGACACAGCAAGTCTGTCAGGCTCAGCCACGCAGCCTTTTGTTCCACGTGGGCTCACCAGGCTGTGCACATTTAATCAGCATCCTCAGACGCCATCACGGGGGCTTTCCCCAACGCATCCTTCCTGATTTAATTGCCAGGATTGCAGCTGCCTCGTGGGAATAGCACTGCATGCAAGCAGCGAGGCGCAGTCTGCCCTGATCTCGTGTGCTCATTCTGTGCTTCATCACAAATTGTCTTTCCCCCTTCATCCTCCTCACTGATGTGCTCAGAACTAAAGAATCAGCGGTGTTACACAGCCCACGCTGAATCCCACCTTGGCACGGCTGGAACTGTTTGTGGGGCGGGAAATTCGGGATAGGGTAATATCCAATATTGCACACTTACACTCTTAGCTGTGCTTTGACGCAGGAGCTGCCCCAGGAAAAGGAGAAGAGAGGCAGGGGATGGACTCTGGTTAACCCATCCCATCCCCTTCCTCGCTCCTCCCCTTCCCAGGGCCGGACGAGGCGCAGCACAGAGTCCGCTCAGGCTTCAGGCTTCTCCAAGCCGCTTTTTCCTACTGCATCACGAAACCCACACACCCATCCATCACAGCTGCCTTAGTGGCCAGTGTCACTCCCAGTCCTCTCAGCCTGTGAACATCCCCCTTCCACATCCACCCACTCAAAAGCAGATCGAGGAGATGCTCCAAAACCAACAGACCGCATGAGCGAGGAATCTGTGACTGGAGACACCAGCCTGGCAGTGAACTCACGGAGCGGAGCACCCACAGCCTGTAGCTTGTGCTTTTTTTGTGGAAAAGCCAAGTTTTGCTCAGAGTTTTCTCGTGCCAAAGCAGGAGTGGGTCAGCAGGGGAGTGGTGAAGCATCAGAGCCTGGAATAGGGAAGGAACATACACACAGAGATTAATTATATCAACTACAAAAATAGTTGCTATTTTAAGGTTAATGCCTGAGTGATCTGACTCACTTAGAAAAAAAGCCAAAGGAATTATTGGCATCAGTGCTGGCTGCTCCCCCAGACAAGCCATGGTCACCGCTGGCACAGAGTGCCACCAAAAGAGCTGCTTTTCCAGAGGATTTGAAAAAAATGCCATTAGAGTGAGTTCAACATCCTGGTGGAGCAACCACAAGCACAGGAATGCATCAGCTCGTCCTGGGGACACCCTCGGCTTCCCAGGCATCACCCGCATCTCAGATTACAACCATTTTACACACGTATGACCTCAAAACTGTGAGCAGCGTTCACCGGGACTGCACAGCTCCCAGCTCTCACCACCCCGGGTGTTCCTGGAGCTCTTTTATGCTTGACAAGATGCGAGTGCGCTGCTCTTGCTTCGCCCCTGGTATCACTGCAGGTCACAGCAAGCACCCAGTGCTGGCATTTACCAACAGCTTTGCTAACTGAGCTATATATAACTAAATAAGAAAGCCCTCAAAAATCAAGATTTACAACCCCAAACGCTCAAAGACTCGGACTCCAGCAGCTCTAATGGCTATCACTGCCATAAATTAATTTCTATCGCACAGCATTTTAATGTCAATACATCACATGGCTGCAGAGAAACGGAACAGGCACAAAACGCTCCAGGTTTTTGGGGAAAGTGGCAGCAGGAATGGTGCCCTGCAGGCTCTTTCTCCAGGAAATGGAGGTGTAGATATGGAAATGATGGCCAAATGCAGCGGAAGGTCTGTAAATCAAACTGTGCCAAGGCTGCACGTACAGCTGTCGCCCGAGACTGACACGCAGCCGGCGCTGAGCGTTACAATTTGCTACGCTATTAATTTCTCTGTTAAATTCTAGTTTATTTTTTAAAGCCTGTATTCTCTTTACTGCCTCTGGGGCTGTAATTGTTATGCTAATGTAGGAACCCGGGAAGGGTGGCTGTGGTGAACTCATCAGCTGTTCTCCCGTTGCTTGCACTTTGCAGGCAGGCCTGGGCTGACACAAAGCCAAGCAGGAGGAGGTTTTGTGGATCTTCCTTCGATCTTGCTTCGTGGCACATCGCAAATCCCGGCTGGCAAGTGGGAAATCACCCTTGTTCTGCTCCTGCCATCCTCGTCCTGCAGAGCTCAGCCCAGCCACCTTGAGCCAAGGCTTGATTCCAGACAGACTGAAAACAAAAGGCTGCTCATAAGGACAACCGAGGAGTGCTGTGCACTTTGTCTGGGCGAGATAAGATCACAGTCACAGAGGCAGCAGCAGCATTTTGCAGCAAAGGCTCCCGGCAGCATCCACCGGGCTGGCAAAGGGGCTGGAGAAGCTGTTCTCCACATTGCTCTCCACCCACTGCAGGTGACTCGAGCACTGCTCACCAGGTCTGCTGCCAAGCTCCAGCAGGAGGCTTTAATAACAAACTCCACATCTGTGACAGAAGCGTCCTTAAATCTCAAAGACTGAGGTTTGGAGCAGAACAGAGCTTTTAAAAAATATACATATTTATAAGAACCTTCAAAATAAAGGGAAGTCACGTGGCTCCCAGCTCTTCTGTGATCCTGCCCAGATGTTTGCTCCAAAGGCAGCTCGGCGTCTGTTCCGTGCAGAGGGCACAGGGATGGGGTGGTGGTGGCTTCACCCCACAAACCAGACAGAATTCAGCCTCTTCATTACTCACGGATCCTGCTTTGGCTCATCAGCCCCTCGGTGCCTGGGGTCTGCCTGCTGCGGACATGTGGAGGCTGGGGGCAGCTGGTGCTGACCTGCTCTGGTTTTAAGACAAGACACAAGTCTCTTGAGCAAGCTTTGAAAGCAAACTGTGCAGCCAACGGTGATGTCTGCCCACCCAAATCCTACCCTGCAATCGTTAAAACCAAACCAAACAAAACCACAACAATCCCCAAAAACATTCAAACGTACAAAACCGACCACGTCGACCTGTACCTATTCTTCAAATTTTGTTGCTGTTTAAGAGTTTGAATTGTTGCCTGCCATAAGGCTGCTCTGATTCATGGCAACACTCGGGCATTGTGTGCTTGGTAAATCCCAGCAGATATTTCCGCTCAGATTTTGCAGCAACAGTTAAAACCCTGACTGACTCAGAATACAGATTAGGGCAAACACCAACCAGCTTCATTTCAACGTGTTCCTCCTATGGAGCAGCCAGGCTCACTCAAGGCATCTGTAAGGTTTAACAGTAAAACTAAAATGACCCCCCCAAACCAGGAATTATGCACGCAATATATTTCCCACTGAGATAAGCAAATGGAAAATGGCTGAGGCAGGCATTTCATCCAGCTCAGAGCCGATGAGGGGTCATTCCCTGCAGTGTATTTAGCAATGATTTGTCCAGCCTAGTGTTGATTATCTAAAACAACACAGAACTGCCTCCATTTCTCCAGGGAGATTGTTTGCAGCCAAACTCATTGGCAAAACGTTTCTCCCATCTTGTTTTCCTCTGCTTTCGTTACATCTCACCTCTCCACAGCTCAGCCTTCAGCCACACTAATTCCAAACCCATTTCTGTGGGTTACCCCCATGCATTCATTTTGTACTGAGCTACACATTCTTGGCTTTCTTTAATCATCACTTAGTCAGGCTTACAGCTTTAATTCTTGTAATCTTCAGCCATTGCCCAATTCCTTCATCTCAGTCACTGCAGCTGTTCTTTGCAGCCCCTCCAATTTGGCGACCACCTCCTGGTATGAGATCTATCCCAAAATGAACAAGTTTGGCTTCTCTGGGAGAGACAGATCAATCCCTTCACAGCTGTGCGGGGTGGAGGATTCCTTCCAGCTTCACAGTGCTCCTGCAGAACAAAGATCCTGAGCAGTTCAGGAAGAGGCATCTGGAGCACTGGCAGTGGCTCTTCCACACCCGCAGTGAGCAGTGGGTGCATTCAGGGAGAAGCTGGTGATGGGATATCAGGGGGTATTGTGACACCCAAATGACTCAGGATTGAAGGCATACAAAGATGTGCACCCCAGAGCAATGTCCTCAGGGACTAAACCCCCAATCTCTTTGCTACACATACAGGTGACACGTTTTAACTGCTCCTTTCATCAAGGGTGCTCTTGCCAAGCTCAGCACAATCATCCCAAGAGGCAGCAGTAAAAGGAATTTCACACTGCTTCTCCCATTTTAATCCTCACCTATTCCACCTGCCACCCCTGGAACACTCTCATCTCACATGCCTTTTTTTTTGTTTTTTCAGGAATACAAGAGCCATCTCATGTATTGTGTCTCAGCCACCCCACAGAAAATACCCCACAGGGGAGAAGAGCCACAACAAAGCAGTGTCACCCCCAATTACCATTTTCCATGGATGAGAGGGGAGAAAAGGAATGGGTGACATGTGCTTTTTACTGCTTAAGACAGAAGAAAGCCCTTGTCTCCTTACCAAGGGCCCCAATATCAGGATCAGCTGTGCCAATAACGAGCTGTGTTATTACCTCTGCTGTACAAAGCAATTTGGTTTTTATTGACCACTCGCTATACAGGGCACTACAACACTCTCCTCTCATTAGAACCTGTCAGTCAGAAGGCAAAGGAAGGCAAAAGCAGATTTAAGGAGAAGGCAGCTCTTTGCAGTCATGAAGATAACCTTGCCTGAGCAACAGCCAGCAGCCAGGATTGCAAATGATCAGACAGCTGGGAGTTTCAGACACTGCAAGAAAAACCTCAGTGCAGGTAGAACAATTTACCTCCCTTGGGCAGGAAAACACCTACAAAATCACATCCAAACATAGAACATTGAGGAAAGTTTTGTTAGCTCTGGTTTTGTTTCTTCTGCTCCCTGTGTAAGTCTGCCAGATGACCTCTGCTTGCAATAGACCTCAAATACTGGGAGCTCTTCTTTGTCTTTCCTTGGAGAAAATGGTCAGGAATCAGTTTTTCCACTGCTAACTTCATTTGGTCTCCCCTCAAGTGAGTGTTCCCACGATTTAGTCCCACCATACCCACTCCACCCTTAACATTTCACCTTTCCTTACAGCTGAGGGATGTTTGGCTCAGTGCAGGCAACTCTGGGATGAGTCTCAGAGCTGCTGTCAGGGAATGTGAAGGGGGAATATTTTAAAGCCAAATACACAACAGACAGAATATGCAGAGGATGTTTAGTTTGGAGAAACCTGCATTAAAGAGATTTAGGCCACTCCAGTGCAACAATCAGAGACCACCTGCATCAGGAAAGTTTGTTCTAACCTACAGTGAGGTATTTGGAAATCCAAATTCCAAGTCCTTTTTATAGTTTAGCTCCCTGGTAAAACACCACCCACCCAGAGGCTTGAGGCAACACAGAACTGGCTGCTAGGGAGGTGCAGGGTAGAGAAAACAGGCTATTTCTGGCATTACCCCTCGGTGGTAGGATAAGAACCATGGGCTGAACTGTAAGAAACATCTTGAAGATTGGAATTTCGTGCCAAAGGACATATGCCTTTGAGGGATGGGGGATTATCAGGAAGAACACTTCACAGGAATGCCGTGCCCTCCTCATCCCTGCCAACCTAACCAGTTTGCAGAATTGAAATGCAAGGTTAGATCCCAACACCTCAGGAAGAGCACAACTGCAGACATCCCAAATCAGTCTAACCTAAATCAGGTCATGGACTTGCCCTTCTGAGACAGTGTGGCCAGATCCACCAAAGATACTACTCTAAAATTATTTCTATCCTTAATTTGTATCTGGACACCAAAGTTCAGAGCATCAGCTCCTTGTCTGCCCTCACCTGGCAAGCAGACACCAGAGGACACACAGACCACAGTGCTGGAGAGCAGCAACAAGCCCAGCTGCTCCTGCATTCCTGCCTGCCTGGGACTGCAGGACACACAGGGCTGGGAGAAACACTTTTGTTCAAGACTCAGTCCACAAACTACTGCCTAAGTTCAGCTTACAAACCTAGAAGAGCAGCTGGGCACACACAAGCACAGCTCCAGTAGCTGGAGCTCAAGAAAAGGCACCTCAGTGAACCTCACTGGGTCACTGACAGGAAAGCTTTTCTCCTCCAAGGAAGTTTTCCACACAAGTTTTGTGATTTGGCCCTGTATCCGTGATGCAGATGTTGATGGCTGGAAACAGAAGTTGAGCAGAGGGAAACGCAGACTTTGGGATCAATGGGTCAGCTTGGCTACTGGCAGTTCAGAAGGAGAAAAAGAGATGCATTAAAAACTTCTTTCTGGTCAATCTTTATTTTACACATTTGCACCACAGCAGGGAAACCAAGTTACACAGACTGTCCTGACTTGTCTCTGCCTTGCTTCTCTTCAAATACTGCTTGCTGTTCTTTTAATAAAGTTTAAAAAAATACTGAAAAAAAATTCCATTTTTACATCTGAACAGGAACTGAGGAATAGGATATTTACAGGTCACCAAAACCCCAGGAACTGGACCTTGCCGTACACAGAAAAGTCTTTTTTAGTTCTTCTGGAGGTCATTTACTAAATGAATTCAAAGCTACATTGTACAAGGTGCCCTAAAGCTGCTTAATGGCACAAGAGGATCTAGAATTAATTATTAATAGTTCCTAAAGGGCAAGGGAAGCTATTTAGACCCATACTCTGTTTACAGAGCAGGTACCAGCTCCCCTGGCTACAGGATGAAGTGCTTTTGATGATGTGGAGGTTGGACTCGAGTGCACAGAGAGCAGAACACTGAGTGAAATCCCACAGGGAGATGTTTATTAAGAACTGTCCTTTCTAGAGGATTGCTGCAGTCAAAACATAAATGGGTTCTTGAGCCAGTCAGCCTATAAGGAGTGACTCTTTTCTCAGCCACTTTCTTCCTACACCACTCAACACCTGAGTGTTGATATTTTCCTGTATCCTGTTCCAGCCACTTGGGAGCACAGATCATGTGCAGCTCTCACTGGATCATTGCTATATCCAGGCAAGAAGAAGAGGAGGGAAATTACAAAGGGAAAATGCACAGCTTCCCAATATTGCTACAAAAAAAGTGAGTAATCAGCCCAAAAGTTTTGCATCCAGCAGCTACAAAAAAGAATCCAAATTAATTCAATTTAGAACAACGTTTTAAAGCAAATCAAACCCAGGGAACACAAAGAAACATTGGACAAGTGTCTCTGGGCAGCACCACCTCAGCTTTCATGAAACATTGAGGCTACTGACACTACACACAAGGTCACAGTTTCAGTGTGGGTCCCACTGTGTTCAAACCTCACTGCACCTCCCACCCCTGCAGACCACAGCTCCTCACTCTTTGCACACAGGTGAAAAATGGGGATGTGCTCTATGAGTGAAGCAGAGATCATAATACAGGAGCTATAAAACATCTTCTTTAAAGTGACAGCAATCTGTTAGCTTGCGTGACAGGTCAAATTGAAGGAGGCAAACCAAGTAGGCTAAAGGAAGAAAGATTTCCTTCCCTCTCCTTAACAGCTAGGGAACTCCAGTTCACAGAGCACAATGGAGCCTACAAAACCCAGTATTTGCTTCAAATTGAGCAGTTTTTAAATAAATAACAAAATCCCCTCCTTCTCATCAATTTGGTTGTCGGTGGCTCAACTGCTTTTCTCTAAGGGGAACATACAAGGAAGGAAAAAAAACTTAATGCTAAAAGTCTTCTCCAGGACTTGCACCAGATGTGCACACTGGAGTGATCAGGACATGCCCTTTTGTGGTCAGAAGGAATGTTAGTGCTCAAGGATACATGGTGGATGCACACTCACGCTAGAGAGAGTCCATTTAGCTTAGAAAAAAAATACATCTGCCACACTACGAGCTCCAGACAAAATGCTGCAATGCAGCAAATTTTTACAACATGCTCTCCCAGGGTATGCCAGCACGGAAATCCAGGAACAGGGCACTCAGCTGGAGGGAAACACTGAACAATGCACTGCACACATCTCAACACGCCGAGTTAGACGACAACATGAAAGAGAATCTTAATGCATGGCAGCATGGCTTCTTCAACTCAAACTGCTCCACTCCGAGCAGGCAGCAGCACTGCTCCAGATGACCCCATTATGTCTTGCTTTCTTTTAGTATGCCTCTTGATGAACCGTCAAGGAAAACATTTTCCAGCCCGGAGAATGCAAGAGCCTGGCAGTTGCACTGCAAGGAGGCTTCCTCTGGAAGACAGGCTGCTGAGCAGCCCCGGCAGGAAGGAGTGCAGCAGGGGCATGTGCATGGCAGCATCCACAGGAAGCTGTGGGGGCATTACAAGGGAACACTGAGCCAATCTCATCTTTGTCTGCAGAGGGGACCGAGTGCTCCGCTGCAGCAGCATTTGGGAAAGCATTCAAACCATTTATTGCCATTGCAGCAGACCTGCTGCTCCAGGACTCCTGTCGCTGCTGCTGGGTACTGTCGGCGACTGCTTCAGCTCCTCACTTCAGTAAAAGCAGCGACAGGGAAGCAAAGCTGCATATCCCTAAACGATCTGTAACTCACAACAGCCCCTCTGCTTCCCTCCCTGTGAGAGGCAGAGCTTCCTAGCAGATAAGCAGGCATCAGCATGTGAAAGGCAAGCACTGATGATCCTGCCTGGGAAGTTCCAAGCTGCTGCACTCCACTAACCCTGGAGTCACGCAATGCCACTCACGCAGCTGTGGGTTTGCCCGGGGAGGAGGGGAGGGAGCAGTCCTGTGTTTGATGCTTTGCAGTGCAGCACTCGCTGTGCTGGAGAGAAGCACAGCTGCAGCCATCCCCTGCCACCCTCCAACATCCCAGCTGCCATCCCATCCATCACATCCATCAAGATAGATGTCTTTTTGTGCTGATCCAAGGAATTGTACCAGAGAAAATTCATTTTGGAAACGGACACAATAATCTTTTGGGTTTTTTCTTGTCCATGACTTTGATTTTCCTTCCGAGTGCTCAGGTCTGACCATTTCCTGCTGCTTGGCATCCTGTGTAAAGCACCAGGCTGAAGATGGTTGTAGAGCTGACTGCTGAAGCTCAGGGCTGAACTCGGAAAAAGCTCATGTGAAAAAATTACTTCCAGAATACTGCTGTGGCTTTTCATGCCAAGACAAAAAGAAATGACCTATTTTTTTTAGCCTTTGACTGGTGAGCCAGGGACTTGGCAGATAAACCTACACCATATGCAACTTTAGCAAAAAAAAAAAATAGTGCATATAAAAAAAAATAAAGAAACCTGAGACTAAGGTAACAGCACTTGCCAAATTGACAGCTCCACTGATGCTGAGGTGTGGAATAAGCAGATGTTTGGAACCAGCTCAGCATTCCCTGGGATCACAGCACAGCCCGAGTGGTTCTGGGTGAAATGCCACACCTATGACAATTTCACATCTCATTCACAGAAGAATGAACAGGCTCCAGAATAGCATTGTCGAGATGCACTTTGTTCCCCACAGCACATCCTTATCCCTTACATACCTCAGTGCCAACACACTGCAAACTCTTCAGTGGGCTCCTCTGAACAGCCTGTTGCAGCAGCCCTTGGATGCAGGGAGTGACAAGGGACAGAGCAACTGCAGAGGAGTTCTCCAAGTATTGCATTTAAGTGTATGAAGAGCTGGGACTGCCCGTGTTTATGGTCCAGTTTCTCACACTTCAGCTAAATATGCAGATTTCTTCCTCCAGAAGGCCTAAAAGGCCCATAGATCACCAAACAGCCTTTCCAGTGGTATAGGATCCCTTCTCACTAAAAATGTCTCACTGCAAGGCAATGACAGCAAAGTCAAACTATCAATGCTGTGATTACCGTGAAGTTACACCTGAGGAGGAAAAAAGAGGGTTCTGTAGCCAGAGACAAATGCTCCTCTTGTCATGCTTTATCTGAAGAGAAAGCAGTTACAGGTCTCAAGCAGGTAGATTTGTTCCTACCATCTCCATGGTTCACAGGACCAACACCTGGGAAAACAAGTGGCAATGGGGGAAAATGGTGCTGCTGCCCAAACAGCAAGTTTGGTACAGACAGCACACCAAGAGCTCCACAACCCTGCTCAGGACTGAGGAACTGGTTCAAGATTCAAATCCTCCTTCTCAGCTTGAAGAATAAAATAAACTAGAGGCTAATAACCCTCTAATCAGCCCCAGAAATGTAGACACTCCAAAAATCCAACTCCTGAATGAGTCTGTGAGCGATGCTGGCACATCCAGAGCTCTGATGATGCCTCTCCCTGACACCCTGAGAGAAGCACCCAGCTCCACAGCACATGTCAATGTCCCTGCATGAATATTTAGGCTTCAGTGGGTCAGTGACTTATTGTTGATTTATTTTTGTTAAAGCTAATCCTCATTCCACTAGAGAGCCACCTCCATCCTCCCCCAGATGAACACCCCATTTTCACTAGAACACCAACTGCCCTACTGACAACCCCAGGGACTATAGAGAAAACACACATGGCATTTTGGAACATGTCTGTAAAGACTTCACTGCAAGCCTGCAGCTAACAGTCAAGGATTCCATATTCCCCTGCACCAAGGTTCTGGTCATAATCTTCTCCTCTCCTGACAAAAAAAAAAACAAAAAAACAAACCCAAAACATTTAGGACTGGGTATATGAGTTGCCTGTTTTTGGTGGAAATACCACTTTGACCAGGTTCAGCTCATCTCAAACAGCAGTGTCATTAATCCTACACAGCCAGAGAGGTACAAGTAACCATCCAGAGAGGTCCAGTAACTCAGCAACTGTGAACCAGAGATTTATGCTGCAGTAAAATGGCTAGACAGATTTCCACTGGAGAGTCTGGTACTGTTTATACTGAGCCAGAAAGGAGTGACTTTTGAAATAGCTTGAAAATATTTTATGAAGCAAACCAAAGTGCTCTGGGTCACAGCTTGAAAGTAAACATTTAGGTAGATCCCTAAAAAGCAAGCATCAGTCTTACACCTCTTGGGTACTTCTTGTCAGGTGGGGTTGAGTCAAGAGCAACTCCAAGGACAGTGGAGAATGTACATAAATGATTACAGCACTATGGGCTTAGTGCTTTAATGGAGAACAGCCACTCATTTCCTGTATAGCAACACATCTGAAAACCTGACACATTCAGGTGGACACCTGCAGGGATAAGACAAGAAGATACTTATCACCTTTCACACTTGCATGAGCAGTGGCAGAAGTCATCTGATCCAACACCAGTTCAGTCTCTCAAATAACTGCAGTTGTTCCTATCCATTTGTTTTGCAATGTTTCGTCCGAGCCAAAAGGAGAGTTCATAAAAAGAAAAAAAAATACTTACATGTCTTTATCTTCTTTTCCCACCTTCTGACAGGCTTTGCAAGTCCCAGCACTCATGTTACATAGCAATTGTGTGTGTGTATATATATATGAGCATTATATAAAATATATTCTTTACATACACACTGAAGATCCCTCTTCACATTAGTATTACACATTCTGAGGAACGCAACAATTCAGAATAAAGAACCGATTCAGAAAGGGGGGGAAAAAAAAAAGCTACCCAAAAATCCCTAGGAAAGCTTCACACTCCTTGCAGGTACCAGGAGATCCCATTTTCTTATGATCAAAGGAATAGTTATATTTCTGCACTGCTTTGCTCTCCCTAGACACACCCCACTCTGCAGTTTCAGTGGTGGGGAGTGCAAGTTGCTCCCTTTCCACTGACAGTAATATTAATAAATTAAAAAAGTTTCTCTGAAAGTGCTGCCTTAGTCCAGTCCATCATGCCGTGCTTTCCCATTCGCCCTGAGGCTCTGCTGAACCGTTCACCACTTTCTTGACTTTCTTCATGCCCTCCATTACTCCTGAAGTTGTCACCCTAGAAGAGAAGGGAGAAGCATCAGACATCAGACCTTGAACTGTAAAATCCATTCCAGCAACAGCTCACACCCATCAAAGAACACTTCTCACATCTCTTTCCCCACACACTGAGCAGCTCCCATGTTTGATCTCTTGTATCACCCTGACACAGCCCAGATGGGCACTGGAAGCACAGCCACTGTCCTCGAGCACCTCAAGGCCCTCCCCATCTATCATTAAATTAAAGCAGCAAGTAATATTATCTCATTCTTCAAAAAAGGTAACAGGAGTGGTAAAATGGTTAAACCAGGTGTTTATTTGCTGAATTTGAGCAGTTCACTCAAAACCCCCCTTTTACTATGCAGCTGACCACCCTTATTTCTGTGACTTTCTTCTGCATTTTAATAGGTATAACATATTACACAAATACACACGCAGGGCACACCGCCCCATGAACCTCCTTAGCTTAATGCACACCAGCTCCTCTTAATAGCAAAATGAGCACCAACAAAACAGAAGTGAGAAGTTATAAATTATCCTTTTTATACCATCCAATCTGGATTTGTCATGGCAATCTGACCACTGAACTAACAAAGCCTCCCAATACCATTCAGTATTAGGCAGACTGAACTGTTGATATCCAGGCAGAGCAGCACCATTCCTCTTGGAACTGCCTTGGCTCTCCAACAGATCCCCAGCTCAGCAGCTTTTCTCTGCTCCTACACCAAACAAGCAACTTGGATGCACAACACATTTCCTTCATTCTTTTGCACAGTGTGATTCTCATTCCACACAGGTGTTTTGTTCCCCCACAAACATGCAACAAAGGTTATTTTGGTTGCTGAAGGTAAGAATGACAATAGCTCAATGCATTCCCAAGGGATGCCTGGAAGCACACACAGACCTGTCCTGTTCAAAGCTGCCCCTGTTGGTCTGTGACTGCTTTCACCTGCTGTTTACCATGTCAGAGTGCTTTATTTGATCAGAGCTGCTAACAACTTCTCCACAGCATCACCCCAAGAGGAGAAGTCATCTTCAGATAACACTCTTCCTCCCTTAGTTCCATGTTAGATCCCAGCTTCTGTTCATGTACTGTAAAAATAATTTACTCAGCCTGCTGTGTTCAGCAGTATTCCAGCAGTGGCCATACTGGGATCATCACTGGTTCTCACTTTAGTGTGGGCCTAGATGAGCTTGGGCTTAATAGGAAAGAGTCACAAGAGTACAGATCAAGTAACTTTTTTCCCTACTAAAATAAAAAAGGAAAAGTACAGAAAAAAGTAAGCAGGTTGCTTAAAGGAGAAAGATGGAATTATGGAATTAGTAAACAATAAACATTTCCTAGAAGAGATCAAACTAATCAGTACCAGAGACATGTAGATCTTTTAAGCTCTCCCTGTTGACAAAGGTTTCCCACAGTCAGAAAGGAAAAAAATCTGGGGAAACATAAGCTGGACAAAACCAAAGTAGATGGATAACTAATTGGAAAAGTATGCATTGAGATGTACTTAATGGTTTCCTGTCAAAAATGTAAGAACATTGAGTGTGGTTCCAGAGAGGCCTGTCCTGGATTCACTTCTACTGAGTATTTTCAGTAATTGCCTGGGTAATGGAATAGAGAACTTGCTTATTAAATCTGCACAAGACACTAAGAGCTACATACTAGAGAACAAGATTAGAATGCAGAAAGATTCTGGCAAATCAAAGTAATAGTCTGAAAAGTACAGTAGGATGCAGCAAGACAGCTACCAAGTTTACTCTTCAGAAACAATCAACTTCCTAATTACAGAATGAGGAGCTAAAGTATCCACTCCTGAGGGAGGAGCTGAGATTGCCATGAACTGCAAACCAGAAAGGAGCATCTCACACTGCAGTGCAGCAGCACATGCACTGGGATATATAAAGAGGAGTTTCACACATGCATGACACCAAAGCAGTCCCAACACTTGACTCAGAGCTGGGAAGATCCCACCTGGCACACAGCCTAGACTCCAGCACTGCACTCCAATGCCATTAGAGAGCCACTGCACACCAAACTGGTGACAGAAGTGAGGTTACAGCTAGGAGGGAATGATCCACCTCCCGTGTTTATGGGACAGGTACACACAAAGTGCAGGCAGGTCAAGTCACATCCTTTACTACCAGAGAGGCCATTTACTGTGTCCCCCCCTCAGTAACAGCAAATAACTGGGAGAGGTTTCTGTGGGGATTCTCCAGCAGTGAAGGTTAAAGTCCATCTGAAGAGTTGAAGAGATTGTTTTTGTCTTGTGACAAGTGCCTGAAGTAGCTCCCAGAGCCCCCCTTTGCTCAGATTGTTAAGGTGCAACAGGCAATTCCTCTCTCAAAATCAGCCCAGTCATCACATTTTAGTGCCCAATAAAATAAAGGTAGCAGCACCAGCACACTGAAATCCTCATTGTCCTCAGAACAGTCTCAGCACTTCAGCTCTGACCTGCAATACTGCAGGGAAATGTTCCTCACCTGCAGTCTGCTGAACTGCATTTCCAGCCCACAAGGCAGCAGCAGTTAAAATGCAACAAATCCTTCTCACTAAACCATCCCTCTCCAGAGAGCATTTCTGTGCCTGCCAGAGGGGTATCCATCACAAATGAGGCACAGAAGGAGTTCCCCAAGCACTCCATCACACAGTGGTATGTGCTGCAGAGATTTCACGGGGTTTATTTTTCTTCTGCATTGTATCCAAGGCATCAAGAACAGATAAACATTCAGAAGTATCTCCAGCTCTCCACAGTGGTAGATCTCAGCCATGTTTTCTCCTGTTTATTTGGTTTTTAGTCCAACAATAAACACTGCAATACTGGCAGCAGCCAGCCTTTACAAGCTATTGCAAACTGGAGTGAAAACTGATCAGCCATAGAGCAAAAAAGCTGATCTCTGCAAGCAAAAGATGTGTTAGATGAAGAAAATCCCTGCTAATGGAGAGCACCATGAATCAGTCTGCTGTGAAGCACAACCTGAGAGAAAGCAGAGAAAAGCAACCAAGCAGGATGTCAAATCTCAGCACAGAAAAAGCTGCCTCATGACAAACGGAGAAACTCCAGATCCCGAGGCATAAGCAAAGATCAGTGTTACCACAACAGTTCCCTGTGTTGAGGCTGGTTTGGGTGTTAAGGAGAAGCAAAGTCTCCACACACTGAGTAAGATGGATTCACCAACTTGAGAACAAAACCATTAATGGTTTCTTCTCCTGCAGTTCTTCCTCCAGTGGAAATATCTTAACCTCCCATGCATGCATGAACACCATTCTCAACTAAGACCTGTTGAAGAGCACTTTGATATCCAGCATCCAGTCAGTTTAACAAGTTAATCAAATTTAAGAAAAAAACAAACCATGAAAAGCCAAAAAATTCTTCCTTTCCCCTTCCTCACCCCCACCTCATCTACTGTACTGTTCATATTTTTGTGTTCATGCCCCAGAAATGGCATTTGGACTGGAAGCCTGACAGCTCTTTCTGCCAAGTGTGGCTGCACCTTTTCAAGCAGGGAACTTTAATCTAACAAACTGTCAGCAACGAGCCCACGTACTGACAGAACTCAAGAGGCTGCCCAGCACAGAACAAACAGAAAGCCACTTTGCTGATGATGAATGGCTATTGAACCTGCTTGAAAAAGGACAGACAGGTCCTCAGCTCAGCTTTAGTCACACTCTCCTCCCTGCCAGGACAACTTCTGTGGAGCCTGGAATAACTGAAGAGATTCCTGCAAAGTCTGAGGATCCTTTCTCCAAGCCAGTTATCTTTGCTATTCTTGATCTGTATTTTAATCCTGAGAGTTACAAGGACTTCCAAAGAGGATTTGTGCCTTGTGTTGCTTCTCTACAGACACCTAATTTGCAGATTTTTCTTGGAACTTTCCAGATTTCCAGTGTCCTTAACAATATTTGCATTTACTGCCAGACTGAATCATTTGCAATGCATGAAAACAGATCCAAACTAGAGAGCTGCACTTAAAATGTACTATTTTTTTTTCAATAGTTGCTAAGCAAGCCTGGAAAAGAGGTTTGATAACCTCACAGCTTTCCCCTCTGTTAGCTCATAGAAATGTTGAGTCCAAAGGAGCTGAATGCTTCTGTTTTAGAGAACTTGATTTTTAAAAAAACCTTCTGGGAGAAGAAAATAACAATAAAACTGACAGAGCAGAAGTTTTCAGGTTTTTAGTTTCTGCCACAGCCTGTGAAGACAAGTGGGTATTTATCACATGAAAGACAAAACACTCATGCAGTGGTTAGTCAGGACACTGTCAGACACTTATTCACCTGCTCAAAAAAACCCAGCATTTTTCTCCCCACAGAAACAACATTTAATATTTATGAAGACAAAAATAGGACCAGCAAGACCAAATCAATGAGAAATTTAATACACTTCCATTGAAGTGCTTCACCTGTCACAAAAAGTGCATAAACTGTTTTTCAAATATCTACAAACATAACCTTCCTGATAGAGCTGGGGAAGGGAGAACTAGACCCAGATTATACCCTGCCAAGTGCCCAAATGGAATAAAACTTCTGGTGAATCAGATCAGAAAAATTCAAGCAAGGCTAAAGGGAACAACCCACAAGGCACAACAATGGAAACTCCCAAAGCAAAGAGCAAAATGCCTTACTAGGAAAAGGCTTACAAGGAATTCTAACCCTTGAGTTTTTAGCAACATCTATCTCATGATGAGATGTAAATCACTGAATTACTTCATTAAACTTTCTCCAGTTCATTTCTGGCAGATTCTCCTAAATTTAGCAACTTCTCAATTGACTAAAATCACTGTATTTGAAAGGTGTCCTATTATTAGTCCTAGCAAAACCCCCACAAGCAAAAATTCATTAAGTGCGTAATGCAAAGTTGAAATTCGCTCTAACAGGAAAAAGAAAAAAAGCTTGTTTTGGTACAATCACAAATCCTGCCAGTTCAGACAGCCACTTCCTGATGTGAATGCTTTTTTACCAAACAGCTTCCAAACTGAGACCAGTTTCTTACATAAACCATTTAAACACATGTAAGTGATAGTGATTTTAAGGTCACTACCCACTAGTTGGATTCCACTTGCAAAAATGACAGATTTTCTAGACCCAAAGCAAAAATAGCTAAGCATTTAAAAAGATCTTTGTTACTAGCCATATTTCTGAGAAGTTAAACTCCTTACATGACATTTCAGTCTGGATTCTATGATTCAAACCTCCCTGTAGCAGTTTTCAAATAAGATTCATTTATTTCTGAGCTAACTATGACAGCAAACACATTCGGACTTTTTTTGCCTCGGTAATAAAAATAGTGTTTGATTTATTTCACCCAGGTAAAAGAGATTTGCCAAACTGGAAAAAAACTCTTAGGAACAGGCTTCCTAAGTACATTAACTGCAATTATGCATCAAACCTGTAACTACCAAAGGATTAGGTTAGCTCTGCTTCTATTAAGGCAGCAGACTCTGGAGCATGTAAAGCTGTATCAAACACTCCTGGCAGGCTGAATTTCCTTGGGCATTTTTAATTACACATTCAAAAGTGCCATTCATTTTTTAAGTCCTCAGAAAACCACTGCAAAGAAAGTGACAGGGACTTAGCTTGAGCCCTGCTGTATAATTTTTCCAGACTAGCTCAAGGTCCTGAAGCATTTGTGGTGCCTCGTGGTTTCACAGCAGGGAATAAACCAGGGAAGACTATTGATAAAAATCCATCTCCTTGGCTCAGTGTTGCTTAAAAAAAATTTTTGCAAAGCTATAAGCTGAACACCAAGGCAGGAAGGACTTTATACCTTGTTCATTTATTTATTATTATATTATTTTTATACATTTATTATCAATGTTCTGCAGATCAGTGGATCATTTTTGTTGTTCACTTAATGATGAACTGTAAAAATCATCCCATGTTCCATGATATAAATTAAAATGAGAAGCTTTCTTACTTGGCATTTTCATGGGCATCTTTTTGCCCCATGAAAAGCTTTACCAGCTTTTTCCACACTACTGCAATATCCAGGTCAGAGGCTCCTATGCACACCACAAATCTCTTTACACACATCAAAACAGACACCTCATCTTTAAACGTGGGCAGATCCTCATCTTGGCCACAGAAGGATTTAGAGAGATTAAAGTAAAATGGTTTGAAACACTCCTTTTCCCAAATCAAAGGAAGAGGTAAATACAAGGGGAGAGGGGTTCTTACACAGCTTCCATCTCCAAGTCATCCTCATCATCTTGAGAGAGCTGGAGGTAAGGGTTGTCTGAGGCTGGACGGAACTTGTAGCCAGTAAGGACAAAGAACACCAGTGTGGCCATTTCATCCAGCAGCTGCAAGTGAAAAAACATGAGATTGAAGTTCAATCCTGCTATGCTCTGTGGTCACAAACATCACTCCTCATTCATAAGGTTCAAGGTTTAATGGCCAGGAGGCCTGGGCCACAGCAGAAATAAAATAATTCCTGTCTGGTTGTCATTAATCTAAGGCTAAAGGCTGTCAAATCCTTTGTTCCTTCAGCTTTTCCCATCACTTTAAATACAGTTACAGTTCTATCCATCTCTCCAGAGCTTTCAAAGAGCTATGGTAAGAATTGGCTTTTAAATGGTGAGGGGAAGGAATCATCCCTATATTGCTTGGTATTTTCAACAGTTAATGTATTCCAAGGACTCCCTGCACAGTTACTTGGATTATGTGTTAAGAAGCCAAGTATTTAAAGTCCATAGGCAAAAGAAGTCTGTAGATGGAAGAGCAAAAGCCTATTTTCCCTGACTCCCTCAGGCTTCAATCACATAGAGCAAACCTGACTAATTTTTTTCTCCTTTGTATGTTCTTGATTAATTTCCTTCAGACATTTTTAAATTGAAAGACTGAAAATCAATAATGCAATTACTTTCAGACATCTCATGTATAATCCAGCAGCCTTGCTGAACAAACATAAAACTAAGAATATATTCTTCCACCTTAAGCACATCAATGATAAAATCAAGAGGAGGCAGAGTACAGCACTGTGCTTTGAGATGTTTTAGTATAACGTGAGGAACATTTTATGGAATTTTGCTGTGCAGTTATATTTAAAGAATAATAGAGAAAAAACATCAAAGAATGGATGTATTTTCCTTTGCTGGCAAATACCTGGTACAGCCATTTCCACTGGAATGGAACAGCAATCTTTATGAGAATTGCAATGATCCGTGTGAAGTAAATGTAACACACAATCTGGGAAGGAAAAGGAGAAAGCATGAGAACAATGGCACCATCCTTACAGAACCTTCTTACCCCAGAGAAATCGCTCAAGCAATTCCCAAACAACTCATTTTGTCAGACCAGCCTCATTATGCTCCTCAATAAACATGGAAGATACAGGCTGAGGGCTCTCCTGCTTGTTGAACATCCAATAACTCAAGCTATTGGTAACATACTCAAGTTACAGCAGGAAATGCTTTAAGTATTACGATTTCTTAGAATTTCAAGAATCACAATTGTAATTTATTACTCTTGCCCCTTAGAAGAGCCTGAAATGAGGCCGTTGGAAATCATTAAGAAGCCTGTGTTCTCCTGGGAAACGTACTCATGGCTCCCACTGACTTAATCAGGAACTGCACACATGCATCTCCAGGCACCATTTGGTCCCAAGTTTAATTTTTAGCAAGTTTACAGTACGTTATTCAAGCCCATCAATTCAACTGGCAGCTCAAGCTGTCTCCAGAGGAAATCAGGAAGCATTACAAATAGCTGGAATTTAAAGAGAGACAGAAGGACATAAGCATTAGGAGAAAAAAGGAAGTTGCTTTTAGGACTGTAAGCCAGTTGACCAAGATGCCAAAGCACAGCAGTGCCAAGAGCCTCTACCACATCCACCAGCTGCAGCAGTTTCCAACAAGTTCCATGAAAAGCTTTGAACAGCTTCCAAGTTCCCCACACGCACATGTGCAAGTGTTTTACTTACCATGACATAGTAATGTCTGAAGAGCTTCAGCTTTGCTAGGTTAATGGCAGCTATCAAGAGAACACAGAAGTCTATCAGCAAATTGTTGAGACAATTTCTTTTAATGCCCATCTGCAGGGTAGGCAAAACCAGGACTTGGGTAATCCCAGGCTAGAAGGATTTGTACTAAGGAGTGCCAGCCTGGCATGTCCACATACAGGATAACTCCCAGGCTGGAGTGAATTCACTCTTAAAAAGGGAACTGAGATTGCTTTTGCAATCTGTATTTTATATACAGATTTTATATTACTATATATATATTTATATTTTATATTATTATCGTTTATATGCAGAGACTCTGCACCACAGAACCTTCCTCTACCTATACAGCCAACTACAGACTGTCACCTCTCTCCTGCCAGAAGGGCCACACCCCCTGACACTGCCTCCTAGAAAACTCCTGTCTTTCCCCTGACCTGCTCCGTGCCTTCAGCACCTTGCAGGTAATCACAGCTCTGGGAACTGTGGTGTGAAAGAAGGGATCACAGGCACCTTGCCCCTAATGAGTCACAGCTCTGCTAATTACCAAAGAGGAACAGCCTTGCTCTTAATGGGTCACAGCTGTGACTAATAAAGATAAGAGTGATAAAAGAGGTGGGTTGGCTGGTCAAGAACTGGGAGGAAGAGAGCCTTGAGGAGGTAGAGGAGCCTTGAGGGAGAAGGAAAGATCCAGAGAGATACAAAGAAGAAGGAAACAAGGAAGAGAGTTACTGCTGGCAAAAGATCTGCTGTGAGGTCAGGCTGGGTCTGATGGAGTTAGAGCCTGCAGTCATAATCGAGCTAGGTGAAAGCTTGCCTTCAGAGACTGCAAACTAATATTTGCAGTCACAGTACAGCAGGAAATAACCAGCAGTCAGAGCCTGTAATTGCACCCTACAGTAGGAGCTTGTTGTAATCAGAGTCAGGATGGCTGAGCTATAAGGAAGAATAAACCAGGATCCTTTTCACATTGTTAAATCTCTTTGCCTTGGCTCATTTCTACCCCTAATGAGAGGTCTGCTGCTCTGGGAACCACTGCACCTTGCTGGAGAGCAGCAAAAGCACTTTAATACCTAAGCAAGGTCCTCTGTCATTCGTGGCTCAGCCACAACTCACAAGTGAAACAGGAAATCATCCCAAGCAGTTCCCCCATCCGTGTTTGAGTCAGGGCCCCAGGTGAATCCGGGCACATTGCACAGATCACATCAGCTGGAGCAGCACAGAGCATTCCTGTGAACCAGCTGAGGCCAACAACAGATGGAGCAGCTGTCAGCTCTGGTCTGAGAGTCAGCTTTTAAATGTGCAGCAGGACTACAAACACAGGCCACTGACGCTTCTGTGACAACACGAGAGGCAAAGAGTCCAAGATCTGTTGACAGCATACAGAGAATGAATGAGCTGCAAGGTGAAAAATCCTGCCACGTATTTACTGGTACTCCCTCCAAGTCCTCAAGTATTTATCAGATGTGGAAGTGCAATACACTGAGAATACATTGAAGTTCACCTGCACCTCCTCACAGAACTCACCCACTGCAATGACTTATAAAAGGCTGCATATATTTGCATGTAAGGTCTTCCAGGTTCACAAGACAGCAAAATACAGTATTTCATATAAGAGAGAGGAGAGCTAATGGCTCCCAAAATTATGCTTCACCTCCTCTGACATAAACAAAGCAGCTTTTCTTATGCAAAGGAAATGTCAAATGCACCACTGCAAATAAATTCCTGTATTACAGAAACTATAGTGAAGACAGCATTCTGTTCTAAAACTACTTTTATAATCTACAGATCAAGAGTCCAACACAAGGCATGAACTGATTGAGGATCTAAAGTTAAAAGCTTTTCCTAATAGAGTTGGTGAAAGACTAAAGCATGTAAATATGCATGATAGGTGCACTGAATCGTGAAGCAGGGAAGCAACATCATCCTATTTAAAGGAGAGCTGCATTAAGTGTGACCATGAAGATCTTGTGATTTCCCACACACTGGTTTGCACACAGAAGAATCTATTTTGAACTCAACGCATCCAACTTCAAGAACAGCCACCAGTTGGTGCACTGACAGGCCAGGAGAAGTACCAGGCTTTGTAGCTGAAGGAACACCAACTCAACAGCTGTGATCCAAACTGCCAGTCTATCAGTGCTTTACAGTCAACACCAGTGACTGGGGAGTCATTGCTGGTGGATTCATGCACTGCATAGGATGAAAGGACAGCAGAGCCAAAGATCTCACTGCCAAATGAAGTGTCACAATTCCACCTCTCCCAGCTGACGGAGCACAGCTCAACATCTCAGCTATTCATCATGAGAATCAATAGCAAAGGGTCATAAATTGGTATATTCACATATCCAGGATGTCTGAGCATGGGGAAGAAGGGCAAGGAGAGGAAAACAAGACAGCCACCACCAAGGAGAAAGGCTAAGGAGTCCCCTGTGGAAGCTGACTTGCTCTCCTCAACTGCAGCAATATTTTTCTCCACTGTCAGATACGTAAGTCAGCATTAATGCATGTCTACAAAATTCTGCCAGTTTTTTTTTAAACAACTCAAAGTTACAGGACACACTGTTCTGGAGAAAAATCTAAAATCATCATTGCTTGGCATCAGCAGCTCGTGAATTGCTTCTTCACAGGCTGAATGTGCTCCAAGCAATATTATTGAGTCTTGCTATCATGCACACTCAAAAGATTTCTGTTCACCTCAGCCTGGCAGCCCAGACAGTGACAGCAGCATTTACAGGGAGCAAGGCTCAGCCAGCAGCTGTCACTTACAACTTGAATCACTTGCAACCCGAACCTGTAAGGCTGTGATAACACAGCAGCAATCACAGCATGCAGTGAAGGTTGGGTAAATTTATATTTTGAGTATGATAACCATTCTGCAAAGGACAGTACTTAACTGCAGAGAAGGAAAAAAAAATTAAAGAGATACCTTCCATAAAGGTTTTAGAAATTAATTCATGCTCTTTCAGACACTAATTAAAAAGAAAAAAGCCATCCTCCAAGAAAGATTTATAACATCTATACCTTGCTTCCCTCAGTTTTCCCTCTCTGTCACCATTTACTTTAACAGCTTGTGCCTGCAATAGCCTGATCTGCATCAATTAAAACAGAGCACACCCCAGTATTTTGATAAGCAGTCTCTTTCTGAGATTGTCCCATGCTGATTTCCAATACTGAGGCTGTCTATAAGATGGAAAAAGAAGCTGGACCATCCACTTGCACACCACACAATAACCTTTTGATGAATAAATCCAACCTTTTCAGTTTATGTATGTAATAACAATCACAGGACTGCAGCTGAGGGTGCAGGGAGCTTGAACCCAGACAATACAATCCATAAAGAAAAACCATAATGCAGCCAGTGAACGTGCTCAAGGTACAGCTGAGAGTATTTCTGCAATGCTTTGCTTGCCCTGCTCATGCTGGTGCATTTGAGATGTGATCTGTGCCATTATCAAGCCGTAAATGGAAACTTTCTGCTCTCCCCAGTGATGCAGCACATGTAGATCTAACCCCTGAAAAAGCAGCTCTGAGGAGTGTGGCTCTACAGCCTGAGCCTGAAAGCATTCCTGTACTAGAAAGGTCAGACAGATAGAGCAAGGCTCAGTGTCACACAGAAGAAGGTGGCACAGACTTGTTAATCTTGAATGTCCTGGGCCACATCACCCACTTGTCACAAAAGCACTCCATCAGGGTCAGATGAAAGTCCAAAGTACAGGATAAGCACCGTGTCTCCAACACAGAGATGCCACATGAACCCTGGACAGCACCCTGGGGCACCTGGAAGTGGTGCTGAGCCCAGCCAAGCAGGACTGCTCTGCACCACACAGGACCAGGCTCTTTGTTCACAGCATTTCCATGGCACAGCTCCAAGAAGACACTGAATACTGCAAATGGTTTTTCCTGACATGGGGGCAAGCAGAAAGCATTAATCATCATTTGCCCACTGCACAGAACATAGGGAATGAATGATGCCTTGGAGTGACAGGCTGCAATATTTCCCCTAATTCTGCTGCCAACTGTAACATGCTGCAGTGCTCCAGGAAAATAGCAACCCTTGATCTGTCTGTGCTATGTCACACCTCTCATCACACACAGGTACCAGCAGAACAAACTGCAGCAATGCTTTCCAACCCCATTCCTCCCTCAAACAACACAGGATGTGATCACAAGGGTCTGCTACGAGACCTGAGAGGTCCAGTGACCCCCACTTTGGGAGTTTCAAACAAAAATGATGTATAATTATATAGATACTCCTTCTCTTTTCTTGAGATGCCTGTAAACAAAGTGGTGGCAGTTGAGCAGCTTTGCAGGCTGAACAATTTTAGGTCAGTTTGCAAGGCTGATTTCCTTAAACCTGCAAGAAATTTGCAATGCAGATGTACAAATGGACAGAGAGCAAAGGCTCCCACGTGAAGGAAGATATAGTGACAGATCAAAGAGGTGTAGCTAAGCACTTGCTTAAGTCTGAAGGTGGCGATTTTAAAAGGGGAGGAAAAAAGATTCTAAAAATGGGATGTTTACGCCCACTGCTGTGCAAGATAAGAAGCCTGTGTAGGTCAGATATACTGCTTTAAAGATCACCTTCAAGGGAAAAAAGCAAACAACCAGGCAGCTCAAACTCAGCCATAGCACTGTGCCCTGCCTACTCTTCTCTAGAAATCCACAGCATCTGGGTATGTCAGGTCTCCCTGGATGATTATGGCTTTAGACCCATTTCTCCAGCATTCCCACTTTTTGCTTTTGTTTTAAAATATCTACTCTAGTTTAAATGACTATTAGTTAGTGACTCCAAATCAGAGCCACTTATAACAGGCTTTTTTATTAATTGTAATTTGCTAAAACAAAGGCCTATGACAAGCCCTGACTAAAGGTCTAGTAAATCCAAATCTGCTTCATTCCTAATCTAGTCACACTCCAGTCATGGCTGTCACTTGACCCAGAGGACTGCTACCTAATAAACAGCTGGAGAAGCAGCTGGAAGAGAGCATGACAATCAGGAAACACCACCAGGATACTGAGCCATAAAGTCCTAGAGTTGTTAGTCCTAACAGATGCAAGGAAGCAAAAATAATTTTCCTTAAGTCTTTCTCACCAGCAAGGACATCACCAGAAGACTCAGTGCCAGGAAAAAAAGCTACTGAACGTGTAGTATGTAATTCCCCAATACATCCTATAAATTAATGGAGTCTGTGTGAGAGAAGAGGGAAAGCAGCCTTTGACTAGACGATAAATCCCAGCAGAGGAGCAGAGGCAGCCCAGCTAGTGTCTGCACATGATCCAGCCAGCTCTAGCCACGAAATAGTTAAACTGCACAATGAGAAGATCCAGTAACTTTTACTATTTCAGGAGAAAACTACCTTTAACTGCAGGGAAAAAAATGCTTGTGACTTAACAGTAAGCACTGGTTCTGTATTTTATTCTCATGAGAAGCTGAGACCGAGCAGCACCTCTAAAGAACAGGGCCTCCAAGGGAAGCTTACAGAGCATGTGGTTCTAGTAAAGAGAATTCATTGACAAGCCTAACATGAACAATTTCACCTTTTTACAGTGCAACCAAATCACTTTTGGTTTTTTCTCATACACATTAGCAGCACGACAGCACTAGGTAACATCCTGCTTCTGGCATCACACTGCCTTTCTCTTGCTCCCCGTGGGCTCCTATCAAGAGCCTCTAAATAGCCCAACCAGATTGTGTTTCACAAGTGAGTCCCTGCACTGCAGCCACAATCTGCTCTCAGCCTGTGCAGTGTTTTCCCTGAAAATCTATTCCTTAGCTATTCTTTTATTATCAGTAGAGCACATAACACAGTTGCTAAGTCCCCCTGAATACACAATTACTGAACTTGCAGGATCTGCACAACCAGATGGCAACACCAGTAGGTAAAGCTGGGAACAGCAGTAGGTGACTCACAAGCAACACTCAGGAAGGATAAAGAGCATCATCACCCATGGAGAGCAACACAAAACACAGGACTAAACCAGACCTGAAGTGCTGCTGTGCATAGCACTGACCAGCTCTAAAGACACAGCCAGTTCCTCTCAAATTACCATTTTTTCTCCTCCACATTTTTTGCCACCACAGTGCATCCCATCTGGATTTCCTCAGATCTGGATTTCATCTGGTATGAGGGACAGTGGATAGGCTGAGCTGTACACTGAACATCCCTGCTGTTGGCCACCTCACTTCTCTCCTTCTCAGAATGCCTGAGGTTTATCAAACTCCACAGCACCATCTTGTGATAAGAACCACAGTAGGAACAGAGGGATCGCCTGGGGCCACACGGCTCTGAAGGGTTTGTGTCTTAATTATGTGCATTAATTGCTGTGTGCTCAGCGCCAGGACAGTCAGATCCACTGCCACACAGGTAAGAACCACGCCTGACATTTGTGAAGCCCTTGGTTCAGAAGAAACATTGCTTCAAGGAATTCTGAACTTGTCAGACTTTTTAAAGGTAAGAGCATAAATACTCCAGAACATATGCTCAGTGGACAAGGTAAAACAAATTCATCAGTAAATGTCACTGAACCCAAGTGAATGCACTGATAAGAAAGCTACCAATAACATTTATATTACACTTTGATAGCTGACCTCTTTAACATTTGTTTCTATTAGAAATTAGTAATTTTCTACCATTAGGTTTGGGTTTGTTTGGTTTTGTTTTTAACTTTTAGGGTTGTTGTTTGGTGACTTTTTTAACAGCTTGGAACATCAAAAACATGCTAGGCTCATCATAAGCATTGTTTAAACTTAACAGATGGCAAAAAATNCTTGTAGGGTTGTTTGGTGACTTTTTTGACAGCTTGGAACAACAAAAACATGCTAAACTTAACAGATGGCAAAAAATGCACTAATCTGTGGTCTGCACAGAGCTGAATTCAGTACCCAGCCTCACATTTCACCTACAATCAGCAGTGAAATGCAGACGTGTCTGTGAAAGCCAAGGAAATGGCTGGAAGAAGTATCCAGAGTTGGCTACAGAACTCCAGAAAGGAGAGACAAGAGTTGAAGGATGGGACTGAAGTTAAAAGGCTGTTGCCAAGAAATGACCTTCTACAAATGAAGCTTTGGAGAGTAAACCACCAAATGACAGGAGATGGAAAAGGCTGCCTGCTTCCAAGGAAGTGCTGTGCTCCACAGCTTGTATCCAAGGAACTAATCCAGAAGAAATGAGCAGATAAGGCAGGAAAAGCACACACTACAGCAGCCACGTTTGGCCTTTCCATCCATCAGCTCAGTGCTACAATAAACAGCTCCACTTTCCACAGGCAGCCCTTGGAGCTGCTGTACAAACATGGACAAGTCAGGAACCCTGCTATATTGAATGCCAAGTTATGTCTTGTTTCATAAGGAGGTTTATTTCCCTCTGTTCTGTCAGGAATACATTTCTACAGAAATTGAAATAAGTGGGTCTATTTGGGCTAATAGTCAGCAATTCTGGAATTCATTTCTAGTTCTGTTTCTGAACACTCAAGTGAGGAAAAAATGGCAAATCTGTCAAGATGATTTGCTCTAGATGTCATGTCTAGCTCAAGCACCAAGAGCTGTGCAAGCAGCAGAGAATGGGTTATATGCAGTTCTGATAATTAAAGCAATACAAGAAAAAGGTCATTTTCTAAAAGTTATTCCCATGAGCCCACTGAGGAAAAGCAGAGTGGCACTAATACAGTGTAGATGTATAATCTTAGTTTGGTTTCTACATCAGCATCACGTGCTTGTAATTCTGGCATTATAATATGTAACATAAAAAAGGAGAAAGAATACAGATTACTTGCCTTTCCCATCTGTTGCTGAAGCCTCTTGCAAGTGTCTTATTGACCTGAGAAACAAAAATAAAGAATAGATTAATGATAAGTTTTACAGTCCCTTTTCACAGTAGCCCTCTGGATCACTGTTAGCTCTTTATGGCTGGAATATGCTCACAATTAACTGTGCTCAGCACTGCACACACTTCACCCTCATGCCCCCAGCTCTGGCAGTCAGCTCAAGTACCTCTATTTCCTTGGGATTAAGAAAGCAGATTGCTAAAACCTACTTCAGCCTACAGAAGGCTTTGTGGGAGGGAGGGAGCAGAGTGAGAAACTGGGGCATTTTCTAGCATAATGCTTTCCACTTGTACAATTAAGCTGAGCTACTCTTCAAAGCACTGCCAAGCATTTGGCATCTTACTGCTCCTTTAAGCTCTTTTCATTTAAATAGTTGATTACAGCTTACATGTCTACATAGGCAACTTATGTAACAGAAACTACCCTGCAGGAATGTAAATTCAGGGGCCAAGTCTTAGTCACCTTGCTCACATGAATCATCCCACCAGCTGCAGTGTGACACTATCCAGAGGAAAAAGGGGCAGGATTTTATGGCAGGGGCTTCACTGCCAGTTTATGTTGGCACCATGGCAATGTAGGAACACTGGTTGCACATCATAAACAGTCACAAGACAGCTCACATTTGTTCTTCAGACACAATTCCTTTATGGAAAGTAGGCTTTGTACAAACACCTCACTAGGCTGGACATACAGATCCCAGCATTAGGTATCAAGAACTGTGACAGCAGAAGTCACCTTTATCACAGGAGATCAAGTCCCTCTGCAACTGAAGTTAACACCCCACAGCTTTTATTTACCATGGCCAAATGCTCTCAACCTCAGAGCTGAAGCATTTTGACTGGACTAAGGGGAAGGACAAGTGGGTAGTGCAAATTTCTTGGGAGACATCTCCCAGACTTGGTAGAAGGCCACCAGGAGTGTGCAGGGGAAGAGAAGGACAGTTGAGATCCACCTTCATAAGTCAAGCTGAAGCTTATTTCCATCTACTGAGCAGCACCTTCCTCTGAAACACTCAAGAGTTACACTCTAGAGGACATGCTACCAGACGTTTATATCATCTATATTTCAGAAAAAAATAAAGGAGATGCTGGAGAAAAAGAGGAATATTCTGTGTTTACTAACCAAGGAGCCAGAAGCTCCTTGATATCCTCCTTTAAAGCCAGCTGTTTATCCAATTAAGACAAAATGCATTTAGAAGATAAATGTTCTGGCTAACTGGCAAGCAGCAACAATAGTGTTTATCTGAATTATCTGTGTTTTGGTCGAGTTTTATATAACCATCATTATTCCCTGCCAAGTAGAGTGGAAGGAAGGGCGGGGAAATGCTCCCTGTGGGATTATTTCTTATAAACAGTCAAATAAACATGCAGCTACTCTGCTTGAAGGCAGCCCTGATCTTAGACAACATTACTGGTTTGAAATTTAGCAGTCAAGTATCTAATCTCAGTCAGTGAAGCCAAATTCCATTTTTTCAATTTAGGGAGTCAACACCTCTGCAAAATTTCAAGTTTCAAAAGCACAAAGTGTCAGCCACATTTAAACTGCCACCCACCTTCCATTATCCCCACTCTAACATCCCCAAATTGAGCATCTTCAACAGCACTAGACTGAAATGTTAAGGCTGATGAGGTCTATAAAAGTTAACAGAATGCTTGACTCCACAGGACCACAGTTTTTTGGCTTTGGCAGAGCTGCTGATGCCCATTAGTTCACATGTTTTTCACATACAGCAACTCACCATACCACTGGGAACAGGATGGCTCCACAGCACAGCAAGTCCACCAGGAAAAGGATTTCTTTCCACAGTCCATACTCAGTTGTCCCCTCCTCTGTTGACTCTATGATAATGTAGGCCACATTTGCCAGTACCTACACAACAAGGCATGGTTATGGTTTAGAAACTGCCCAAGGAGCCACTACAGATGGGCTGCCAATTCAGCCAAAGCCCAGCCAGGAACATCAGTAATTTTTCTGCAGCTCTACCTCCACTAGCCACATGTTCAGCAGCATCTTCATAAGATTTGAAGAAATAAAACTGATGGGAACTTATTCCTACTTTTGTTACATATACTGTGCTGAATCTACTGTATCAGTTGAGATAAAAAGGAGCAAAATTTACTTATTGAAACACAGACACAAGACTGTATGGCACACTGCCAAGAGTGACAACATGAAATGCTAAATTAAGCCAATAATTCAGACTGGCCATTGACCATTTATTGCACTCCACACCTGAGCTCTGTAAGAGCCTCAAACACTAATTACATATAATTCTGGAAAGGACTTGCATCTGGAAAAGCAGAAAATCTTTTCTACATACAACAAACAAAGTGCTGTTCTCCTATGTACTTCAGTTCCTTGAGTAGGAGGCCAGTACTGACCACTAGGAATGTTTCCCTCTGACCCAACAGATGTACAAGTCTTGTTTTTCCCAATTTTTGTTACATTAAGACATTCAGCAAACATTTCAGCAGTGACAACTTTAATTCAATTCCTCTACTTAGTCGTTTAGCACTGTTTTGCATCCCAAGTTTTGTCCCACTCCTTACAGGCAGTTTTCATTTGCTGAACCTGTTTGATCACTATTATCTCATGCTCAATATGGGAGAAAAATTGGGAGGACTACAGTAACTTCTGGACTAGGAAATAGCCAATAGGCTCATACAAACAAGAACTACATGGTACTGTGTGAAGCTTTCACAGCTTTTTCCAGTTTGCACAAGCAGCTCTCCCACAAGACAGGAAGTATCAGCACAGCTCAGTCCTCACCTGAAGTGGGATGACAATCATGAAAATTTTTTTGTCTTTATCTGACAGGATGTGTTTAATGAAAGCCCAGCCTGTGCCAATGAGGGCGATAGTGATGAACAGAAGAGCTCCTTTCAGTCTGGAAGAGAAACAGACACTGGAGTGAGAGATTTGATTTTATTTTATCACACTTCCTCTTCTGCCCAGGTTTCTCCCACTGCCAATAAAGCCACAAACCCAAACAAATGCTTCCCTATCCATAATTCTGGCAAGCACTTACCCATCCCACAATAGTGAAGCAGATGTACTTGCTACAACTGTGTATCACAGAGCAGTATTAGGCTTCATTCACAATATATGCAATCTTTTCCTGGGGGAATCATCCATTCACCATTGTTAACAGCAGCAAATACTGGCAGCTGTAGCCACTTACCATTCACACCAGGAGCAAATTAGATACTCCAACATTAGTGTGAACAAAGAAAAGTAAAGCATTTGTTAGTTATCCTTTTATTTGTCCACCCACAGAGGAGCCAATTCTCTGCAGCTGCCCTCTGTAAGTGGAGTTTTCCCCCTCACACAGGGTTGATTGCTGAATCTTTGGTACTGTGGTCTGCATGAGAACACAACGATTTCCCACTTTGATCAGGAGGGAGACAGCCCCAGTGGCAATTTGAATTTATCACATCAATCTTCTGACACACTTACAGGTGAGTGATGTAATAAACAACAGCCCAGCCCTCGATGGGGAATCCCTGAGAAGAGATGTAGTGATAGTCGATCTGGAAGCAGAAAACACAGCACCTGACAAGCTGCTCTTGACACCCCACCCTCTAAAACCACCCTCCACATCCACTGCCAGTTCTGCTTTCCAGTCAGTGTGTACAAACCCAGCTCTGTCACATTTAGAGTGCATTTCCTCTCAACACATTCTACTTTTGTTTGGCAACAATGAGATCATTTCCATTTGCTCTATTTCCTAAGTGCTAGTGGATGTATCTTGCACAATCTAACATCCTTCCCACACAACTCCCCTGCTTAACTACAGTGAAACAACTGCAGTTGGAAGCTATTTATTCATTCATTTTTCAGATTCAGTTGCATTAGGTGACTAGAGGCTTGCTAGTTTCATTTTCACTGGAAGCCAGATTCACTTCATTAGACTCCAAAAATATTTGCAGCAGGTACAACACCATGGGCATGAAGGTGAAGATCATGACTGGCACAAACACTGAAGAATTAAATGCTTGCCATTATCTTTGTTCATGAGGTATTTCCAGTGGAAAGCAAAAGTCAATACAACTCAACAGACGTTATCTATGGAAAGTCTCAGAGCTGATAAGGTGGGGTCTGTCACCATACACAATACTTCCTTGCCCTTGAATTCTACAGATATTCATCAAGGTTCTCTGGGGCTGAAGCAGCAGCACAGCCCAAGCTTTCAGACCCACCACAATATTAAAATTTGTGGCACTCATTCAACCCCCAACCCTTGCTGCTTCAACACTTCAGGCCATGATCTCAATTATATTTAAAGTCAGAATTTGCTGATGAAAGCAAACACTTCCACCAAAGAGCTGCAGTTCTGTTCTAATGCTTCAGTATTAAGAGCAGTTCTCCCTCCCACTGTCCTCTCCCCAAAGCAGATTTCCCTAACAGTATGTCCTGGATTCCATGTTTCTATTTCCCAGCTGAACAGCTTGAGGCAGAGATGCTGTACTCACCGCGTGGAAGACTAAGGACAATGATTTGGTGAAAGGAAGGGCTGCCATGAGCCAGTGGATCTTAAAGACATCATTTCTGGGAAGCAAAAAAAAGAAGGAAGAGTATTACTTAAAAGTCAGCAGTAAAAATTTCAGTTTCCAAGGGTATTTCTTTAAAACCTGTGTCAAGCATTCGCTCCCAGGCTGAGCTGGCCACCAGTGTAAAAACATTGCCCTTAATGCTGCAGTCCAAGCTCCTGCAACACCCTGAGCAATAGTTCAACTTCATGCTCTAAACCAAATTCTTACTGCTTGGGATAATTGAAATTATTAACTAATAAGAAGATCCCATATATATATAAAATAAATAAATATATATTAA
>VZTB01010631.1:1039188-1057371 GCA_013397245.1 Thryothorus ludovicianus
ATATATATATATATAATCTTACCAGTTAGAAAATTTCCTAAATATAATTTAAACCATTATCAAGATATTTATGGCACTCTACTGCCATAAGTTGCCATTTCCCAAATGAAGAAAAGTAATCAATCTTTTCTTGTTATTTATTTTCAAAGTCATCTCCTTTTGACATCAACTACAGGAATTTCCTGTCTATTTTTTGCCACAGTATATACACTACCTGAAGAACTTTCAATGTAAGATTTGGTAACTTTTGAATGACAGTCTGCAACAACAATACTGACTGAAGCAGTTTTCAAATATAAACCATGTGTATTAAGCACACAAATCTGAGCCAGATTTAGTTTTAAGTGATCCAACAAACCTGACTGTGAATTGGGAATTATAAGAAGAGGAACAAGAAACAAAACCCAAACAAGATAGGCCCCTACTTATCACAGACCCTGAACTTACCTGCGTTTACGAAGTATGTGGATCCACACAGTCCCAGACAGGAAAAAGAAGACAGCCATAGAAATGTAAAGTTTTGGCAGTGGGATTTCACCTGCTGAGAGGTAGCTTTCAGGATTCTTTTCCGTAATATCTATCTGAATATTAAAGGTGGGTTATGTGTACAGTTGAAAAAAACCCCATTTTGTTAAAGCACTGAGTTAACAATTACATTTCGCAACCAAATTCTCTCAGTTAACGTGAGCTTTTCTGAAGTGGTGACTTTTGAGTCTCAGAGAAAAAAAACAAAACCTACTCTTCATCCTTAAGAATCTCAAAACATTTTGCAAAACTATTCCCACAAGAATAAACCCCTTGGAAGACAACGCTTCAGTTACACAACATAATTCAGAAAGGCAAAGTAATTTTCCCAAAGAATAGCTGTTCTCTCTAGCAAACATCACAATTTGCCCACCTTTGACTCAGAAACATATCTATAATGGGCTGCCAGCCTATTTTCCTGTGACTGAGAAAACAGCAGCATTATTTAGGATCCTATTTATACCCCTAAGTGGCTTAGTCATATGTGCTAGGACTTCAATAAAATAATGCATCTGGTTTGAAGTAGTGATGCTGTCCTGCATCTCTAAGTACACCCCAGCAGACCAATCACCCAGGTTTTCTTCTCTTTCCAATTTCTTCAACAGGTCAAAGTGACACACAGCAATTCAGGAAAGCTGGTCTTCTAAACATACAACTTCAGAAGCAGATCTGAAGCAGTCTGAGTCAAGTTAGGGCTGCTAAGTTTTATCACCTCCATGTTCCCTTGCAGTAGCATTAACACAAACGTGTAAAAAGCACTTCAGGGACTGATGTGGCTGAGGTGCCTTGGTCAGTGAGAGGATTCACACCAGACCAGCTCATTATACACCAGCATGAGCACAGGAAAGGGGAAAAAAAGGAAAGCCCAAGCTCTGATAACGACCAAAACCACACAGGACCAAACCTTTGTATATCAAAAGGGATGAAACATTTGCTAGAACATATTGCCTTTAGGATGTGTATCTAACACCATAGAAACACATCTTTAATTAGGCTAGAAAATGAAAAAACACTGAATTTAAACACCAACAATTTACATTGCAGCAACAGCCTTAATTTCTGCAATTATGCAAAGAGAAAAGTGACTTCTGAGTGCAGCAAAGCAGCACTTGTAGCTCTCATCTTGATACAGCATCAGGTTACAATTGTGTAGACTGAACCCAGCCCACATTCAGCCTTCAGATTTTCAGGCATTTCTGCAAAACCAGTACTTAATTACTTATACAGTAGTCACACCTTTTAGAAATGCCACTGCAGAGACTGGCACACAACTCTGAATCACTTCCCACCCCATATGGGCACTCATGTGCAGTGTGTGCTTGGTTACAAGCTGGAGCTGGATGTTGCAGTCTAAGCTAATGAGTTAATTACCCTTTAGAAGCCATACTCACATCAAGACTAAACAGCAGCTGATCGTTAGCTGGCCCTTTCTTGCCAACACACTTATGGAAATACAGGCTGTAGAGACCTTCTTGTTTATCTGAGCTGATGTTAAAAAAGAACTGAAAATAAAAATAGAAAAGTCAGCATTCTTCTCATTCACAACAGGGTTGCCCTGGTAGGGAGTCATCTCTACTGAAGCATGAAAGAAGTCAGTCATTTGAGGTCAGTTGGTTCCCTTCAGCAAATAGACTGTTCTGAGGACAGCAGCACATCTGGAAGTTTCAGCAGAACTCCAGATGCAAAATCATTGCACCTATCTAGGATAATGCACTCTAGTAATCCAAGCCTATTAAGTACCAGTGCTTAACTCAGTTCACCACAGAGAAAAGATTACCACAAGGATCATACATTTAACATGGTGAAGCATTAAATTTTTATTATACTTGCCCTGCAGCTTTTCTGTTCCTCCCCCAACTATGCAAATTGCAATAGCTCTGGAAATGAGATCTGTGTCAGATAACAGAATTTAAAATGTGTTTGTTTTATAGTAACCAACCACCACAAGTGAACCAGGGTGTTCAAGCAAAGCATTAACCTGGTTTCATACAGAGGATCTTTCCCTTGAGTCATCAATCAGGTCACAGCTATTTGTTATCAGCAATCTGCACTACTGACATCCCAGTAAACTTTAATATGCTGAGGCTCATAGACCATGATATTTAGAACAGCATCACAACAAAGCCAATTTAAAATCAGCTCCCACAACTTATAGATTTCCATCATTGATGCTTAGCTCAGTAAATTTTCAGGCAAACTCCTGCTATCAGAGAGACATCTATATCCCAGACTTTTACTTTTCCAAAGTAGGACAGTGAAGGAACTGTGTTTAGACACTGACAGAAACCTTACCTGAAATGAAAAAGTTCCTTTGTCATAGTGAACAGGATGTTCTTGTTCTACCATGCTCTGGGAAAAGGAAAAGAGACCTTTAGATTTCCTTAAGCAGGTAACTAAAACATTTGGCAACATCAACCAGACAACCAAATCTGCATTCTGTATATTTACAGTGGAGGCTGAGAGCAACAGCAAATATTCTCCACTTTTCTGCTATGATTATACTGGAATATCCCCCCAGGTTCTTTCTGAAAGAGAACTCCAGATAGTTTCTTACCTGGGAGGATGTTGTACTTCGTTTGGACTTCCGACCTAGAGATAAAAGTATTAATGGCACATTTAGTGTTTGCATTTAGACATCCTCAGAAACCACCACACTGTCAATACCTTGCTCACATCTTCCTACACTTGTCTGCGTGGCAGTTTCCCAGCTAATCATTAATAGAGATTCTTTCCCAGTCTCTCCTTACTCTCAGAGGACTCTTCCCACAGCCAGAATTCATTCTCAAATGCCAGGATATGATTCTCTACTCTTACCCCTCCTACAAAAGTCTACCCCAGAAATCTTTCCAACCCCTCTAGTGAGAGGCAGGTAACCTAAACCAGATGCAAGCTACAGCTCTGACTTTTTATATTATGACTGAGTACTGTTAATCTCACTGACAAATCTCAATCTGAGCATTAATACATGGCCTGACAAACATAAGGAAATGCTAATTATCCATGAAGAAGGAATAAACTCACAGCTTTCCACTAAGCTCCTAGTAAAAATACAAACAAAACAAAAGCATAGGTGATCTGCCAGGTGAGCATTTCCCCTGAACTTGAGGTGACAGGAGCCTTCAGTAGAGCAGCATGCCAAGCTCACAGTTTGACTCTACTCCCACAAGCTTTTCAAACATAAGGTCACCCCTTTTCTACCAGGAAGCAAAAGTTCAAGATCTGAGCTTTGCTTCTGGCTCCCACACCTCAGTGTACTGTCCACACTCAAGCTACACTTTTTACACCAGAAAAAGCAAAACTATGGCTGCAGATCCATTTTCTCCAGTGTTATCTACCCTTGGTTCTTGACTCGTTACAACAGCTGTCCAAGCTTTAGAATGGTATCAAAGCTTGTGAATGTGACAGGCCAAGACAGACTCAGACTACACCAGATCAGACTGCCCAGTAGTCTGATCTGAACTCTAAACTCTGCCAGGAAGGGATAACATGAGCTAATCCCATTAGAGCTGAGATTATAAAATTGTTTTGTCTGCTGGTCTGGAAGCCAGACAAAGGTTTGTGCCTCCTAGAAAGATTACTGGTACAGTACTCCCTCCTCCCCACAGTTTCTAAGTGACAGGAGTTCAACTCTTTAGACAGACAGACATGAGGAATACCTACTTAGGAAAGATCTTATTTATTTATTTTACTTATTTTCTGTCCTAATATTCCACCTGAGACATCCAAGTCTTAATAAAGGGAAAAAGACATTGTGTACCACTATTAAAAATTGTTTGAAATCATTGCCCTCCTAACCTTCCTTCAACTAGTTGGTAGCCACAAAATTCCCCCTTTAGCCTTCTTTTTGCCAGTAAAAAAAGAACCAAGTTGTTAACCCCTCCTCAGAGGCACTGAAGGTCTCCAATACTCTCTGATGGATCAACAGGACTGGTGAACACCAATCACTGAGCAGGAGACTCCAGCCCCAAAGGCAGCTCTGTGCACAGGTTTACACAGGATGTACATTCAGTTCTAGCCCCAGGGGACCCCAGAATGTGACCACAACTCAGTGCTGGATGCACAGCAATGAGGAATCAGCAGTGAGAGCACACACAGGTCAGGCTTACCTGGCTTATCTTTGTCATTTGTATTTTCATTGGATTTTGGAGGAGTTTTACCAGAATCACTGCTTGGTTCAGAAGTTTTTAGCAGCTTGGTGTTTGAGGCAGTACCATTTTCCTCAGATACAAATAAAATTTTAGGTAACAAAGAAGCAGCTTCTGAAGAGAACCGTACTTTCACACTAGAGAAACAAAGAAGTTTTATTGTAAAATGAAAGTAAACAAACATTTTTAAAGAGGCTGTCACAGCTATTTACCCAATAAAGGAAAATCAATTTGTCCTGACTTGGTTTTTGTACCACAAAGAACATGCAAGAACCACATCATGACTCACAGCAGAACTGATCAGTGTGGGAAAAGTCACACTCTACCCCTACATGAAATACAAGGTCAAATAAAGAAAATTAAGTTTCTTCAGCTTTGGTAAGCAGTCTCACTAGAAACTCTGTTACCACACATGAGCTCTTGCAAAAGAAAGCAACAGAAACTTGAAGGTACTTCCATAAGAAAGGATAATTCAAGACAAACAATAAAATGGCATATTGAATGCAAAAATGACCCAAGACATCAAAACTCATTAAGCTCATTTAGCACAATTAAGGTAGGTTGCTTTTGCCTGCTGTCCCTTTACCCCTACAATCTGCAGGAAGAATTCTTGGACCATTTTATACTACAGATGTTTTACTTTTACACTCACCTCAACTCTAATGTAACCTCTTAAAAAAACCAACCCACATGCACAGCCAGCAAGTTACCAAGCCCTTAAAAATATCTCAAGTGTTATATTATCTTCAACTAAAGAAGTAACTTCAAAATATCTTGTACACTCTTTACTCACACTTCAGTTCGGATCTCCAGAAGTAAGATTACAACAGAGACATCTGGCTCTGGTGTCTTCTTCAAGATACAATAATCCACTTCTTCATCCTGGTAACATGAACAAAACATCTCTGAAGTGCCCTCTGGACATGCTCCCTTCTAGGCAGATGTTACCATTCTTAGTCCAGCAAGTTGTAAATGCAAATTATCTTTGCATTCTCCCATGTCTAAAATCCTCCCACCTTTTTAATATTTCTTCCAACCATTCCCAGAGTCAGGTAATGAGATGCCCCAGCTTAAAAAAGCAAGCTCACTTCCCTTACTCTTACCAGGTAAGTGGATAAACCATCATTCCTTGTTCGATCCAAACTGAATCCCACCTATGAGACAATTGAGAAGAGTCTGTCAAATTGAAGTCAAACCACTACTGAAAGAGTTACAGACACTGCTTCCTAAACAAGTTAACCTACATTTAAGGCAGAATCCAATTACTTTTCTCATCAAGTAATTTGTCAGAAAAATACATTCAAATGTTACGAACTCATCCATATCCACCAGGAAAGAAAACTATGATTCAAACCCAAACTAAGTCTGGAGTATCTTTTGTCTCAGAACATTTTAACTTATTTCAGTATTATTCCACATGTTTCTGCTTGACAGAACATTTAATACTTTTATAACAATGAAGAGGTGAAACTGGAGCAGAGTAAGAACTCAGGTCTTTTATCTAATCTAGTATTTCAGTCTCTCTGTTAAAAACCCTAATATAACTTGCTATATTAGAGTTCTGTTAAATAAGATTGTCACTGTTCTGGAAACCTACTGACACAATGATCAAAGCTCAATTGCAATGCAACACAGCGTGAAAAAAACCTCACATCAGAGGACTGTTAGGAAATTGATGTTCAATGTAAGTTACAGATGTGTGCATTGAGTTCAGCAGAGGATCCAAAAAGTTAAAGGTTCATCCTTAAAGCAGAATGGAGAGTGCTCAGGGATAAATCTCAATACACAGATCCTCATAATTGGCTCATGCTGGGAAGCAAAGCCAACAGCACCAAGAGTTTGGATCTGACACCTCAGACAAGTGGAGAACAATTTCACAGGAGGCTTCAGAGGAAGGAACTCACTGACAAACTGTCCATGTCATCAGGGCCCACTGCTGGCTTCAGGGAAAGGTTGCCAACATTGACTCTCATGAAACCATCCTTGAAGAAGCCAAAAGTGTTCAGGTGCACTTTCTGCCTCACGTCATCCTGTTAGAAAGGAAAACAAGTTTATGAAAACATGCAGAGACATCTGCTGCAGCAAAGGGGAAGCTGGGTGAGTGACTGACACTTGAGTATTCATGCAAAATATCAAATTATGCAGGATAGCTTCAGAGGTAACCAACTATTTCACTGGAATGGATCAACTTTTCCAATAACCTGAACAGCAAGAACTTTAAAGAGACATGTTTCTGCTAAGTGCCTGGCTATGCTACTGGGAAATATGCAAGGAAAATTCTGGAAGAATTTAAACATCTGGCATCACTGATTAAACAGCATACAGCAAAATCCCCCAAAGTGACTGCAGACACATCAAGACAGCTATTGTTGAATCCTGGCTACTGTCATTGTCACAGACTGAAGAGGAAATAGACTTTGGGGATCTGACCTAACTGAGAACTGGGGCTTAGCCAAGTGTTTAGCAAATGCACTGTCATCCCCTTAGATCACCTGTGCTAGGCAGGGTCAGTGTTTGGACAGGATAACACTGCTACACTGGAAAACTATGTGTGAAAAAGTTTTGTATGTAGTCCCATATCTCCAAATTACTTTTAGTATTAAAAAAAAAAAATAGAAGCAGAATAAATAACAAAATCAAGAATTGCTTGGGTTAGTTTCGGTAGCAGGAAAATGCTAATTCTCTCCTCTACTCCCAGTTTAGCTGCAGAATAATTTCCTTCCTCTCAATCAGGCAAGGAAACCATAGCAATTGATCTCTTCTCATGCTCTGTGCAGCTGATAAAGGTTCAAGTACAGTGAGCTTTATTTTTTTTAAATAAGGAGGCCATGAAAGACCTCACATGAAAAGCAGATGATGTCACACAGCTGCCACATCAGATGACAAAAGGTCACATCCAACCTCTGCAGTTGGTCCCTCAAGCCTACTGAGTCATTAATTGGAAGAAAAGCAGAAACAAGATAACATAAATCAAAAAGCAAATTTAAAATGGAATTTAAAACATTTGACGAGTTGGCAATAAAAAAAAAAATTGAAAATATGTTTCTTCCTCCTGCTTCTTCTAGGAAAAGATAATCAGATTGCAGAATACTCTAAAAAGAGGAGTCAGCTGCCAAAGGCAAACTGTTCTGGAGACAGCCCTGGAAGACTGAGCTACGAATTGTACAAGTACAAAAAGTTCTTTCTCTCCCTCTATCCCAGTATTGATTTTGACATCTTTGCACAAAAGGTTCTTGACTCATAAATATCATTCACTGTAACAGCAGGACACTAATCCTGACACAGCTAACCTGTAATCCAGCTGTAATAAGATCACCCTAATAGAATCAAGTTAACCTGGCAAATAACCAGATGGTTCCCTTAATGCTCAGAAGAAGAAAAAAAAGTTAAGTGACACAAGGCTTCCAGCAGATGCTTTGTTTAACAGAGCATTAGAGCTCTGCTGTCTTTGGGTTCTAGGTCATGGAACGTGCTTGAAACAAGAGCCCATCTGGTTCCTCTCACACTGCAGGTCCCTTCCCAGCCAGCACAGAGAATTCATTCTGGCTCTTTAGGGGGCACAGCAGATGTATTGAACCCCATCTGGCCAGAGAAGAATTTGGGTGACTATGAGGGGGACACACAGCATCATCCAGCCACAAGGTTTTGTACCTTGCAAACGTGACCAGAGGCAGCTGCTCAATTCAGAGCACTCCCAAGAGCTCTCCAGTTCAGTGATTTGCTCTGCATTGAAGTGATTTACTCTGCTAATTTACTGATATGCTCCCCACCACCAGCAGATAATAAATATACAACACACACCACTTCCCTCTCTGGCTTTATCTCAGCTTTGAGTGCTTAGAGTTTACAGATTTAGTTCACAAATCCTTCAGCTTCACATGATCCCACACACACACTGCCACCAGTTGCCACCAAGCAACAGCAAGAGCATCTACTGCTCCACTTATTGACAGCCTAAAGACATTGGCCTACTAATGGGGTTGAAAGAACCCAGCTTTTATTTATAATCACTCAACTACTGACTACAGAAACATTAAAGACAAAGGTGTGAACCTATACAAGTGAATATTTCAGCATCCAAGTTGTTAACACACACACATTAATTTAATTTACATAGGATGCATTTAAAATTAAGCCCACCCTACTGAGAAGAGATGATCTGGGACTCATCACTAACAGCTTACAGTCAAACCAAAACCCGAAGTTCTCAAGCCTCTTTCCATAAAAATCTTCCCCAGTTCTTTCACTCCTGTATAAAAAGCGATCCTGCAATATTTTAATAAGGTACAGGGAAGTGGAATCCATGATCCTGTAGCTCAGAACGAACAGAAAAATATTCTCTACCGTTTTACCCTAAATCTAACTGGGATCACACTGTCAGTACAGTGAAAGCTCCACTAGAGAGTGCTCACCCTTAACTGGAAACAATCTCATTATTTCAGACTAATAACAAGGCTTATAATTTGCGTAAGACTAAGTGAATGATTGTGAAAGGTATTTTCAACCTGAGCTATTGAATTCTGAAAGCTATCAACACGAAAAGGCCACAGGTATTTACAAGCAACCATTGAAAAACAGCATCTTTTCTACAATTCCATGTCTGACAAAGGCCTTTTTGGTTAAGAGAAACATTTTAACGACAGCTACTTCTGGAATCCTCTGGAAATTGTTTCTGTTGGTCTTCTATAACTTCCAAAATTTAGGGTTTTTTTTGTAGGGAGTGGGTTTTGTTAGTTGAGGCGTTTTGTGGTTTTTTTATGTATCTCATTAAACTAATGAAGCTGATAATAATTGCTTCTAAGGAGAAGCTTCTCTGGCAAGGTCAGTCTAACAGCCAATTTCAAGCAAGTAATTTCTCTACTGCAAGAAAATTAAACTATTTTGTATATTCTTATAAAGATAAAACATTATTTTTAGAACTGGAAACTGCCCAGACCACAGCTTGTTCTCCTGACAACAAAAAAGCTTCACATTAGCACAGTAATTACAAAGATACAAGAATGAAGCTATTCTGAATTAAAGAATAACAGCTTGTTTGAGGAAATTTAATATCAAACACTCCCACGAAACTGTGGCCTTTAGCTTGGCTCAGTGTCAAGGCACACTTGCAAGCAAAGCAGGAGCCACTGGCAAGAACACCAGAAAGGAGCTTTCATTGTGAAAGGACTCAGTTGTTGGAGGCTGATGTTTACATAAAGGCTGTAAAGCAGGGGATGAAGGAGGAAGGGAGAGACTGCTCAAACAATAAAGCTCATGTTTATAAAGCAGGTGGGCAGAGGCATTAACTCACTGCTGCTTCTCACAGCCCTTGGTCAGTCAGTGCTGCTGCTCACACAAAACACCTGCAAAACCAAACCCACACCCCTCTTCAACGGGGAAAAACAGCAAATGGGATTTGGTGATTGATCCAGGCAGTCCCTAACAGGGACTAAAGGCCACGATGTTTGCAGCTGAGAACACTTACTTGAGGCAAGTTGGAAAGTTTTCTACTTAAGGGTAAAGAATCGCTCCACGGGAGATCCGTCAGCGCTCAACTGTTTGTCACAAATTCCTCAAAACAATGATGCAACCAGCACAAGCTTCCTAATTTACTTCCTGAGGAAAAAGTTCACTTCTCCTGAAGTACAACAACGTTCATGTGGTTGCACTGTAAACTGTGTAGTCTGGAGAATTTCCTACAAGTAAGAAATTAACACCCCCAGCAGTCATTGTACCCCAAAGTCTGAGGTGAAATTCCTGCAAAGTCCTGGATTCTCCCTAAAATGCTACAACTGCACAGCAATGCAGGTCCCAGTCGTTTACCACTTTATTATCTCTTACAATGCCATTTACCACTTTATTATCCCTTCCACCGTTTCTAATAGCAGAATATTACATCTTGCTGACGACCAAAACAAAATTTAAATTCTGAGGACTTACAGAGCTTCCCATGAGCTACACAGGGGTTAAAAAGCACCACCCGCAGCGTAGAGCTTCTGTGTCCCACAACAACTGTGCAGCGGCTCAGGCAGAGCACAACAGGCAGCAGCACATCCTCACTCCACCCTGACCTCCTGCACTTCCCGGCAACATCCCTGAATAACGAGCTTTTCTCAAATACAGTCACAGGATGGCACACCACTCCTTCAAAGCACACCCCGCGGTCTAGGAACCAAAACAGAAAGCATCACTTTCCTCAGCCTCTACTAACTGCTTGGTCGGAGCAAAGCAGCTGCAGTCAAACACCCTTCAGAGTGACCAGGACAGGTAGGCCACTGCAGAACGCAGCTAAAAGGAAACTCAGCCAAAATCAACTTTCAGAAACCTCTCCCTCGGCTCCCGTTCAGCCCTCTCTCATCACGCCGCTTTTAACGGAACGTGAAGCAGTTGCACCTCCAAAGCACCGCAGTTCTGCGGCCCCTCCACACGCTTTGCCCGCGGCTGAGGAACAGGCGGCCAGAAAAAGCGGGACGGGACTGTGGGGATGCGGTCAGAGACAGCGGGAGGATAACGGCAAAAGCAGAACACGGCGGGGCCCGGGCGGGCTGAGGCGCAGGGGGAGAGCTCAGAGAGAAGCAAAGAGAAAGAAGGGTCGGGGAACGCAGCAGAACGAAGAGAGAGACGTGGGGGAGACCAATCCCGGCCCGCGGGCGGTGCGCAGGGCCGGGCCGGCCTCACCGCTCCCCTCAGGGCACCCGGGGGCCGAGCCAGCGGGGCCGGGGGCGGCGCAGACCTTACTTTGAGGGTGAGGTGATGGACGCGGGCGCGGGCCGGGCCCGCGCGGAGCAGCAGCAGCAGCCCCAGCACGGCCCCAGCGCCGCGGGCCGCCATCTTTGTTCCAGCGTCAGCGTCCCCCGCGCGCCACTTCCGGGTCAGGCGAGTCACGTGTCGGGCGGGGCGCGTCACGTGACCGCGGTGGGCGGGGCCGGGTCCTGTCAGGGAGTCATGGAGGGGTTGGGGCTGGGGGGGAGCTCAGGGGACCCCCGGTGCCACCCCCTGCCCGAGCAGGGACACCTCCCGCCACACCTGGGTGCCCCATAAACCCGTCCAACCCGGCCGTAACGCTTCCCGAGGAGCAGCCGCGCCACCTCTGAGCGACCTGTGCCACAGCCTCGCCAGCCCTCCCAGGGAAGAATTTCCTCCCCGTGTTCAAGCCTGAGTTTTCCCTCTTTGATTTCGAACCCACTCCCCCTCGTCCTGTCACTACAGTTCTTAAGCCGAAGAGTCCCTGTCCGGCTTGTGCAGCCCCTTCAGATCCTGGAAGGTGCTGTGAGGTCTCCACAAAACCTTCTCCAGGCTGAACAGCCCCAGCTCCCTCAGCCTTTTCCCCACGGGGAAGGCGATTCCCGCCCTTTCCTCTCCCCCTGAGGCCCTTCTGGGCTCTGCTGGGCTGCCCCTGCCCCACGGACTGCTCCCCACGGTGCCCCCGAGTTGGATCAGGCCCCTCAGGGAGGGCCGTGGGTCCCTCCTCAGCCCTGGGACCCCCTTTGGCAGTGGGGTCCCCTCAGGGTGATGGATCCCCCCATGGCCATGGGGCTCACAGGGGGACACTGGCCAAAAGGAACCCCTGAGCCTCCCCCAGACCGGCCTCTGTGGGGTGACACCGCAAAAAAAACCCCAAAAAAATAGACTGAAGCTCGCCCTACCTCAGCCCTGCAGCATCGTCCACAGGGAGCTGTGGGATGGTTGTTTACTGGGAGGGGTGAAGTGGTTGTTTCCAGCTCAGCCGTGGATGTACCAGCAAGTTCCAGCTTCTTCCTGGGAGCTATGGCAACAGCAGACGTCTGAACATCAGGTAGTCCAAACAACAGGAAAATTGCTTTTCTATTTAAAGCCAGGGTTAAAGTATTGATTTCGAATATGGCCAGAAAAATATGTAAAAAACAAAGGGATTTTTGCTTCTTTACAGGATTAGTTTTGCACCTATTTAAACTATTTTGCACCTATTTAAACTATTTATTTTAGTCACATTTACAAGTAAAACAAAAAAGCAGATTAGGCCTGTTTTCCTTGACTTGTTGCTCAAAATAAGAGTAACGCAAGGAGCAAAGTGAACATGAATAGGGGCAATTAAAATGGCTTTTTGCCTGACACGTTGCTAAAAAGAAAAAATAAATTTGAAAGACTATGCAATGGGTACCCATCACCGTCAATACATCTAAGTTTTCAGTGAAGAGCCTTGTGCTTTCAGCTCCCAAATCTCAGACATTCTGATTTTTCCTTTCAGGGTGTGGAGTAAGAACTGTGCAAGTTATCTGGAGACAGATAAACAACTGGAGTGGACCAGGCAAGCGAGGGTGAAAAGGGAGAGAAAAATCAATGGCCTTGACCTTTATTCTATCAAGATTGTCTATGTCCCATCTTTATTTAGAGAGATGAATCAGATGTTCCTGTACATTTTTTCTCACAATTTCATTTCCCCTTTTGCGTATTCTTAGGTAAAAAAAGCAAACAGAGAAATCTCACCAACAGCCAAAGAAACCTGGACTGGTACCAGGAAATATCTGGAAGCATGGAAAAAAAAAAAAAACCCAAAACTGTTTTTCTAGTAATGTTCTTTCTGCGGGCAGTGCGTCCATGTGCCACTAGATGTCCTGGCAGCATCAGCCCTTGCACCGCACGGAGCTACAGCACATATCGCAAAAAAACCCACGGACCTACAAATATCAGATGATTTATTCCAAAAAACTCCGGTTAGATGTTTTCTTGGAATTTGGCGGAGAGGTGGGGGTCTGCTGTTTTGTTTTTTCGTTCTTTTTTAAAGATTGTAATTATTATAATCTCTGTGCACGGACCACCTGGGAAACCTGGGGAGTTTTGACTCCTGAGAAACAGCTGCTTGCAACCACAGCTGCAGCACAGGCTGTCGTGCCTTGCTCCACTAACGAGTATCAGGCACATTTTGACTGCTTGAGTGGCCAAGAAATTCCCCTATAATTCTGGGATTTGGTTCAGCTGCAGAGCCTTTTTTAGTCTGAGGCTGTTTCCTTCGGGAGCTCCCTTCAGAACCCTCATCCTTAGTCTGAGGATGATTCCCAGCAGTCAGGGATTTTTATGCAACAGAATGGAAATTTTCTGAAGATCTTTAATTTATTTTTTTCAATGTTTCTTTACTATTAGGATATTGTAGTACCTGTAAATTCCTCAATGAGGAATGAACAAAAAAGAGAATTTATAACGTGTTTACTCTCTTTGGCTAAAGATGGCTTTTTAAAAATGTGTCTGTACTGAAATTTACATCTATATCAAGATACAAAGCAGCTTCTGACTGTCATTGATGAGCTGTAACAATAACTTTCATTTTGACATTAATTTGTTTCATTGTAGCATCGATTTCTTTCATTGTAGCCTCCACACAAGCTCACTTTGCTGTAAGTCTGCTGTTCCCATGCATTTATTCTTAGCCTCGGTATCTTTTCTCTTTAGTCCTTAACTGTAATTAAACATATAATTAGAACTCTTCACAGAATGTTGTTTTTTTTCTCAAGTGTAACATGGACAGCTATCGAGGCTGGATGGAAGGTATCAGCAGTGTCAGAAAATCGTGATGGAGGAACAGCCTGCAGGTACAGCTCAGCACAGAATGAAGCAGATTGCCATTTTGTTAATGTGTTGTGTGCAGTGGGAGGTGAGGAGCTAACACAGACCACTCATGATCCAGTCCCTGGGGAAGGAAAGAGGACCAGGCCCAGGGATCAGAGCTGGAAGCAGCCAAAACCGAGGGGAGCTGCTGAGTTCACAGCGATGAGATGGGTCAGGCTGAGTAGGGAAGCTTACCTGCACTTTGGGTGATGGTAACCAAGGCCAGTCGTGGTCAGATGATGGCTGGACACATCCACAGGGACAAGGCAGGTCTAAGGTGAGGTCAGATGTGAGCTGGGCTCCATATCTACAGGATTTATAGCCTGAGCTGGAACTGGCACCCCCTAAACCACAGCGCAAAGCGTCTGGGCTTTCAGGCCAGAGCTTAAATGAGGGATCCGTGGGCAGAGGCCCCAGGTGAGGCTGGCCGGGGCCATTAGGGTTTATCAAGTGTTTATCAGGCTTTGATCGGGCCCTGATGGGGCATTAAAGAGCACCGAGGTCCCCTGCTGTGTGAGTGAGCTGTGTAGTGTTGTAACAGCAGAGAGGAAACAGCTGTGATGATGGTGATGGCCTCTAGGAAAGGTGTGTCCCTTTCCTGGTGCTGTTTCTGTCCCAGTGTACGAGCAACATCCACGTTCCTTATCTTGGACATGGATAATTTGGGTAGAATTGTAAAATCAAAGGGAAGCAGCTGTAAGGGTGATAACTCAGGGGGGAAAGGTACGTCCTCTTCCTTCTATATCCTGGAAGCTGGAAGTGCTTGTCCGTGCTCTCAGAGCTGTGATAGTTTTTGCTTTGCATAAGTAAACAAACACAGAGTAAAAAGGTTTGGATTGAACTGTAGTTTAGGGATTTATTTTATCTACTTTGTATGGTTTCTCAATCATTTAGCAGTGAATCTGGCTGTTTTCAAGGGGGATTGGGGTTTCCTAAACAAACCTTTCTAAAAATGGAATTGCTTCTCGTTAGGTTTTGGAACTGAATCTGGGAGTGTTCTGAATCATAACAACAGGGGAGATAAACAGAGAATTTACAGGAATAGGCCCATATCTAGACAGCAGATCTGCATGGTCTTGTTCTGAGCCTGGCTGAGGGAAAATTCCTACCCAGCTTCTGTTGCTCAGATATGGATTGTGCAAACTCAGTGGAGAAGTGCTAGATAATGTGACTTCTAAGGGTAATTTGAGTTATGTTTTGAGACTGGAACCCACTGAGCTTTCCAGCATCAACTTTGGCACAAAGGGCTCTTAATGCTCCTGTCATTGCTAATTACATTAGTAATTAGGGACCGGCCAAGCTGCAGGCCCTGTTGTTTTGGGTACTGCACAACTGAAAGTAATAATCTAAGTGGCAGTCCCTGCCTTGGAGAGTCTCAGGCTAAACAATAAAGGCAGTCAAAAATAGGGGGAAATCCTGTTCTTGAAACATCTAGAATTATTTTTTTTTCCAGTTTTTGTCTTGAGCCTCTGTCCACAGAAATTTTGATGTATTTGTATATATTACTATTTGTATTAGTTTTTGGCATGGTTTATTCTAATGTACCATCATAATACCAAACTTGTATTTCTGGCCTTTATCTCCCTGGAACTGGTGGAGCATTTCTATCTCTTGGTGTGGATAGGTTTCCCTGCCCATGCTGGTGTAACAGGTTTGCCCTGTTCCCCTCCCAGCTCTTTGTGCAAAAGGAAATTCCACACAAACTTAGCTCAGATGATACCGGTGCTGCTTTTTGTTTCTGTACATTCTTTTTCTGCCACTATTTATGGGTTAAGCTGTCAAAAAGTCGTGATGCAACTGTGCTGGTTTTGCAATGTGTCCTGGGTGGATGCAGGGCTAAAGCTGGTGGTCTGGGAGCTGGGGAAGTACAGGCCCTTGGAAGACTGTGGTTGTGCTTCAGGCAGCAGGGCAGGCTTGGATATTCAAATATGTTGGCAGTAGAAGGAAGAACTATTCTAAAATGAGCTGAACAGGGTGTCTCTTAGTTGTTATGAAGTCAGCCCTTTAAAGTAATAACTTTTAATGATGAACAAAAGCACTGCCTGTTGTGTGTCTCTTCAAAGACAGCTGTGTGAGGAGCAGCACTCTCCTCTCATGTTCAAATCAATGGAACTCGGATAAAAATAAATGCAATTCTGTTATTAACATAACATTTGTCTTCATTGCTGTTCCAAATGTTGGAATGGCTTAATGTGTTTTTCTTCCTCATGTAGGGTAACAGCCAAGCAACACTGGAAGAAGTGCATTAATCTAGGGGAGATAATGCTTGTTGTAGCAGCTGGTCAATTTTTATCATCTCACATCAAAAGCATCCCCACCCTTTATGAGCAGAAGCCTTTTACCTCAGGTGAATTAATATGCTTCCCTTTTTCATTCCCTACACAAAAATCTCTCATGAATAGATTCAGCAATAAATATATCAGTCTAAAGCTCTTTTTACATTTTTTTGTAGCTGAAAAGCAGAAATGCAAGATGAGATTAAGTGACACAGCTCAAATAAACGACACAGAGGAAGAGGATCACAAAATAAATATTTTTCTGGCAAGGAAATAAGCCATTTTCTGCAAGGCCTGTGTAATTGCTACAATAACCCACATTTATGCAAAGGCAGATAATTTGGTTATTTTCCCGTCTGCTTGTTGAGCATTTTGGTGACAGATGGTGGATTTAATATTCTTGGATTTGGGTTATTTTGGGGGTGAGGGATGTATGTACTGCTTAGCTGAGTTAGAAGGCAGCCCTTGCAGTGAGTTCACAGAATTAATTCAGTTGGAAAAGACCTCTGAGGTTATTGAGTCCAACCTGTGACCAATCCCCACCCTGTCAGCCAGACCATGGCATTGAGTGCCACACCCAGCTTTTTCTTGAACACCTCCAGGGATGGTGACTCCACCACCTCCCTGGGCAGCTCATGACAATATTTAATCACCCTTTCTATGAAGAAATTCCTCCTGATGTCCAACCCAAACCACACATGACACAGCTTCAAGGGTTCTAAGGCTGTGGGGTCCCTTCCTTTCTAGGACCCTCTCCTTTACAAATTACCAAAATGGGAACATATGCTCTAAAACCAGCCTCACCTGGCTCAGGGGGAGGATGGTAAGAGGCAGAGAAAGGCACCTGAGGGTGGGTGGGGCTGGGATCACACCTCTGTACTCAGAACAGGTGAGGCACCTGAAATACTGCACTGAGTTGTGGGTCCCTCACTTGAAAAAGGACATTGAGGTTCTGGAGTGAAGGGACTTCTACAGCTTGTGTAAGTTTTAGAAAGAACAGAATCATTCCATAGTTAGGGTTGGAAGGGACCTCTAAAGGCCATCCAGTCCAACCCCCTGCAATGAGAAGGGACCTCACCAACCATACTAAACTGCTCAGAGCCCTGTCCAACCTGGCCTTGAATGTTTCCAGGGATGGGGCATCCACCACTCTGGCAACCTGTGCCAGTGCTGATGAGTCTGTGACCCGGGCAGGGAGAGCCTCCTCCTGCCGTGTGGCACCCATTCCTTAGTGACCACCTCTTTCCACTGACCCCTGCTCCTCCATTGACCCCGCTGATCTCTGCTCCCCAGCGATCCCTTCTGCACTGCCATCGTTCCCCACTGACTGCCACTCCTCGTTGATCCTCTTTCCTCATGGCCTCGCTCCCCACTGATCCTTTTCCCTATGGCCCTGCTCCACAGTGACCCCATTCTCCCCACTGATCCCCCTTTTCCCACTGACCTCATTGTGCTCACTAATCCCCATCTCCCCCAGTGATCCCCCTTTTCCCATGGCCCCACTCCCCTCACTGATGCCCCTTTCCCCACTGACCCCTATGTCCCTCATTGATCTCCCTTTCCCCACTGACCCCGTTCTCCCTGCTGACCCCCATCTCCCCAATGATTCCCCCTTTCCCTCCCGATCCCTCTTTCCCCACGGCCCCACTCTCCTCACCGACCCCCTTTTCCTCACA
>VZTB01010631.1:1058072-1142745 GCA_013397245.1 Thryothorus ludovicianus
CGGAGGTGCGGAGGGAGGCTCGCAGCGGAGCGTGGGGGGGGTTTTGTGTGTGGCTGCTGCGGGAGGCTCCGAGGTGGATCTGTGGACTGGGGGTCCGGTTTCAGGAGAGGGAGCTGCAGGGAAGAAAAGCCAGATGATAAAATTCCCTTGGCGCTGCTGTTGGAGGGTTTCTCTCCACGCCGGATCTGAAGGACGGAGATTTTTTTACGAGGAGAGTTTTGTGTTGTGTGTAAATAAAGCAGGTTTTAATGGTGCAGAGGGTTTCAGTGTGCTAAAGCTCCTTGATGCTTTTGAGGAGAACCTGGAAAGTGTAACTGCATTCGGTTTATGGTGGAACGTTAATGGAAAATACCGGACTGTTGAAAGGAACGAGAAGTGGGCAATAGCGATGTGAAATGGTCCCTTGCTAATGAGAAGAATTAAGGGAAGGGAGATGAAAGAAGTCTGGGAAGGCAGAAGAGCTGTTCCACATATTCAATCACAAAGAGGACATGGTGCAGCCATGTTTGATGGTGGAGCATGGAGCAAACCTGCTGGGGCTGCGAGGGCTGGTACCCCGGGCAGGAGGCTGAGGAGCGGCTCTTCCCTGGGAGGTGGCATGAGAAACATCTTGGGACAAATCTGTGCTCGGCAGGAGGGGGAAGAGGGAAACGGAAACGGTGTTTTGAATGTAGAAGTCAAGAATAAGTGGCAGAGGGTCATCTGGGTTGTAAAGCACTGCAGGATTCTCTCCTGTAGTCATGTGTTTGTGGCTGGTAACCGGTGCGAATTGAGATGAAAATACATCTGAGCTTTCGAGCTGCCTCTTGTAGAAATGGTTATTTTGGATGTGCTAATTGCTGTCCTCTCTGGGTGCATTCCTGGCCCGCTCTGGCAGGCAGCTCAGCATCCCGTTTAGCTGTGACATTGGAGTCATGTTTTAGCCAGGTCTGGTTAGAACTGTGCCGTGAATTAGGGAGCAGCTGCTGGCTGGGAGAGGCTGTTTTGGCGCGGTTTTATATGCCACAGAAAGAAAGGTGCTAAACACCGGTGAAATAGTGTAGTGATGCTATATTGATTCATCGTACATAAACAGCTCTGCTGCATGGGAATGTTTCTGGGAGAACCTGCAGTTTCCTCCTTTTTCTGCAGCTTGGATGCTTTGGGAGGAGAAGGAGTAGTTAGATTGGAATTAAAGTAAGAGGCAATATAATTTGACAATTTTGACCCTGGAAAATAAATTCTGAATTCTCAAAAAAGGAACTTCTTTTTTCTTTTTTTTTTTTAGTTCTAAAACTGCAGGCAATGCTGAGGTGTTCCTGAACCAGAATGGTAGTAGAGAGTAGTGCCTATAAATAGTCCTTCTTTTATGTAATATTTGTAGGGGTGTGGGCAGCCATATATATCTCCTGCAACAGTTACAAATTGCTTTTGTAACATTTTTTATCCTATTATTTTGTTTCTGAAATTGTCTTCAGCAGCATCAAAGTATCAATTTTGCACGTCCTCAGTGTAGCAGGTTACTGAAGAAAAGGGTCGGATCAAGAGAATAAATGATTCTAGATAGAAATTTGGCAGGAGTTGTTCCATTTTAATTTGGGCAGAGCTCTGAAAACAAGTCGGTTTCCAGTGCTCTGGGTATTTCGGCCAGAACTGTCTTCTCACTCTGTGTTCTCCCTTTCACTGGAAAGGAATCCACTCAAACAACCTGTATTTAACATATGCCACTTTGTTTTGTTGATCATGGCATATTTTTTTTTTTTAAAGCAAAATTAAATTTCCATTTACCTAAGAACTTTTTTTCTTATTTTTTTCTTTTAATGGGTTTTCAGGAGCAGGTGTGGTATGCAGCGTTTGCTGCCTGTTCTACATGTGACTCATGTGGTTGGAAGGGCTGAAAGTTGAGGCAAAAGCAAATGATTTTAACTGCAGTTCAGAAATTTGCTAGAAAAATCAGCAATGTTTGATCAGGCTTGACTTGCACCCTGTATCTCTGATCTACCAGGCTGCATGCGTGTTCATGATTCACCCCTTTAAATATAGCAAAGGAGTAAAATCGAGCTTGCTTTTTAGAGCTCATAGAATGTTAATGTGCTTGGAGTTATGTAGAATTGCTGTTCATTCCTTGGGGGAGAAAAAGGCTGGTTGCAGAAAGCCTCATACTTCAGAAGCAATAAAATCCCTTTGGCAACGTGTGAGTTATTCCCAAAACAGGCTTTTAGTGCTGTGATGTGAATGCATCCTGTGCCTTTGGGTTGCAAATCCTGTTGCCAACTTCCTACTGATATTTCACTTGATTCTGGACCTTGAGTAACATCTCAAGATTGTCCCTGTGAGTGTAAATGGACTCATCACCAGCAGAATTATTAGATGTCCTAATGCAGCATTTATATCCTGTATGAGGATAATGGAATGGTCTGGGGCCTCCCAGCAATCTCCTGTTGCAGAACAAAACCTGGAGGTCTCATGTAACCCTGCTTGCAGCTTCTGTCCGCCCAATTCTTCCTGCCTGTTCTACTCCAAGCGTTCAGGAGCTGAGGAGGAGGCAGCAGGTTAAGGACCGAGTGCAGGCACAGCACCAAAACGTTTTGTTTTTCACCCAAGTTCAAGAGTGCATTAAGGGCTGGCAGGTAGGAGAGTGTACTACATATTTATTTCATGTCTGGTTCTTGAAACTGGCCGTGTTTTTCCAAATACTTCCCAAGTGGAAGTGATAAGTAAAGGTTATGTAGGGGTGCACAGACCCAACTTGTACCTCCAGTGCCTCACTTTGGGGACAGCGGGCTGTAAAAGCACACTTGGATCTACTTCACCTCTTTCCTCTATTGGCTATTGGGAAAGATCATGGAGCATGGCACCCACAGCTCTTCTGAAGGGTGCTTCAGTGGCTAAAATCATAGGTGTGTGCCACACTTCCCACCAGTGTCCTTTGGTGTGGTATGAAGCCCTTGAAACAAGGGGAACACGTTGCAAACTGAGCTGAAACCCACCCCGGCACTTGGGTGCTTGTCTTGGGGTGGAAAAGGCTGTGGCTGCACGGCTGGTGCATGGAATGGAACGAACTTTCTTGATTATGACATTTGGTGCAGGATGTAGTTTGGGGGAGTTACGTGTAAATTTGTGGTTAGGTGGTCCAGGAAAAACTCTGCTTTTTCAGAACGCTGTCACAGCACCGCAGGTGTAGGTGGCCAAGTGATTGAGAGTGGAAAGTTTTTATCTTTTTGTTATGAATGTTTTCAGAGGTGCAGACGCTGTGGGTTTGTTGCTGCGAGGGTTTTTTTCCGCATTCAGTGTAAAGTTTTAAAAAATGCCTGGGGAGGGAGGTGATTTAATCAAGTTTTTCCTTGACCTTTGAGAAAGCTGGGTGGCTGCTAACAGCTGTCACTGTCCTTTCAGCCCGGGAGAAGGTGGATATTCAGCATTTGCGAGGGCCTCTGCTGGCCAGCTCCTGACGGAAGCAATACTTTGGGGACCACACCTTTTGTTCATAGGGTGTTTCAGTATGCTTTATTATAAAAACACACGGTTTGTGGATATGTTGTTTTTTTTTTTGTCTTTTAAAGTTCATTCCACATAGGTGCAACTCTAAGAACTCGAAGGCCCCCTTGCTGTTTGTAACTGTTAAATCGTTTCCTCTTTCAGTACTAGAGCCTCTATTTCATCAGCAGAATTTGTGTTTAAACAGCTGTAATCTTGCATTTCTGCAATTTGCTTGAATGCAGCATTGTTCTTCGGTAGTATTTGCAGTGGATGGGTGTTGCATGTGGTGGTGACTCACATTTGGAAACCATCTGGAGTACCTGGTGATTGTGACCTTGGTGGCATTGCACGGTGTGTGTAAATGGGCACAGTAATCAAACGTCACCTCAAATGAAAACCCTGTTTTCTTCTGCTTGTAAGAACATCTGCAGAGCTGGGTCCAGGTTTGATCTATTGATCTTTGAGCCAAAATCCCGTTTTATTGTCCGCAGCACCGTAGCTGATTGCAGACAATAGAAATAATGTGTCATCCCACCCATCCCATTGTCACATCTCGGACAGCCCTCACCCCCCAAGCTCTTTGGGGTTGGGTGTTAAGCGCTGTTCTCCGAGATTTAAAAGAAAAGGAGGTGGTGTCTGATGGGAAAAGGACGCAAGTAATTAGTCTTGCATGATAAGTCATGGGTTAACTGTGATGAGCTGAGTCTCCATTAAGGGCCTAACCTTCACAGGTGGGTGGGTGAATTGTTGGCTGCTTAGACAATCTTCTCCTGTGGTGATGGCAAATACTCTTCTGAAGCGTGTATTTTATTCTAAGTTTGCTGCGAAACTTAGTTGATGCCATTCAGACAACTCCCAGGGGCAGAGCTGGATATCTCTGACTCGTTTTGTGTTTCTGTTTCATAGAAACTCGGTTCGTGTTTAGTAACACGTTAAAACTTTTGTAAAAAAACTTCAAGGAGTCTGGAATTTCACCCACAAAAATAGACTATGAAAGCACCATAACAGCAAATACAGTGAAAAGCTAAAGTCAATAATGAAGGCATCATATTTATAATTTTTGCTTGGTTATTCTAAAGCTCTCAGTAAAAGTTGTACACAGGGAGCTGGAGATGGACACTTCAAAGTAAAACACCCTTTTTTATTAGCTAAGTAATATTAGTTTAGTATTCTGCATAGTTATTTGGACAGTTTTGAGGTTGCAAAATTGTCTGACATTAATATCTCCTCATTTCACAGTGGCTCACTCGCTGTTTTACGCGGCCAGCCTGTCTATGCAGATTAGTGAGAAATAGTTTGTAGGAGCTGAGTCATGAGCGAGTCTCTGCATTCTGCAGCTCACACCTCCTGCCCAGCTCCGGGTGGGATTCGGGGCTGCTGCAGCCTCCGTGCCCGTGCATGGTGAGCTTAGTGCCATCACAGTGCCTTGGATAGATAATTTTTTAAATGTAGAGTGATGTGTGTGGGGTGCCCTGCTGCTGGCAGGAGAATGGGGTTATGTGAGGTGTCCCTGTTACACCCCTTGGTACCCACAGGCACCAGGAGTAGAAAAGTTCCCTTTTGGTACCTCAAGAGCTGCTGGGATTTTCATGTTTGAATGTCTGAGTAATTTCGTTTACAGCTCTGATTTGCTTTAAGAGGATTTCTAGAATATCGCCAAACCTATTCTCGTATTTCCTACCTATTCATTAAAGAAGGGGGGATTTACGGTCTTTCAGTGAGTCAAGACTTGCAGAATTCAGTGTTTTCCCTTCCAGCCGTATTGTGGCTGCTCAAGATCCCCCGCTTCCTTGAACCATATGGGGAAGGCAGTCGAACACGAGCCGATGTTTTTCTGGACTCTTTGCAGCTCATTAGTGTTACTCATGTTGTGAAACATTCTTTTACGGCAGAATTTCAAAAGCTGTAAAACAGTCTTTTAAAAGCAGAATTTCAAAAGCTGAGTTCCACATAAAGAGTAGGAGGCAGGGTTGCACTGTGACACTGACACGGTAACTTAATAACCTGCTTTACATGATTGCCTTTGATTGCTGGACAGGTAACCTGCTAATGAATTTTTGGAAATTCACTTTCATCCTGTTTGAAATACTGCTGCTGAGATTGGTTATACATTGAATTCAGTCCAGCTGTCAAAATCCAATGGTTTGTTGAGTTTCCTCAGTGTTCATGTAAATATTTTAAAATAACTTCCCCCTTTAGTATAATTTTATGCTTCGGATGAAACTTCTTCCTTCCACCCCTAGAAACTCTGCTTTTCTATTTATTTTTTTTTTCTGAAAACAGTAAGCTGGTTAAATTGGTAAAACGTTGTTGTCTTGACATTGCAGTCTTTGCCATTCTTTTCAACCAGTGGCTTTGGCTCTAAAATGCAAAACAGTGGAAAAGTAGTGAATATGCATATTGTATGCATGTACAGAGTATGGTGCTTTCTTCTCAAGCAGGTGTGGTGGTTTGGATCCCTTTGGAATTTAACATGATCACTCTCTTTCTGTGTTGTCTGGAGGCAACCTTATTAAGCTGGTCAATAATTTATTTCGGCTCAGTTTATTAAGAATGGCTTGCTGGCATAATTAAATAAAATGTTTCTTTTTGTATCTAAAAATGGAAAAAAAAAACAACTAGAAGGGCTTCTAGATGAACTCTTCTGTAAGTAAAGTGCAAGAATGAAATATTGTTTGCCTGGTGTTCATTGCTGATCACTGGAGCAGATCATGTTGTAGACCATGTAAAGAAGCAGTTCTGTTGCAATGTTGCCCTTAATTTATTTGAGGACGATTTAGCCTAATTGGCAGAACAATCAAAAGAACAACAGCAATCCCCTGGATGCCCTCATAAACCCTGTAAAGCAATAAAACTTGAAAAGGAGTCACTTGGGAATTAATGTCTGGTTTAGAAGGATGGTCCCCAATGAGCTACCAAATCATCCAGATAGTCCTGAATCCTGAGGAAATCCCAGAGTGGATTCTTCTTCTTGTTGTAGCTGAAATAATATAGATTTCTTCCATTAAATCTGTCACTTTGCCATCTCTTGTTCAGTGTTTTTCAAGTGCTTCTGTTTGGTGCCTGAAATGTTTTTATAAAGCAAAGCCTTCAGCTGTGCCCTTGCAGTGGGGCTGGTGTAAGTGCTGCAGCTACCCTTCATTCCCTGAAGGGGAAGGGTAGTTTGCAGTGTTTAGATTTACTCCTCTGGGAATAGCAGGTACAATTTCTCTCATAAATTATTCATTTTATAGCTGAAAAAATTAATTTCATTGCTCTGAGTCTGGATGTGTAGATAAAAGAGTGCTACCTGTGTGACAGGAGAAGGATCATCTTGCAAGGATTCTGAACATATTCCATATTCCTAGTTTATTCCTGGAGAATTTGCTCCAATTAACACCAAGAAATTTCTTATTTGGTGCCTTGGATACTTTTCTGTGTCTCAGACTCTATTCCAGACTGAGCTGGCAGCCCTTCTTATTGAGAATGTTTTTAACATTTTTTTATTCAAGTCATCTATTTTCTGCTGCCTAATTTTTTTTTTTCCATGTTAGGGTGCTCGGGCTGCAGTTTTCCTCTTTCTGTGCCTGCCTCTTGCTTTTTTGTGTTTCAGAGCAGTGAGGATCATTCAGTTGTTACCAGGGCCAGGGTATTGCACATGCTGAGCACGATGCCTCTTTGATTTTGGAAAGCTGTGGTGCTCCCATTCATTGGAGCAAGATTTTGAAATTTGGCAGACAGAAGATGTTGAACAGGGATATGCCTGCTGCTGTTGAGAAAATGTTCCTCAATTAGGCAAACCTGTAAATCCTTGGAAAAATACCACTTTGCCTTTACTTAGTGAAGATGTTATTGACCAAATCTTTCTGGGTGCTGGCTGCATTTTGGCCTTGGAGGGATTTTCATGGGGCAAGATGAGGTCACCTACTGAATAATTGAAGAAGGCTCAGTCTGTCCTTGCAGGAGAGCAGCCAGGCTTCTCATGCCATGGCTGCTCAGGGCCAGGGTGGGGCTGGGCAGCCTCTGCTCTCCTCGGTGGCACGGAGGGAGAAGCTGGCTGGAGGACAGTTCTGGATGGGTGGGATCTGGGCTGTGTCATGGAAGAGCAGGGGAGAGGGGCATGGAAAGCATGGCTGTACCAGGTCAGGGTAAAGATCCCTCTGACCACTTTTGTTCTTTGTTAACAGCAGCAAACCGGTTCTTCTGTTGTCAGGGACTGGTTCTTGTTACACTCACCTGAGGGTGAGTGAGGTGTGTGGTCAGAGAGGAAACCACCTGATTCAGGAGGCTGAATGTGGAGAAGGAGAACTAGAGATCACAGCAGGATCTAGTTACAGACAGTTGGGTCTGCTTGTCTGGGAACTGTTCCTGTGATGGAAGTGCCAGGAATGATGGAGAGGGTCATTTGAGGAGAGATAATTCAAATTGGCAGTTCTGACAGTGAGTGAGGAAGGACTAGTAGGGAGAAGGAAACAGCAGAAATGAGCTCAGTGAGCTCAGGAGGAGAAAATGAATTTAAACAAAGGAAACAAGGAACCACTCAGTAACAAGGAAACAGCCTGGATAAAAGCACATAGAGAGAGCAGGGCTGGGCTCTGGGCAAGACTGGTGGGATTGTGATTTGCTGTCAGACTGGATGTGCAATGGGATTAGTGCATTAGGAACAGCAAGTCAAGAGTTTGATGGGATCAGGAGAAAGTATAGTGGGTGCACAAGGGGAAGGAATAAGCATGGAGCAAAGGATGAAGATTAGATAAGAAGTAAAGCAGAAAAGTAGTGCAGGGACCTAGCAGCCCTCTTTTGGCTTTGTAGTGTTGCTATTTTACGTGGCTTTTCCATGTCATGTTTAAGTGGAGTTGACATACTGGTTAGAATGTATATACATTGATTTCTGTGGTTGCACTTTGCATCTTTACCCACTGTGGAAGAATATTTGACAGCATCTCCAAATAAAAGCTTTATCCAAAATTGTGTATGCTGCTGTATTTCATTCACTCATTCTGTGCAGAAAGCCTGAAGGAATTTCTTAGCAAATAAGTTCAAAATGTGTTTAGATAATATTTTTCACTTTGAATTATACTCTCTTAGGCAGAGAGAAATGCTTTAACACTTTTATCTTGTATTTACAAAAAGAAAAATATGATTGGCATGGAGCAGGGGGTGAATGGAAGTGTGTTTTCTCAAACAAAAGTTAAATGGGGAAGGGAAATATTTCTTGCCCTCTTGAGGGCTGTTGATCTGTCAAATGTGGGTCTTACAGGAGTGGCATTCATTAAGAGTGTGTAACTCAGGTTTTGCTGTAGTAAAGGCAGTGGATGAACAGGGAGAGCTGCCACAGAGCCCTGCATAAATATTTTTTCACCCATCCTGGTTCTCTCTCCCAAGTATAACAGTCTGAGATCCTTTTGCTCATGGTTAGTCACTGGAAAAGCCTAAAAATAAAGGGTGAGAGGAAAAGGTTCTATGTGCTGGTCAAGAGCCTTTATTTCCTTACAAGTCTTTGGAGCTGTGAAACATCTGGGTTTCACACAGGATGCTTTTGGCATGTGTTTGTAGGTTAATGTGCAAAAGCTGAAAAACTGCACAGATTTGCTTCGGTTTTTGGTGTGCAAAAGCACTCCTAAGGCAACGTTTCAGTGATGGACATGTTGGTTAGGGGTTCCTTGGCTGCTTTGCTCAAGGAACCATCATCAGCTGATGGGAGAGGCTCCATCCTCCCAAAGCACTGCCAGCCTGACCACCAGGATCAAGAGATCACAGATGATGGTTGCAAGCTTTACCTGAAGCCCAGAATTGCACCAGCCAACCCTTTGGGTACTCAGAATGCATCTCACATGACAGGAGTGACTCGGTGCCTATTTAAATCAGGGCCCTGGGGATTTACAGCCTTATTTTTGGAAGGGGGGCTAGCTAGGTTCCAGCTCTATTTAAAGATAAAATCAAGTGTCTCAGGGTGTGTGGCTGCATGTCTCCTGCTGAGATGCATTGGAGCAGCCCAGGAGACCACCCTGGAAGGGGGTAGGAGTTTGCATCCATCCCTTGCATGTGTGAGCATCTCCCTACCACCTCCTCCTCTGGAAAACTGTGGTTTTATTTTTGCATAGGTGGTTCCTATTCTCATTCCTGTCTGCATCATCCTTATACCTGTATTATGTATAAAATTGCTGAAAACTGCCTTTCCAGAGGTTCAGTATGATTGACACGAAACGATCTCGAAATAGGAGAGCTGTAATTGTTGGAAAACGACAATTTTTGTGAGAAAATGTGCTGTTTTGAAACACATGCACCTAATTTAGGCATCGTTGGAGACTGGATCTGCGTAGTTGTCACTCTTGGAAAATACTTAGTGTTGAACAGAAAGGTATCACAGTGCCAACATTTAATGGTCGAGGGAGTGTTGAATTGTTCCACTAACAAAAACCTTTGCTGAGCTAAACAATACAAATATAAATATCTCACTTGGCTATTAGCAGTTGAGTTGAAGTACTCAATGGCTGTTAGCAGCATGACAGAATGGTGTGATCCATTCACACAGAGGTCAGAAGACATTTTACATGATATTTATGGGTTTCATGCACACAATTATAGACATTTGTATTGACTTGAATCTGCTGTTGGCTTGGTGTAGTATTCTGTGGTTTGCTTGTGGGTTAATCTCTGGTAACAAAAATAAATGGAATAGTGACAGAGGAATCAAAAGCCAGAATCCACATTAGGAGAGTTGAACAAGTAAAAAATGTGGAAATAATGAAAATTCAGACCCCCTTTTTACAGTTAGAATGTAAGAATGAAGTGTTTGGGGTTTTTTATTCATGATATATTGACACACATGGTGTTTGGGAGATGCTGGCCAGTGGAGCAGCGTTGATTTCCCTCTGGGGGCAAGGCATCCATCCAACCTTCCTGGCGGGGGGTGGGATTGATTCTTTAATCAGAACAGCAACAATCCATCCTGAAGCTTCCTCAAGGTATTAGGGCTAAATTAAACAGTCTGGGACTCGTGTGTAAGCCCTAATGCACTTCAAGAGGCTTTTGTGGATAGGAGAATTTTGAAAATAATCAGAAGATGAACCCAAAAGTAACAGAAAAAAAGCCACAGGCACAAATGACCCTTAAAAAGGGGACAATAATACATTTTCTTTGTGTGGTGCAATGCTTAATGCTCAGATTCTCTTAGGGAAGGAAAGATGCATGAACTCTACAGTTCTATTCATGGCACTGCATTTAGGACTTGTTTTCTCTCCTTTGTGTATGTATTCCATAGCTGTTCCAAAAATAGATATGGTCACAAATACCAAATTAGTAGAATTAGGCATCTTAAAGCCAGGAAGTTCACCATTTTTGAAACAACAATCACCACTGAGGAAATGTGGGATCTTATGCACGTTGTATTTTACCTTTATTTTACAAAATGCTGAGATTGTGTTGCTTGTGTGCATTTGCAGAGTCCAGAAGCTGTGTGAGTTTTGTAAGGGTAAAAATGTTATGGTTGAATTCGGCTTTATTTGAAATTTTACTTTTCTTTAAGTTGAAGGAAGAATGAGACATGATCACAGAGCTGTAGTCTGTATAGTGAGTGCTCACAAGCAAGAACTAACTACTAAGTAATTACTGCTACAAAGTGTCAGTAGCCTTGTTAGCTGTGCTTATTGATAATTTTGGATGTCCCTTCATGTACAAAAGTACTCAAAAATTCAAGTGAGGAGCCCACATGACTGCTCTTCTGTCTTGCTTAGTTCTCACTCACTTTGTCTTGGTCCATCTCACCCTGCAGACCAAGCCAGGTAAGCAGTAATTTTATTTTTCCAGAGTGTTGGAATCCTTTGCAAGTATATCCATAAGGCCTGAGGACTTCGTGGAACCTGGAATATTTTAGGGTGGCTCTTTGTTTGTTATGTCTGTGAATTCTGAATGTCCCAGATGGAAACTGGCAGGTGCTGTCATCCTGAGCCTCTGGCTTCAGAGATGCTCTGCCCAAGTCTTCTCCCATAACCTAAACTTTACTGGTTCTAGTGGTTCTTGACCTACCAGTTTGGGCCTTGAATTAGGAGCTAAAAATTTGGAGAGATGGATTTGAACTTCAGGGTTTGTGAAAAACAAACCCTTTATTTTCACTTCCTTGGCTGGGAGCAGTTTTGACTCAACCTTTGGACCAGAGTTGTAACTTTCAAAAACTATTTTAAGTGGAAGATATTGTCATTGGAACAACTGTAGAGCACTGAGTGACCTCATTGTCCTTTCTGTGGGAGGGGATGTTCTTGTCAATTTTTGAGAAATGTTCTTTCTTTCCCTGCCTCCTTTGTAGGTAGGTAAACACACATTTGTTTTCCTCTTCCTCTCTGAATCAGTCTGGTTCAGAGGCCAAACTTGATTTCCCTGCTTGGCAGATAAAGCATCTCATAGATTCAAGTCAATATCCTCTTTCATATTTTTTAGGTGATTCAACTGCTCATCAAGCAACTTGTCTATCCCTGTGTTATAAAATATTTGGGGAGTCCTGAGATGTTCAGGGAACCGAGCCCAGCAGCTCCAGTTGCTCTGTGAAGATCAGTAGCTCAGGCCCATTGAAGTCAAAGGTGGGACAGGAGGTTCCTGTTTGTTCTTCAAACAAAAGCATTTCTTGTGTGCTTGAGGGCTCTTTCATCCAACAGGCAGAGCTGCAGCCTTCTGATGGATGAAAGCTGAAGCAAGCAAAGGGTAGATATGAGGAAGAGGGAAAGGGGAAGAGGAGGAAGGCTGACATTGTTGTGCAGGTGCCTTACACACCTTCATCTTGACCTCTGCTGAAGACAAAATTTACTTTTCTAATGTTCTGCAGCAGAGCAGGTTCTTTTTTTTCATATCCCATTATTTTCCCATGTCCCTCCCCCCGTGCATCTTCCTTCCCATGAGTAGATTATTTATTCTCAAAACCAGTTTGTTTTGCCTTTCTTGCATTACTCATAAGATTTATCTTACCACGGTGTACTTTAGAATTTGCAACATTTGTTTCCAAAGATGTTGCCTGAAGTGCAGGGTGATAACCTCTCACAGATTTGAGCGCTGTGTCAGATGTGTCACATTGAGCAAGGGTCCTGTGGGTCAGCTGGACACACCAAGTGTCACAAGAACAGCAAATCACTGATTTGGGACACGCAGAGCCCTGGAGGGAGACTTGCTGATAGTGACTTGGCAACTTAATGAAACAGCAAGGCATTTGAAAATGTTAAGAAGTGTTTTGAGGAGGCGAGTTTTCTTTTGCTCCAATGGACTGTAATGTCCAAAGCTGGGTGTCTCTTCCACAAAAATAAGAACTTGCCCTTTAATATCTTCCACTTTTGAGTAAATGACTAGTACCATCTCTTTTTAGTAATAAATTATTTGGAAGTCCATCTAGCAAGACATTTGAGGAATGCCTCAGTGTCGTTTTTAGGATGTCAATCCTTGTAATGATTGGGTTTCTGCTTTTATTAAGTGCAGTGCTCAAAGTATTGTAATATTCCAGAAGTCTCTTGGGTTTGTTTTTTTTTCCCCCTCATTTTAATATTTATTTGTTTCATGAACTTGGGTTTGTTGGCAGCATTTTTTGCTGGATATCCCACTCCTTTGTGCTGGGAGGCACTGGGCAATCCAGGCACTTATGGTCCCAGTCTTGCAAATTAAATGAATTAAAGACAAGAAAGATTGGAAGGATGGAGTACAAGACACTCCAAGGATGTGGAAATCCTCAGCCTCTCCCATCGTGTGACTCTTCTGGTCTGGGTAAAATATGGCAATTTCTCTTGTGCCCACATTTGTTATGAAAGTTTTTCTGTGTTGTGAAATTGCAGCTGCTGAATAGTTACTGTAGTCTGGGACAAACTTAAAAGTAAAATAGAGGGTATCTATTTTAATCTATTTTTATTGTATCTTCTGATACTGAAAAGCAATATAGCAAGCTGATAATACAATTTATTTTAGGTATTGTAGTGTTCCCTGGATGTTATAAAAAGTGTGTAGGTCTGACAGCCACATTTCAAAGAGTTTTTTCAATGTACTAATTAATTTTCTTCAAATAAATAGTCATGCAAAAACTGAAATACAACATCAATATTTAATGGCATCTGCTTAAAACCCTCCCAATTTAGACTTCTGAAGTTGTGTGGGGGCGATATTCACACATCCCTGATAAAGGGGGGATGGAATGTGTGTGTTTTCTTTTCATTTGAGGAATTAATTACTCCTTAAAGATGTGCTTGTGAGGTGCCCTACACGGCCCTGTGCAAAAATAATGTAGGAAACAGCTTTTTGTCTCTTTGGAGGCTGTTGCTCTGTGGATGTTCCCAGAAAGGGAGATTCTGTTTCCTGAGTGCAGTGACCCAGTCTCCACCTTGCAGGCTTGTCTGGTTGCAGCAGGTTTGCAGAAGTTACACTGGAAGTGAGCTGCAGTTTTTCTCTTGCTGCAGGAAACGGTGAGCCCGAGTGACCAACATCTTGCTCTGCACATCACATTGTTCTGCGTTCCTCTGTTGAACAGCACAGCCCTGACCTAAATTTATGGCTCTCCTGTGAGATGTCAGTCTGCTCTTAAGCTCTTTGCAGTACTTTCATCTGTGAACTGGCTGTGTCAGATGTTAGAGCTGTGTTATCAGCTGCTGCTGCTAAGTGAAAAATCATTCTTCTTGTGAAGAAATGAATTTGTGCCGGATTTGCGTGCAGTTTGTGGGCACTGTTTGTGCCAGAGTTGAGGAATCCATTCCTTTCTGGAAATGACAAGCATTTGTTAGACTTCCTCCCACAGTAGTGACAGAAAAGAGCAGCGCTGTGCTTGCCATCCTCTTTTGATGCTTCATGGTTTGTAATTGCTGTGATAGGAAAACACAAGGAGCAGGCTGTAATGTAAGCACTCCCTGTGTTTATTTGTTGGTGGTGTTGTGGTAGCCTTCCACTTGATCTTCCAGGAACGTGAGAAGAGTGGAAATCAGGGTGACATGTCTGTAGTTTAAGTCACAAAGTTCCACCCCATGTGCTTTGTGAACAGCATACTTTGCTATTACAGAGTCCCTAATAAACCAATTAATTAAGAAATATTCCTGTAACGCACACTGTGCTGTCACACTGACCCAAACTTAACCAGCAGCTCTCCACGACAAAGATTTTAATAACATTTAACCACGGTTTGTGTTAGTCCTTTGACTAAGCACATCATGATGTATGTGGTGTGGTGGTCTTGGTTTTGTTTGCCCTCAAGACACAAGAATGCTTTTTATTGCTGTCCCAGTAACCAGTCCAAAGTACAGCAAGCAGCTTTACACTTGAAAAACTGTAGCACCCTTTCAGGAAATATCTGCGGCGCCTCAGATTTTTTCAGCCTGCTCACACATTCAGAACCCCGGACAAGCAGCTTAAGATCTGAATGAGATTGTTCACCAAATGAGTTGGTGCAGCATATTAATTTGCTGGTGCTTCTAAATGCCTGCAGTGTTACAAGAGCCTGCAATGGCACTGAAATACCAGGAGCTTTGTTGGCTCTAAACTCCTTAAAGGAGAGTTTTAAATTCTTGTCTGCTTGCCGTAGCCTTACCAGCTTTATAAAGAATTTGGAGATCTGCATTTCAGAAAGGTTCTGCGTCCTGGGCTTAGGAAAGTTGTTAGTAAGAGCTTTTCTTGGTAGTATTAATTGTCTTGGAGCTCAATTGTGCTCTAGTTTTACTGTATAACTGATTATATGAGCCTTCTATTAGTGCCTTTCTCTAGATGCTGATGGATAAGTTTATTGCATGGTTTTATGCAGAGGATTTATGTTGAAAAAATATTTGCCTTCGCAGTTAGGTAAACTAATATAATGTGGTTTTAATGAGGCTGGATGCAGCCCCAACCTGATTTTACGTGTATTTTCAGTTTCATTTTAAGTTAATATTTAAATGCCAAGGTAGAACTGATATGACATTAACCCATTTTTCATTTTTTGTCTTTGTCTGGTGAGCTAACACCCTCCTCCCTCAAAACCAATATTCTGCCTGGCAGCTGAAGAGGGATATGAATTGTTGTCCAAAACTAGAAAAAGTTTAAAACTTTAGAAATCAATTTTCAAGGTCTTGAGGTAGATGATTTTATTTAGAGGATAGACCCAAATATTTTAGTGACAGCTAAAAAATCAAGTGTTCCATGCTGTCCCTTCTTTCGCTGTTCCTGGATTTAGGCAAATATGTATTTCTAGAAGATGGGGTGAGCAGAGGCAATTGGTCAGACTGGTGTGACCCAAGTGTGGTTTTTAATCTTGGCTCCCATAAGCACTGCTTTAAATTGGGTAGTTATTTTCTTCACAACTTTGCCTGAAAACTATATTAATAGGAGGCTGTTTACTGATGTAGTTTCCATTAGTATTATAAAGATATTTCTTCAAGTGCAACGGAAGCTTGAAATCCATATCATTGCTATAGCATGAGTTATAAAATATTGACGTGTGTTTTTGGAACCTAAGGAAATGAGATTGTTTTCACAAGAAAACTGGATTACCCCTTTTGCTCAGCTGGACTTGCCTGTCCAGCTTAGGAGCAGAATATCCTTGCTAAGGGAAGCAGTCCTTACTTGAAGGATCAAAGGATGTTGCTCTTCTAGCTCAGGATGGCAGAATGTCATTTATTCCTAATGCTTAGGTTTCCAAGCCATATTGGTCAAAAGAAACTGTAATTGTTGATTTATTTCCATAAAATGTTCTGACTGTTTTACTTTGAGAGGCCAGAGGCCGTGTAGGGAGCCAGACCAAAAGGTTTGGACAGTCCTTAGCTGCCCTACTTTCTAGAAACTGTAATTTTAGGTTGTCTTGGCTGACACAGTATGGTCAGCACAGTGAACTTGAGCTTTGTGTGCTGGGGCTCAGTGTGGCCGTCCTGCAGCACCCCTGTGGCACAGCCAGCAAACCACCGAGCCTTGCTGCGGCTCCCCACGTGTCCAAATTCTGTGAGCTGGGCCCAGCTCTGGCTCTGCTGGAGTGAAGGCAGCACTCAGCACAACGAGGCTGCTGTTACACTGGGGAGCCTTGGCTGCTGCTGCAACTTGCTTTAAATGCTCTCTCATCAGGTGCTAGGGTGCTCAAAATCGATGGATGTGCTGTAAACTCTAGTGCTGCACGTTTCATGGGTGTCCTTTACGGAGTAGGGAACTCTGATTTCTTGCCTTTTACGAGGCTGGGTGACACGTGGTCTCTTTATTCTTCTTGTGTGAATGTGTGTGAATGTCTGTTTAGTGTGATGGAGTTAAATTTACCTTTTCCTCTTTAGATTCTTGCAGTTGTCATATGTCCCGTGGAGAATGTCAAGTATCCCTGGGTGAGCAGCCCGGATGACTCCATCACAATCCCGGGTGCATTGTGCTGCTCTATTGACTCTGCAAACCTGAAATGTGTGTGGGAGAACTTTCTCTTCTAGTCTAGCATGTAATTTAATTGATGTTTGTTTGGTAATTTGCCTCAGATTAAATTATTCCTTGTCACCACTGAACAAATGCTTTGTATGCTTCTGGTGGGTCAGCATTTTGCACAATGTTTCCCCCTTCTTATTCCTCCTACTTTGATGCATTCATTTCGTTTTGCTGCAGCCTCAGTACTGAGAGAGGCTTCTGTTGGGAGAAGGGGGGGACCCAGTGGAATTTGAGAGGCTTTGTACAGCGATTATTTGGTTAAGGGAAGTGCTATTTTCCTCAGATTTAAACTTTGATGTAACTCAAATTCACACTATAGTTAATGGGAGTTGTTACCCGAGGACAGACTTCACAGAAATGTCACAGAAGTGAGCATGTCAGAATAGGAAGATATGCTCTCTTCCTCCAAAGGATAAGAGACTGAAGTAATTGAAGAATTATTATCAATAGTAATTCATGCTTTGATGCACAGGTGGATGTTTCTGATCCTTAGCAAGATGTGTCAGCAGTAGAGTTGCCACATTAGCTTTGGTCTGACCATATTTGAGCTTGGTAATTCTATGGCTGTGCAGGTGATGGTGTCTTTTGTAGAGGAGGAGAAGCATGACAAGGATCAGCTTAAAGTCTGAATATTTTATGCAAGTGGGATGAGACTGAAACATTGTTTTTGTCAAAATTGAGATAAATGGCCCAATTCTAGGACATTGCAGAATGCAGAAGCAGTTGTGGTTAAGCTGAATGTTTATCAGTGAAAAACTGAGAGGAGAAAGGTGTTGGGTAAAAGAAAAATATATGATAGGATGTTAGAGGACTGCCTTGGTTGCCATTTTTACAGCTACAGGAAGGGCCAGGTCTTACTGTAATAAAAAAGCTGTATGAGAAACAGTAATAGATGGGTTTAAGGCATGGAGTCTCCACAGCTTTCTTCTGTCTCTTTGCTTATATTTCTGGCCTAGTTCCAGAATTTATCCATTTTTTGCCAGTGTAGCTTGACTCCACTCCACAGAGTGGAGTGTATGAATAGATAATTCTGAATTATGAAATGCACTTTGAACAGAGTTTCTTAACATATTTTGAAGTGACCAACTTTGTTGTTGGCAGACATTTTAAATGTTTATGCACTCTGACATTATTGTTCTATCCATTGCATTAGAATTTTGAGTTGCATATATCTCTGATAATCTTCCTGTTCTGGAAACTTCACTATTTCTTGGATCAGAGTGGAAGCACCTAATCTAATTTCTGGGTTAAAAGTGGAATGCAATGGTGGATAGAAATACTTCAGGCATAGCAGTAATCTTATTTGGTCTCGAGTGCGAAGTGGCTCTTGAAAAATCTAGGATTGTATTTGTCATGTCATGGTATTTAAGGTATTAAATGCTTTTTGAACCCCATCTACAAAGACGTTTTTGAGCAGTTTGTTCCATTTAATTTGGAAATGAGAGGAGGGAACAGTCAGTTCAGATCTTCTCTTTTGAACTTTAGGAAGGGTTTGGAGCACTCTGAATTGTGGGGGCTTATTTTTTTTAACCCCAGTTATTGCCATTGCTCCCGTGATTCCAGGAGTCAGCCTCCAGCTAAGCAGAATTAGTGATTTTTCACAACATTTTTCTTTTCCAAGTGTCTGCATCAACATCCTGGAAGGACACAGTGCCTGCACTGGGGTTTGGTCAGTTCTGGCTTCACAGCCAGGGGAGGAGGTAGAAAGGAGTAGCAGGAGCAAAGGATGTTGTGTTCAGTGAATAAATACATCCTTGCATTAACGTGTGTAGAAAAGAGCTTTGCACACGTGCTCAGTTCTACGCCCACCAGGGGATTTATTTAGTGGAGATTAGAAGTTTTGCTGTTGAGAATACCAGGCATGCCTGGCAAGACCTTTGGTGGTTTTTTTAATTGTTATCTTTTTGGGCTGATTTTGATAGAGGGAGACCAAGGACTCTCATTTGCCAAGTGTCACTGATGTCACTGATTGTTTTTAAGTGATGATATTAAAAAAACAAATTAATTCCCCCAAACTCCATTCCTAAACTCTGACTGTGTACTCAGAGCTCAATCATATTCAAAAAGGTTTGATACTAATGAAGAAATTTTGACTTTAAGGATGCATAAAACACCATGGGTATTCTACATGATGAAACCAGTATAGCATTGGTTTGTGGTGAAGTTGGGCAAAAAGCTAACATCCCCAATAAAATTCCCACAGACTGGTATAGTTTGAAGTTTTTCTTGTTTTGTTGTTTTATTTTTTTATTATTGTTTCTGTGGATGAAATTCTGCTATTGTGATTCAGTATGGTTTTGGATAAGAGGGCAGAATTTCCTTTTTTGTGTGTGTTCTTTTAATGGATCAGCAGGCTCGTTTGGCTTTCTATTGTAGTTATCCATGCCATGCAATAAGCAGGAACACTCTATGGCTCATTTTTAATAATCAGTACACAGCTGCCCAAAGGGGAAACCGTGGGCAAGAGCTCTTGTTGATCTTTGCTTTAACAGCTGGTATTATTAAGGGAGAGCTTCACAGACCGGGGGGGAAAAAGAAAAAAAAAGAGGATGAAAATCAGTCAACAGTTAATCCAAGATGTGGCCAGACAAGAAAGATTTACTGGGAATTAGTTCTAAAATTGTATTTGTTCAAATAATTTCAGAAGAAACAAATGGGTGTGTATTAAATCAGGGAAGTGGGGTGGTGCTGGGGAACAGCGAAAAGTTGCAACATTTGTCAACTGAAAAACCTTCCTGGAACAACAGCAGCGTATATTTAGCATTGTTACCATGCTGCAGCTCCTGGGGGAGGCAGCTTGGATCTGGAGCTCTGCTGCTGCTTGTGATTTATACTGTCCTAGCAGCAGAGCCCCACGAACCAGGAGGATCTGCTCATTTTCAAAGCTCTTGTTTATAATGCACGGAACAGCGAATCCCTGTGGGTCCTCGCAGCTTTCAGGCTGCAGCTCTGGATCCTGTCAGCAAAAAGCAAATCTTTATCCCATTCCTGTTCCCCCAGGATGAGCAGGAGGAGGAGGTTAGCATTGCTTTGTTTTGTTTCTTTGTTTTTTGTTTTCTTTTTTTTTTTTTTAAATGAGTTTTGTGGGTATAATTAATGCTAATGGTAGAGATGCATCATCTCTCTGGCCCCAGTAGATTTTAGTAGTTATGAGCCTGAGCCTTTGCTTTGCTAATGAGTCTGGATTTTAAAGTCTAGATTCTGCTATTTATCCTCATACCTAGTACAAATAAGTTTACTTAAATCAATTGAATTGCACTAGAATCATCAAAAGAAGCAGCATGAACATGTTTGTCTCCAATTTAAATAACTGAACAAGTGCATAAAAAGGTTGAAATGCACTCTGTCCTTCAATAAAAAATTAGTCTGACTTAACATCTGGCATTAGTTGAAATTTCTCTCTTATTATCATGTTCTTTAAGAGCTTTCTTACATCCTGGGTTGTAATTTGCACATTATAATGCATTTTGAAACAAAATTGTGTCTTGTTCTGGGGTTTCTCCAGTGTGTTTCATAAGCTGAATTGTAGGTTTGAAAAGAAGTGTTTCTTTCTGAATGGGCTGCTCATGACAGATGGTTCTCATTGTGGCAAAGTCATGCAGCGCCTCAAACCTCAAAGTGTACAAATTTATTTGAAGGAAATGAATCGCTGCTGCATCATGGCCACCTATGAAAAGTGTCCTTGGACACTGCACAAGGTGATTTTTGAGCCTTGTCTTTTCCTTATTCAAAGAGAACTATAAAATTCGTTTTCAAGAGCAGGAAACTGTGACGCCTCTAAGAAGCACATTTCCTCTTTCAAGAATTGCAACACTATCTTTAGAAGGATCTCCCACTGATAGCAGCAGGTGATGTATCAGTATGGCTTTTTCAGGGACCTCTTTGAATGAAACCAAAATAGCAGTAATGCTCCATGCTGGATGGGCTTCTGCCCATGCTGTCCAGGACATGCAACCTACATAATTTACCATCAAAAACTCCCTTATTCCAAGAAAACAAAGGATCATCTTATTTGTCCCTCACCATCCAGTATTTGGCTCAGTTACTGTTTCTCTTAATCACCTGTTGCTCATCAGCTCTGTCCTGCTGCAGCTGAGCCGATCACATCCTCCTGCCTTCCCTCTCTCCAGAATTCATCACTCCTCTGCTATCTCACCTCTTTCAGCATCGTTCTGAGCTGCTGCAGCACAACACCACATCCTCTCTCGGATGGAACATCCCCTCTCTCACCTTCCTTCCTGGCTGCTGTGTTAGCACAGTTACTTGCCCTGTTGCCATGGAGGGCCTTCAAGTTCTGCTTTACCACATCCTTTGCGGGATACGACAGGCATAGGGGGAGGAGGAGGCTCTCTGTGACACCAGGATGGCAGAGCTGGAGGGTTTGGGCTCTGCTGAGGAAGGCTCTTTGCTGCAGTAGTAAGAGCAGCCCTTGGGGGCAAGACCAGGAGGTTTCTTGCAGGATCACCTGCTCCTGGAGCTCCACTGCTTCTGTGGCCTCTGTCTCAGAGCCTTCTGGCCGCTGTTTAAGGAGCAGTTTCACTTCACAGTTTAAGCTGTCAGCAGAGAGAACGAGACATTGAGGCACTGAGTGTGTGAATGCCTTGGCAGTCGATGCCATCGCTTGTACTCACACCAAGGAGCTTCTCTCCGTGAACCACGTGCTGGGTTTTGCAAGGCTTCCATAATAGGTGTTAAAGTGGGTCACCACGGGGGGAGCGAGGCTGTACTCGCAGTGACCTCTCCAGCAGGCAGGGGTGGCCTCTTGCTGACCTGTTGCTCCGTGCTGCTGCCCAGGAGCTGCTCTCTCTCTCTCTCTCCCAGCCCAGATTTGTGAGTTTGGTGTTTGCTGCTCTTCACTGCCGTGGACTCTGTAACCAGTGCTGTGTTTTATTCTGGTGTTGGGCACCTTCTCTACAAGGTGCTTTAACCTTCCCCAGTGCCAAGCTCAGCCCTTTGATCAGTGGGGGATGTTCCTGTGCAGCTCTGCTGGAGGTGGATCTCTCTGTGGGATGTTGCAATCAAACTGGTTCCCTGTCAGCCCTGATGATCTGGTTGTACTCCCAGGACTGGCCTCAGAGCAGCTGGAATATTCATGTTGCTCTCCAGGTGCTGGTTTGTGTGCCAGCTGCTCATGGCTTTTCTCAGAAGTGCTTCTTGCTTGAATTAAATCAGGTTTTTATCCAGGTAGGGCTAAGGTATGGCCAAAACCTGCCTATGGGACAGCACCTCAGCTTAATTAGCAGGAGGGGTCATCCTTGAGTTTGTGGAAGGTGGTTTTTGGGTGGGGATGAATGTGGTTGGTCTCAGAAGCAATTACAAAGCAGTGAAAAGGGTGTTGCTATTATATTATGTTATTTTCTATCCAAATTAAAACTGGCATAAATATTAGAATTTGTTTTGCTTTCCAGATTCAGCAAAATGCTGAAGAGGGTCAGCATTTCAAGGCTGAAATAGGGTCCAGAAAGTGCTTTATTCATTACATCTATTGCATTCGGCAGGACAACTATAGCTGAGTTTACCTAGAAACATTTCAACCTAAAATACAGTTTGTTTCCACTCTTGCTTTCTGTCAATTCCCCTTCATGCAGGTTTGAAATGCATCCAGTTTCCTAATGATGCAGCAAGAACTCTATGTTTCTTTTTGTGATCTCCTGGCTAGATCAAGTTTCCCAGGTGAATGGAAGACATAGAATAGTTAACCTTGATGTCTTCATGGAAAAATGTGTTTAGGGGATAGCAATGAAAGGAAGATGGAGATGGGCAAGTAAGATGACTTTTTCCTCTGGGCTGTTTATTATTCAGCTCAAACAAAAATCCTGCCTGTTTAGGCATCCTGGTGAAAGGTCAGGAGGTATTTATTTAATACTTTAAGGGCAAAATGAAATGAAGCACGTGTGGCTGGAGAGGTGATCTGCATGACAAATGACAGCTCTGTTAACAAGAACCGGATGCGTGGGGGAATGGAAGGGCTCACTCAGAAAACAACCAGAGAAGCCCCAGCATGGCTGGAGTGTAAAGCAGGCAGAGATGGTCTCCCTGCCCCATCCCTCTGTGCTCCACGGTGCTCTGAGTGCTCCTTGGCTCTGCTGCAGGAAGGCAAAGGTTGGTTGGTGTCCTGTGTTCCGTACAGAACCAGGGGTGTTTGTTTGGTGCCATTAACTGAGGGTTTCACTGGCTGTTGCTGACAAGTTTTGTGTGGGAAGTTGATTCTCTTCAGTAGTGGCTGAGTCAACAGATGCTGAACTGCTTTGGTATTTTCTACTCATCTCTGTTTTCTGGAAGGCACTTGCAGTGGTAGCCTGTATTTTATGCATTTTCTTTCATTATTAATTTGCCTGGAGACTGTTAACATTTGCATATAGCTTTATTGTAGGTCTCTGAGGATCTGTGATCTCAATTCCCGTGTATTCTGCCAGCACTGTGGTGCCATATGGGATTCAGCCGAGCCTGTGAAGGGCTCATCATCTCGTTAATTATTTTTATAATTTGAAGTTGTTAAACCATGGAGTCTAAAAAAAGTAATTTAGAAATTGAACACTGTAATGTATTCTTGATCTTCACTTTGATTCCTTTTTGCCTATGAAAGTGAATGAGTGTTTTAAAAAAAAAGAGATATGGGAGGAGAAGGTATGATCAGAGGTAAAAATTAGCTATTAAATCCCCTGTTACTGTTTTTGTTATTAATGACAGTATGTAAACAAATAAACTTGTGAGAAAACAGAATCAAACTCATTGGGGAATGAGGTAGTAAAAAGTCCTCAAATATTCTTAACGTTCAGGACTCCTGGGTCTTTTATTCTATTGCTGCATTAGAATTACAGGAGGCGTATGCTAAATATAAAAGCTTCTCATTTGCTATTAGCATCTGAATTTTCAGCATAGTCTTTCTTCATTATTTGTCTCTGTGTTAGCATTCTTAATTTCACGCTTCTGCACTGTCACCTGTGAAAGCAGCAGAAAGGGTGACAGTGACAGTTCAGCCTGAATACTGGTACAGTAAACGCTGCCAGCTCACTCTACTCTGGGCAGGTTTAACAGGAAGATGTAAATTGCAGAATTAATTGGTAAATTCTCCTAGAATCTAATGTTTTGTTCACAGCTGTAACCAAGTAGAAACCCCAGTCCTTCCGGCCTGGCTGTGTGTTGGAACTGGGCAGGGTGAGTCTGGCTGGCTGCAGAGAGGCTGAGGCTGCAGCTCAAGAGAAAAGTGGGGCCATCCCTTTTATTTCAGTGTTAAGGCTGAAGAGGCCTTGGTGGCAAGTGAAGGTCCATCAGTGGATCTGAACACCATGTGTTGAACTATTTCACAATAGATGAAGCCTTGTAGAAAGAGGAAGAAATATCTCACCAAGCTGATCTTCAGAGACCTCACAACTAACACTTTATTGCTCAATAATTGGTTGTACTCCATGTTATATGGCTGAGAAACGGGAAGAAGGTTTTCCTTTTGGTTGTGTTTTTTTTCCCTTTTTTTTTCACTTTCCTCTTCCCAAAATACTTTGCATAGCTGGGGAATGTGACTTCAGGAGGGCAGTTGAGAAGTGAAGGGGATTTGACAGCTTGAAGTAACTGTTCAAATGAAGCAGAGCAAATGGGCAGCACTATTTCCATTTTAAGCATTGTCAGGGTAACAAGCATGCAACCAAATTTCAGAAAGAATGCATGGATGGGAGGTTATTTGGGCAGCAGTAAAAGCACCGGGAGAGAATTAATGGAAACAGAAATGAAGTTAGAAAATGACTTTAGAAACACACTTTGCCTTAGGGTTAAAATATTCAAAGCATTCTGGGTACTTGGATGTCAAATTCCTGTTCAAGTTAATAACTGAAATTCTACTTTCCTCTTTGGAGCTTTGATTTTTGTGTGTGTGCTCAAGAACACGTTTGTTTTAAGCAGCAGGGGCTCTGCTTTCCCACCTGTGTGAGTCAGGTGGGTCAGCTCCTGTATTCTGGCTCCTCCATCACCTGGGGAAGTGTTTGTGGTGGAACGTGCTGCTGGCATTGGGAAGTGGTGGAATCTGATGAAGGGGGGTAAGTTATGATTCCACAGGCTGTTTAATTACATGCACATTGTGATGGGCAATTAGAAGTTTATTCTCTTTAATAAGTTTATTTTTAGTAATAGAAATGGGCACTTGAAACTGGGAAAAGATTATATTTTGCAGGTTGGAAGGACATGGTAACATGAAGGCTGTGGTGGGAGCCTGTGATGGACAGTGATTGTCAGTGCAGTATTTTTGCTCAAAGAACATTCTTAGGTGTATTCTCACCAGTCTCTGAGCCAGAGGAAAGAAGTGGTTTCTTCTGGAAAATGTTTTGTTGTTTCTTTTTCAGAGAAAACAGGTGTGGTGTGACCTTTTGTTTCTCCCTCACTGTGGTCAAGTGGGAACATTCTTACTGAACATTGCATCATATTTCTTGCCTTGTTTTCTTGAATGCTAAAGCCCTGTGGAGTTTATGGTTTCCTAATGTTCTCCCTGACTGGAAGGGTGAGGATGCTGCAAAAACGAACAGAGGAGAGTCTGTGCATTGAAACTGAAAGCTGAGACAGCAGCTCATGGGCACCTGGGCTCTCTTGCAGCTGATGACTGAACCTGCAGAGCTGCAGTGGCACAGCTCACCTGCTAAACCATCTCTGCCAGGGCTGGTGCCTTGGTGCTGAAAATGTGTGTGGCTCTCATTAGACTCCAGAATAACCGAGGGGTGTTTTTGAACTCTAGATTCCTACCAATAAAGCGTTTTTGTAATGAACTTTGAGGAAAAGTTAATCAATTTCTAAAAAGTGTTTTCAATATTGATTATTTGAAGGTTGTTAACTGCTCTCAAAAATATTTTCCAGAAGTGCTATTTTGCATTGATTACACGTATCCCTGGACTTTAGGATTCCATGAATTGAAGGTTATGCTGTACAATCAACACATTTTGTGTCCTCTGTAATCCCTACAATTCATTATCTCAGAGCCTTTGCTCCTCAGTGTCCTTCCAGATGAATGGAGTGAGGACAGTCTGTGTTGTGTCCCTCTGGTTGCACTGCCCTTCCTTTGGAATCTCATGCTCAGCCAGTGATGGTGTTGCCAATTTTACTGACTTTTTTTCATCCTCAAGGCATTCAGCAAAGGGAAGGGACAATGGAATGTGTGACCCCAGAGTAACACAGTGCTGTGGGGCGTTGGCTGCTGAGTGAAATGGCACTTGGGCCAACACTGTTCATGCCCAGAAAAGAACAGAAACTCCTCTCTTTAGCAAATCTGCAGAGAGTTAAACTTCCCCTTGCCTCTCTTCTCCATAGTGGAGGTCAGTGCTTGTACTTTTGAGGTGCTTCTGCTGAGAGCTTGGCACGGGGCAAGTGCCTCATCTCACTTTATAAATAGAAATTCAGCATCTTCCCCTGGTTGATCTGTCTGACAGCTGCACCACCATGTGCTCCTCTTACACTGCTCCTCAGGGAGTTTTATTTCACCAAACTTGGCCTAGTGAGGCCTTAGAAACAGTCCAACAGGTCCCTCTGTGGGATGCCAGTCTGCACTTGAGGCAGCTACCTAGAGCCATTTCTGTTTTTTATTCAAGCTCTGATCTAAATGATGCTCTGAGAATTGATTCAGGGTGGGATGATGGTGGGAGTTTGGACAAGCCACCCCCAAGGTTGCCTTTTCAGGGTGAGCCTGCTCTGTCTTGAGATCTGGATTACCTTGAAGGGCAGGATCTCCTTGAAAGGCATTCTTTCTTTCCTCTGGGAAACCTTGACCTTTCCTCTTTGGATGGGGTCACAATGGGATAATAAGCTAATTTCTTGGTACAAATATGATCTATCTGATAAAGGTGGTTAAATTTGCTTACAGGGATTACAGAGTGAATTTCCCCGCCTGAGATTTCCCTTGTGTAAATCAGGAGTGTGTGAAACCCTGTAAACTTGTGACTAATGGACTTCCCCATGGGGTATTTATTTTATATGCATGTGTTTATGTTAAATAATGTAAATTGTGGAAGGGTAGGGTGTGGGAGACTAGAGGACCTCTTTATCAGAAACCTTAAAAAGGCCATGTTTGCATTACTCTGCTGACTCCAGCCTAATCCCAGAGATAGAGATGTTCTATATTTGAAGCAGAGCAGAAGGTGCCTCTCTGTGCTGGCATCAGAGTCCAGGCTGAGCTGAACCCTCTGGCAGGAGGAGGACCATTTGCTACCCCTAATTTTGCTTTCTCCCCAGCTGTGAAACTGCCTGCAATGGAGATTTGTATATATACAAACACGTACATTCTTAGTCTGTGTATTCCCTTTCTGCAGAATACACACATCCTCTTTCTGAGTGACTGATGCTGCACTGGTTCAAGGGTGATTTATACTGCTGGAAGTAAGGCTCTTATTCTGTGTAGTTTGATTTTTTTTTTATTTTTTTTTTTTTACCTCAGTTGCCCTTAAACACTTTCTTGTAGTTTTTGGAGCACTTAGTCCTGGAGCACTTAAAAGTTCTTTACAATTTTTTATAACTTTTTATTATTGCTGTTCTGCCCCCAGTGCCTCTTTAATTGACTAAAACTGACATAACTTAAGTTGAAAGCCAGTCTTGTTTGGCTGACTTGGTTTGAAATAGTACCTGATGCTAAACCAGAGCAGGCACACAATGCTCAAACCCTGTGTGCCCTATTCCTCATGTCCTGCCTGCTGCTTTAACTCACTTGATGGTGTTTTGCAAATTTTATCTTCTTAACGTGGTTCCTATTTTCCCCCTTTCCAGTTACAGTTAAGCAGTTTCATTAGCAGGTTTATTTTCTTTATTAGCTCCTGTACATGACTGTATTCAATGCTGGCAGAGTCCCTCCTGCCACCAGTGTGACTGACTCGCTGTCACAGCCAGATGTGCTGCAGAGCAGAACGTGGTATTTGATAAAAGCAACATATTCACAAACCAGGCTTTGTTGGAGCTCTCAGTTATTTTTCTGCTCTGTGTCTAAAGGGAGTGGGCTTGTCTGGTTTTTGTAACTCAGTGATAGCTCTGCAGACTGAGTCACAGGGCCAAATCTTTTGCAGAGAAGCATCACTTGTGTCAGAATCTTTGGTGGTGGCAGCTCAGCATCCCACCCAAATCCAGTGCTGTGCGTGGTTTTTTGGGAAACGTGGTCAATCTAATTTGTAGATTGTACAAACTTAAAATTTTCCATGTAAACCATAATAGAATCTGATGCCAAATGAGTTAGGCTGATATTAAAGCCTTTATTTATTTTACACTGCAAAATAATCTGTCAGAATAAGTACTCAATGTATTACAGTTTAAAAATGATATTTCAAGTACTGTAGAAACAGTAACTTCTGCAAAGCTGTGTGGAATGGATTGTGGAATTTGAGTGCTGTTGAAGTAACCAAATTTTGAAAAATAAGGTGATTATAATTGAAATCTGCAGATAGTAATAAACTGGCTTGGATAATTAATTTGGATTTAGAGTTGCTTAATTTCTCTTGGCATTTGCAAATCCCAAACTGACTTGTGGAATGTTCTTGATTTTATTGAAAACATGTGTGACTGTTTTTGAGGGCAACAATATTTGAAGAACAAAGTAGTATCTGTATATAATGGAGGGGGACAAGAAAACTTTCAGAAAACATAGCTTATGTCATTTTGGGGGGCATTGTGTCATCTGTTTTAGAACAGAACAGGCTACAAAGGAATTGAAATCTGCTTTGTAAAAAGATTTAAACTGTTCTGAATAACATTTTAAATTCATAGCACTGACAAAGCTAGAGTTTAGATCTACAATTTTCATATGAAAATCTGTATTCTTAATTAGGAGTAGATCCCAAATTCATGGAACTTCTATTAGTTCTTCAGAGTACAAAAAAATACTGTCAAGGGTATCTATTTCTTATCCTGTGTTCAAGTATGTTTTTATATTTGAAGATGGTATTTAATAGAATTGCCAGTATTTCTGGAATGAAACTGATTCAGAAATGAGTAATGAAGAATGTTACTGAATTGGGCTCGTGTTAAAATACAGATTCCTGTTGATTAAAAACCTGTCTCACTATAGAAGTATCTAACTGGTAATGGAAAATATTAACAACAATTTCTGTATAGCGATACTCCCTTTGTAAATTAATTTTAGTTGTCTCTGTGTTCAATGAGACTAAACTTTTTTTTTTTATTGTTATTCATTGCAGGACCAGTTTGACAACTTAGAAAAACACACGCAGTGGGGTATTGATGTTCTGGAAAAGTATATCAAGTTTGTAAAAGAAAGAACAGAGATTGAACTCAGCTATGCAAAGCAGCTTAGGTAAGTTGATATGTAAAATTCTGGACTTTGAGTTGCACCTCTTCAGAGCCTGTAATCAACACTAAATTTGCTGTGTCAGTGGTGATTTTGTTTATAATAATGGCTTTTAGAAATTATCTTTTAATTTAGAGATTGGAAAGTAAAAGTTAATTTAAGATCCTGTTGTATGATATCTGCTAGTAATCATATGTTTTGCAAAAAGAGAGGTTATTGAGGTGGCTCAGCAGCACGCTAGGGCTTACTCAGGGTTTATGCATGATTAATGGCTCAGGCTTTGAGGACAGCACTGTAATGTTTTCCATGAAATTTGGGCTGCTGTGCAAAAACGCTGAAGAGTTTAACAGAATAATGATCATTTGTTAAGCAAAGTTTAGTTGTTTGTTTTTTTTTTTTTACTAAGACAGGCTCTTTTTGAATGTGCATGGGGAGGAACTGCAGGTCAGAAAGTCAGCCCCAGCCCTTGGTAACTTTTCCTATGTAGTTAAGAAGGTTACAGCCTGAGATTTCAATTACAGTTTTATAATCTTTTGAGGTATCTCCTGATCAGAGCAGAGATCTTTGTAAATTAATCTCAGATAATTCCTGCTGGGTACTTTCTACATGTCCATGTCTGATTTGATTGTAGACAGAGGTGAGTATGTGTGAACCAGACACAGGAAAAATCTTCCTTGAGGTCATGTCCTGGAGAAAAGGTGCTAAGAGCCCTCCCACAGGAGCAGATCTCACCTTGCTTTTCCCAGTAAGGTGGAAAAAACTGAGAAGAGATCAGGGGTTAGAAGGGAGTAAAGCAAAGTCCTGCTGCTGCCTGTGGGGCAGCATTGTTGGCAGCCACTGGTGACCAGTGCCAAACTGGGAGTGCTGGAGTTAACTGGGAGAGGGAGAGCAGGAATATTTATTCCTAATTCCTCCAGTAAACTCACCTTTTATTTGCATAATGATAATAATTCTTGAGAGCTCGTCCCATCTTAGATTTTAAAAAGATGGGATCTGAGGTTTTGGTTGATCTGTGTGTCTAACACGGTGTCTGTTTAAAAAAAAAAAACAATCACCCAGAATTTGCTTGTGTTTGAGTGGATTTGAGATGCACAATGGCCTGTGATTTATGAGGAGCTGGAAGGAGATAAATCCCCTGCACTGATGGCTGTGTGCTCTCCCAGGGGAATGCCAGGAGGGTTCCCCGGGGTTTCTGCTACAGACAAGCAGGAAATAGAAAATGACTCGTGCAGGAACAAATTGCTCACATCCTATGGAGAGGAGCAGAGATTGAATTACAGAGGCAAAATGAGCTGGAACAAAGAGAATGTGACTAAAAGTGGGGAAACCCAGCAGAGTATCTGGGTGAGCTGGCCTGTCTGAGGAGCAATCCTGCACTAGGCTCACTGGAGTATTCAGGATGACGAATCCCAGGTGTGCAGAGCTTAATTATTAAAATAAATACACAACCTGTAAATGAAAGTGAAAGATTGTTTTCTATGACCATGTAGAAACTATGAATTCCTGCATTTTATTTCTTATTCTGTCCTAGACTTCCCAAAAAAAAATAAAAATAAACCAAAAACACCATGATCAGTTTGTTTTTTGCCTCTCTGTATTTTTATGGTTTGAGGACAAATACATCTGTCCCCAAGGAGATCTTAAACACAGGGCTGCTTGCAGGCATCTAAGAAGTTAGAAGTATAAAAGAAAAAAAGCAAAAATGTAGACATGTCAAGTGTTGAGGTAAAACAGTGTTGGACATTAAAAAAGAAAAATAAATCCTGCATCTGCTTTTATTTAATAAGTGTCCTTGAGCCTGGTGCAAACCTTTTTTGTACCACATTAATTTTGTGTAAAAGGGCTGCATCACATCACTGCATGTCATAACATACAGAAAATACTATTAAAAAGGGACAGGTTAACTCAAGGTACTCCTGTGGATGTAACTCAATTTTGTTTATAGTGTAAGTAAAGCTGCTGAAATTTATTTCCTTCTGTGAAACTTGTGTTTTCTGTTCCATCCCTGGGTTCCCTAGCTGGCTATTTCTTCTCTGACTATCTACATCTCAGCCTGGTTGTCTATTGAAGTTTAATTTTCTTCTATTTAAAAGCATTTTATTTCTTCCTCTTCATAATTCTGCAAATGTATATTCAATATTTTAGGTTAGACCCACATGCCATTTACAATTGCCTCAGTGGTTTGAGAGCCCACTTCACATTTGACGTGGTTATTTTCTTAATTGTTTTGCATTATATTTATTGAATTATTAAGCTAGGCTAGGAGGGATGTAGAAACTATGGTAAAATGTTTATTTTAAGTATTTTAATGTCCATGGGACACTGATGGTGCTCCCAGTGCTGAGGTGATGTGTCCCTGTCACTCCCCACATGCACTCAGAGCATCACAAAAGGTGTCAAAACCCTTGCCTAATGTGATGATGGATAGATAGCCTCGAGGAAAATGTGTTGGAAAATGCTTCAGGTGTCAGGATAATCAGAGAATCAGAACCCCTGATGTCTGACATCTCTTTCTCTCACATTTGTCACCCCAGTTGAAATACAGGAGCAGAGAAATAAGCTGGAAAGGCAGAAAAAATGATGCAGAGTGAAAGGCAAATAGAAACACTCATGGTGATGGGTGCTCAGGGTAGCACAGAATCTTTGCAGAGCTGATATTTTACTGCTGGTTTTTATTGTGTGTTAGCTCCCTCTCTAATCACTGCTGGCATGAAGGTGTCACTGTCACTGCTCCCTGAGCTTCAGCCTGGGCAGTGCTGGTGGTGACACTGCTCCAGGACGTGCTGAACCCCACTGCTGGATTCACTTGGGGGGGGTTTTGTGTGCACCTGGTTAAACCCCTGCATCTGATTTTAGAAAAGGGGAAAAAAAATTTAGAGAACCTAAATACACAGACTCAGTTTGTGTGTTGTGTAAATTGCATAGAAGATAATGAAGTGTTTAACCCAGATGCTAATCCTTGGTAAGTGGTTTTTGTCTGTGAAAGCAGACTGTGGGTTTGGTTTTTTCCTTTTTTTTCTTTGCCTCAGCTCTGTAGTATTTCTGTACCTTTAAAGATTCACAGGAAGCCAGTTTCTGTGTGTGTCAGAATTAATTGGGCAGTGTGACAGTGCAGGGAGATGGAGTTTTGACTGTGTGAAAATGCCTTATTACTGTAGCCTTCTGTGCTTGTTTTCTTGTGGTTTTTCCTTTCCCCTTCAAGCTGGTGCATGGAAGGAGGCATTCCCAAGGCATACAAAGGGTGCTGTAAGATTTATTTTAATCATGCAGAACAGTTTGCAGAACCCTTCCCGTGTTGGTGTTTGGTAGAAGCTGCAGAACTAGATAAGTTCATTTTTTCAGAGCATATTCTTGGAGAGAAGGCACAAACTGAGAGGGAGATACTCATTTGGATCCCTTCCAGTCAAGATTCTTAAATTTTGAGGAGCACATGTTTGTCTGTGCAAATCTGCCAGCGTTCTGGCTACTCCTCTGTTGGGGCAGATGCTCCTTGTTTCCTCAAGGAGAACAAAAGGAATAAGAAATTTGAGATGGGAGGCCCTGCTGTCTCCAAGCCAGCAGTAAAACCAGCATCAGCAGGGAATGGGTTACACCTCTGAAAAAGGCAGTTTCTTTACAACTTGATGTATTTTGGGACTTCTCCAGAGAGTTTGGCATGGATAAGTTGATAAAACTCAGTCCTCCTTCGGACAATGATTCCATCAATCCTCCTTGTGTTCTGTTCTTCATCACTGAAACAACCTTGTAAAACTAAACCAAATGCTTCCCTTTCACAATAGGGTGAGAGGGAACAGAGTGCTAGGGCTCAGTTTAGGAGAGGGGAGCACTGAAAAGGCCCTGAAATTGCTCTGTGAGATTGGCCAGCCCTGTGATGTGCCCTGGTTGAAGGGTGAGCTGTGTTGCAGTGCAAGGTGCACTGAGGGGCAGGTGGGCAGCACACCTCCCCAAATCCCTGGATTTGCTGCTGCTGAGAGCCTTGTGGGGCAATGAAAACCCTACAATTACTGTCAGATGTGCTCACAGCAAGGTTCAGGTTTCTTATTTAAGATACAATCACTCCAAGAGCATATTGGTGTTTTAAAATTAAATCAGTAGTTGGCTGGGGGATAATGAGATGCAATCATCTGTGCTAATTAGGATAATCAAATGTCACACTTCCCCCAGCATTAGTTGATAATCACAAAATGATCCCCCTTTTGCTATCTCAGTGCAGCTTCCCACAGCTTTATGAAGGGTTTTTTTTGCCTTCTAATCATCCTGCTGAGGGCAGGCAAACCTGCCTGGCCAGGAGTGTCACTGCTGCTTCACATCTCCCTTTCCTGAGGTGACTGCTCCTTAAAACAACCTCACCTCTAGATCAGGTGAAGGAGACCTGTGCATCAGCAGAACCACAGCCCAGGTGTACTGACTTCATGACCTTAAATTTAGCAACTTCTCAGGTTCACAATCTGCTCTGTGTTGTAGTTACAGAGTGGAACACTGTGCAGCCCATTCTCAGTGTTACTGCAGCACCATCAGAGCCTGATTATAGCCATGCTTCAGGAAAGGTGCATGATGTGATTTATCACTGCAGATAAAAACTCCAGCCTCACAGAACGTGTGTGCATCTAAAGATCATCAGAAAGCTTCAAAGGCTATTTTAAAATTGTATTTTATGTATCTGTGTTCTTAATTTTAGGAATCTTTCAAAGAAATACCAACCCAAGAAGAACTCCAAAGAGGAGGAGGAATACAGGTATGTTCATGATCCTCTGCTGGGTGAGCAGGCATTGATGGAGGGATGGCAAAGTTTGGGTCATCACCTAGGATTTGGCTTGTAAAGCCAAAATTTTAAGCTCAAGTGTAAGAATATACATGTTAGAGATGCAGAAGCAGGCTTATGTGTAGATACTGAGGGGTGGATTTGGCCTGTAACTACTCAGTTCCCTTATGTTGCAGTTTCTGGGTGCCTGGGTTGGGATTTTATTTCATTTGTATTTTTTTAATGTGCCTAAAAACCTTCAAGCCAGACTGATCCTGGCTCTTTGAAGTGATCAACCAAATTCATATCTGCTTTCAGCAGGCGCAGAAGCAGTTGTTAATTTTAGCATGAAACTCAAGCACTCTGTGTAAGTATTAAATTACTCAAACAGGCTGACAACACAGATTAGTAACCTAGAGAAGGGGTGATGTTCTAACACCACAGTGGCTCCTGCAGAGCAGGCTGAGCTTTGTTCTCCCTGTATCCTGGGGCTTGCTGCTGTTGAGGGATGTGGCACAGCCTCACCTGTCTGCCTGTCACTCACCTGCTCAGACCTGTGTCCCCATGGCAGGGGACTGATGCTGTGCTTGCAGGCAGCAACAGAGAGCTCAGCTCCTTCTCTGAGCAACAGGTGGTGGGGCAGGCTCCTGAGAACACTCCTGCCCTTGGGGAGAGTAAAGATATTGTTTAAGGAGAGCTTTCTAGAAGATGAGCTTGCCAACAGACTCTAAATCAGAACCTTTCCCCTTAGAGCAGCGTGACCCTGGAGTTTCTCAATGTCAGTGTTTTGTAAATGCAGCTCTGGAGGAAGGCATGGCAGGGGCTGACCCTCAGCCTGGTGTTTCAGGAGGCTTCTCTGCCTCTGGAGAGCCCAGCAGCAGCCTCCAAAAACCCTTGACCTTGAAATCTGACATGTTTCAAATGAGTTTGGATATGGGGCCAATTGGATGATGATATTAATACAGATTTTTTGGGTCAGCCCCCCAAGCTGCTCTATACAGCTACTCCAGTGGCTTGTATAACAGAGATAACAGCCTTTTTGCTTGCTTTTACATTTATTTTTAGTAGCATTGTTTGAGAATCAGTTATTTATGCCATTGTTTCCTGAGATATTGGTATTTACACAAGGAAGATTATGTTACCAGCACAGTGGCTGTTTTGGTCTGTACCCAGGATTAGGAATAAATCTGCCTTTGGATAGCTCTACCATAAATGGGTATTTTGAGTTTACTACAAAGGGTTTTGACACATTCTTCATTGCTGAAGAAGGATATTGGGGTTAAATGATTCTATGTGATGTGGCACAGAAGATCCTGTGCATCCTTTGCCCTTTAGAAATGCAGTGTTCACCTCAGTGTAGTTATTTCATGTCTCAAAACAATGTCTGGGGATTTCTCATGTGACCTTTGGGTGCCTCAGACACTGCTTTGGGACAACCTGGCTAAAAATCAGCTTTTTCAAGCTCTGTGTCAGCCTCTAGTTCTGAGCCTTTTATACCTTGGGATTTTTTTTGTAACTGAGATTTCTCTCATTTCACATCTTGACTGTGGATGTTTCTGCTTGTAATGGATTAAGGTTTTAGCCCCTTTTTTTAGTTTCTTCTGGTTTTATTTTTTTATCTGAAGACTTTTTTTGTCCCTACTTGTACCACTCCAATCTATTTCCTCTAAATATCTCCATCTTTACTTTGATTTTTCACCTTTAGATGATGTTATCAGTGCAGGCCACTACTATTTTAGAATAAGAATAGTAATAATAACAACAACAATAGTTTTTTTAGTATGTAGTAGTGCTTGCTGCTGGATTCCAGCTGCCCAGCACAACCAGCTGGGGTATTTAAATGCAGCTCTGTTGGCACTGGGCTGAATATACCAGTGACATAATCTGCTGTTTTGAAATTTGTGTGCACAGATGTTTCTTCCTTTCAATAATACATGGAATGCTGTATGGCAGATTATTTAATGTGAAGAATAAACCTTGTGATAGAAGGTACTAAAAAATACGAGTTGACAATGAACACCTGGTTGGTAAACTCTCTATGTATTTAAATACTTTATAAACTATATCTGATTTAAATCAAATTTACACTATGAAAAACTTTCTTTTCTAGGCTATGCTGGCCAAAATTTTGCTTGCTTAGACAGGATTTTTCCAGGTAGGATATACTGATGACTCTGTGCACTGAATTGTAGGACTTGAGAGAGTATAACTAGAAATGTTTGGTGAATAGAGATTAGAACACCGAAGCCCCAGAGCTGTGCTGATAAAGAACCTGGCACTCTAAAGTGGTGATATTTTAAGAGCCAGTGTCAAACTGCCTAAATTGAGATAGATTTATCAGACAACTGTCAGTGTGTGGGACAGGCTTCCTTTGGAGAAATCCCTTCCAGTGAATCTGTGCTGATTTATAGCAATGCTGAGTGTTTCCACCTCCCTTTGCAGCGTGTCTGCCTGAAAAGAAAGGGCCTAAAAGCAAAATGCATTTCTGTCCTTTGCAGGTACACATCAACTAGAGCCTTCCTAGCCACTTTAAATGAAATGAATGACTATGCTGGACAGCACGAGGTCATTTCAGAGAACATGACCTCTCTGATCACTGCAGAGTTAACACGCTACGTGCAGGAGCTGAAACAGGAGAGGAAATCGGTAATGGATCCTTTTTTATTTATTATTCACCATGACTTGCTATTTAAGACAGCTAATTAGTGGTAGTGGAGTTCAATGTTAAGTGAGATTTATTTGTGGTTAATAAAGATGAGCTGTGCTAATGAAGCAGGCATTAGAGAAGTGGGTTATGTGCCCTGGCCGAGCTGCTGAACCGTTTGAATCAAATGTTATAAAATCAGACAGCAATGCCTACAGGAGGATCCCTGCTAAAGAAGGTCAGAGACCCATCTGTGCTTAAGGCTCTGTTAGCCAAGAGCTTGCTGAGGGAAGAGTCCAGCAGCACTGTGTAAAGCCTGGAATAAACAGAGGAACTGCAGTGCTGAGGCTGATTGAGAGAATTATCTGGATTTTAATTCACATTTTTGTGCTTCTCAGCCAGATCTGGTCAACAGGATTCTGTAAAATAGTTAATCTAATGAGAAATAGGGATTTTGCCTCGTTTGCTGAAGGTGGGGACTGTGGTTTTCAACCTGTTGCCCTTCAGGACTGGTAGAATTAATAGCTTTATGTTAGTGCTCTATTTCAGCTGGTACTTTAGGGACCTATGTGCCTGCTACAGTAAATGTTCAAAGCTGATTAATTTGCACATCACCAGCTCTGAAAAATAGATAGTTGAGATGTGATTCCTTCCTTGCCTTGAGTCCTTTCATCTCCTGGATGTGTGAGCATAGAAGAAGGATTCTAAGCACTACAAATACTCACAGAACAGGTATAAAATGACTAAGCATAGTGCAAAGGGAGCATCAGGGTGTTATATTTCATTTCCAAACTGTTGGTCTATTTTGGAAAGTGCAAAACTACTCCTGCAGAATTTATACATTTATAAATAGTCCACTGAACACTAAGCATGTGTTGAGGTGCTGTGTGGGACCAGAGCCCTGGAAATCACCACCTTTTCCTAAGAATAGCATTAGAATGATAATTCTGTCAACAGAGGAAAAGAATATATAGCCATACCTTGGGTCTGCAGAATGCTGTGTAATCTTTCAGGGACACCATGGAAGGATGTTTCACATACAGCTGTGATGAGAATGTTTTCTCAGCCCTTCTGTGACCCTTGTATCCAGCATGGATCTGTGCAAAAAGGAGAAAAAAAAAAAAGCAGCATTCTAGTGTAGCATTTTTCAGTCAGCTCTAATGTTTTTACCTTTATTTTTTCAATTACATGGGCATATAAGTTGATTGGAATATCTATTAGACATTTTAAGTGCCATGGAAGAGGGCTTGCAATATTTCTTGTAAAGAATTTGAGCAATAATTATTGGCTTTTTGTTTTGTTTCTAAACTTTTCTAATAAGTATGGCTCATATAAGTATATTACTCATATCAGTAATGGGTGAATGACAGGAACATTATTTTAATGTTGACCTAGTGATAAGAACATGGGAGAACAGCAAAAAGCAACTGAGTGTATTTACCTGCTGTTGCTGATAATTACTGGCCTTTAACAGAAAACAGTTGTCAGTCACACTTATTTTGTTCTTGCAACATAAATAGAAGCTCATCTGAATTAGGAATCCTTGTCTGGTTCCTGTAGATTTCTCATTTATGAGAAAATGGTGTTGAAAAGGAAACTGTTCCCGCCCTCAGGCATTTTTCATACACAGCCTCTCAGTTCATCCTGTAAAAGCATTGATCCTGCTGAGATCTGCAGGAGGGGAGGGTGGCTGTTGTGTAAATATCACCGAGAGCTGCAGCTTAGGCAAAACCTTTAGTGCCATCAATTAATGAATGACTTGGTACTTCCCGAAATTATGTTGGCAGAGTTCTCGTGCTCGCTGCTTGTTCTGCCATCAGCTGCTGTGCTCCAGGTCCAAAGAATCATTTGGATGAGCCACTCCCGGGGCTGAGTCCATGTGTAGGAGTTGGGAGACCCACATTCTTGTCCACTGAGTCTTGAATTAAGTCATTCAGGTGTCCAGATACCTGCAAAATTTCCAATGATTTCGGCATGGCTGTGGTAGATAAGCACCTTTGCTTTTTTGATTGTACTTTCCCACCAGGAAGAGGGAAATGATACACAGAGGTGTCATAACTATAAATGTATGAAAGATGAACTCAAGTCCAGCAAAAAGTGGTCAGGCAAATCAGAATGGGGTTGGAAGGGACCTCAGAACTCATCCCCTTCTCCTCCTGTCATGGGCAGGGATAACTCGACCAGCCTGCACCAAGCCATGGCCAACCTGGCTCAAACACTTCAGGGATGGGGCAGCCCCAGCTTCTCTGGGCACCCTGTGCTGAGGCCTCAGCACCCTCACAGGGAAGAATTTTTTCAAATATCTCTAAACCCAGCTTCTGTTTCCAAAGGAAACCCCTTTGATGCAGGAGAGCATTTGCTGGAGTCGTGGGCAATGAGCATGGCTGGTGATCTTTAAACACGTGGGGGCTGCAGCCTGCCTGCCCTGCTCTGTTTTCATGCTCATTTAGCTCTATTGATTCAAGTGGAATTACACCAGCACATGATCGGGGTCACACAGTAATAAATCACTTCTTGGGTTTTCCTTGACAAGTGCAAGCCCCTGGCCTCTGAGCAGTGCAGAACTGATGCATATCATGTATCGCGCTTTACATTGGTTTTATGTTGGATAAAATTCATTTGGCTTGCAAATTGTACATCTGTTGGGTTTGTTTGGCTCTCTGAAAGGTGTGCTTGATGGCTGCCTATGTCATGGTTTTTCTATAAAGGATAGTTACTAGTGGTGAAAACAAGGAAAGAAGCATCTAATCAAAACCAGGCAGGACAAGTGGGATCATGTGCAAGGTCAATGGTTTGGTGCTGTTGTTCAAAAGACAGATACCTCCTTTTTCCTCTGATCTAATTCAGAGCTTGGGAGCGTTTTGGGTTACCTTTACATTTTTTCAGATCCTGTGCTTTGTTGCATGATGGCTTTTGGCCATCAGAAAGTGGTTACAAAAAATCAGGCAAAGAGTGAAACTTGAATATCTTTAGCAGCAAAGGTGAATTGATGGCTTTATCATATTACACATTCCTGTTCCATAGGATTACTCTGAATGTTGTCACTGTACCAAATGAATTGTTTTGCCCTCACAGTCACTGAAGTCAGGCACACACCCTGCCTGTTTTTCACAGTGAGAGGGAGAGCTGCTTGTGTTGTTTCAGTTCTTCCCAGCTGCCTAGTGAAGCGAAACTCTGTACAGTGCAGTTCCTTACTTCAACTTCTTCTTGTATTCTCTTGATCTTACTGTGTTCATGCTCTCCCAGGAGAAATTCACATCCTCAGGGTCCTTGTTAGCTGCTGTGAAGCTCAAATTTCAATTCCATCTTGTGTGAAGGGCATGCCCCATCCACATTCCTCTTGAGGTTATTGAGGTTAGATGCCTGTGTCTGAATTCCCCTTTGCTGTTGGAAGATGTCATCAAGTCACACAAATGAGGTGGGAATCATCTCTGAGTGGTTCAGGAGGAGAACTTGCTTCTTCAATCATGCTTCATGTCACTCCAATGTCACCAAAGCCTTACTCTGGGGTAGCTCTCAAAGGTGTCAAGTTTGAGCTTGAGGACCTGCAGTATTACAAAACTGGGTCTTAATCTTGTCCATTTTTGACAAAAGAAAAGGTGGTGATCCTGTCATGTCAAGAGGAGTGTTTGGACCCCACAAGCACTGACACATAATAGACTTCTAGGCTGGAAATGTAGTGAGCCAGCCATTGAGAATTTCTGTTTGTTGGCTTATTTTTTTTTTCCCCTTAACACTTCACAGGACATAGCTTGATTTACAGATCCAACTACAGCTGAGGAAACCCTTCAATTCTGTAATTTGGATAGAAATTCAAGAATTATTTCCTGGGGCCATTCTAATTTAGATCTCTGCTCACAAACTAGGTCTGACTCAGGGCCTCCTCTGGCAGCAGCTGCTCTGTGTAGCCATTGCTCATGGCAGCTTTGCTAAAAATGTATTTGGGAGTTGTGAACCATCCCTCTATCACTGCTGCTGCTCTCACCTCCACCTCCCCTTGGGCTGGGCTGGCTCCATACAATCAAGGAGAAGTCAAGGGCTTTGCTGCAGACTGAACTGGTGCAGCACTGGGATTCTGTGGTTGGGAGAGAATTTACCTGATGTCAATACATTCCATTTTGTGTGGGGATAGAAGGGGAACAGGGAATGAATGAATCCTTATGGGTACCATGGGGGCAAAACAGGTCTGGTTCTTTATGGTGGAGCATGTGCACCCTCCTTGTGTGCATTCATCCAGGGGGTGCCTGTCAGAGGACTTTCTGTTTCTTGTAGGCTCTCAGGTGTTGATGAAAAGTAAATAATTGGAGGAATTCTGTCATGTTCACTCATTCTGAATAGTGCCCTGTTCTGCAAATAGTCCTGTGGTTTTCCAGAGGATTTCTCCCAGCGTGGAGCAGGAGTGAGGCAGGATGGCAGCACACGGCCCTGTCAGGAGCACAATGGATTTTTCCATGTTGTGTTTTGGATGTGCCTCAAGGTCTGTGTGTGTTTGGAGCACAGCTGTGCTTTGTTCTGCAGGGGCACAGAGACACTGCTGCCCTCCAGAAGGGACAGACAATGGCCAAGTGAGAGGTGGGAAAAGGAAAAGAGTGACAGTGAAGGAAGTGATTTGCCAAACTTCAAACTTCAGATTGATGCATTTTAAACCAAGCTTTCCCCAAGTCTTTTTTTGCTACTAACCCACTTTCAACTCATTGCCCTATGGATGGATTGAAGGTCTTTATATACATTTATAATCTCAATATAAAGGTATTGATGGGAGATTATGTTGTGCTTGGTAAATAAACTGCACAACAGTCCTACTCTATTCATCTTCTTTCTTGTGAGGTATTTCAGCTGTTATTTTGTTAAGTGTACCAATAGAGTGTTAAGTGGTAATTATTAAAAAAATTTAAGAATGCAGAAAATTTAGGAAATATCGTAGTAAATTCTGTGTGTTCTTATGGAACCTGTGTTAGTTTTCCAAATTATGGCTCATAAATGCAATGAAGCTGTGTTAAATTTTGGTGTGTTATGGAATTGTGCTGTGAAGGGCTGTACCATGAGAGGGAAAAGCAAGTGCTTATTATGGAAGTTTCCAAAACATTTTTGTGTGGGAAACTAATACCAAATATCCCATCCAACTGAAAGGTGTGACCTTTGGATTTAGCAGGATTCAAAGTTGAGACCACTGAACTTCATATCCTGCTCTTCCCAGTTTTGAGTGGGTACATTGAACTATGAAATGATAGTCCAAATAAATAAATTTGCTTCTGTTTATCACATGAAGGAATCGGATTGGGAAAACAAAATCTGTTTACTAACAGAGTTCCATTTTCTGTGAATTAGTTTGAATATTGCTCTGCACAGCAAGAGGGACAAGATGAGAGATGCCTTCTATGAACAGTAACATTTCCTGCTCAGTGCCTGGGAGATGCCTGAGGGTGAGGGGGTTGAGCATTGGCCATGGATGTATTTTCCCCTTTGTGTTCTGCCTGTTCAGCCACAGAGATTGGCCTGAAAAGAAAGAGCAACAACGAAGCCAGATGAGTGGTGCATATGTTAACTGTGGAGAATGATGTTCATCCAAGCCTGTGGTACATGTGGGCACGTTCAGCTGGCATTTTAGCTGATATTTAATATTTTATATATCTGATGCAGGTCTTGATAGTTCTGTGCAGGTGAATTTGGGCATGAAGGGTATATGGAAGCAGCTAAAAGTATCTCCTTGCATATTGAGGCATTAATTGTACACCTAGTTTTTGGAGTGCAAGTCTTACACAGGAATGTCACAGACCATTTGAAATGACATCTTTTAACTGTGGATCAGTGGAAGGAGAGCTTGGTGACAAGGCTGGGAATGAGAAGAGGTGGAAGCTAGAGCAGCGTGTTCCTCTAATTTCATTGAAGGATATAAAAGCACAAACAACTTCTCACACCATAGTGTTCAGTAGTAATGCTGAATATCCATTTGAAAAGCCTTAGGTTGAGCTCTTGGGCACAGTGAGCTTTTAGGGCCAAGACCAGTCCCTAGGGATGGGTTGGAGGAGGGTGCATGATCTCCAAACTGGCTGTCACACCTTGTGCTCGCTGGTTCCAGGCCCTGCTGGCCTTGCTGCCTGAGGGCAGAGGGCTCAGCAGGACCTCTCAAGAGCTGGCCAGTGCAGCAGAGTGCTCCTGAGGATCCCTTGGCTCGGCTGCCATGGGGTTGGAGCAGAAGCTGCAGGATCATCTCCGTGCCTGAGATGAAGTTCTGAATTCCAATTCCCAACAGAAGGACTTGATCTGTCCTATGTAGCATGAACATGACGAGTTACCATAAATATTACTGCCACAGTGTCTTTTAGGTTTGTGCCAGTCACCAGGCAGTCACAGAATGGTTTGGTTTGGAAGGGACCTTAAAGATAATCTCATCCCAACTCCCTGCCCAGGGCAGGGACACCTTGCACTGGTCCAGGTGACTCCAAACCCCATCCATCAATCAGCCCAGCAACAACAGGCGCAGCTACTTCAGGTTGTCACGTGCAGCTGATCTGGAACTTGTAGCCTGGGAATCTTTGGTCCATAGTGCTTATTAAATGGAATTTCTTTGGAATGCACCACTCGAGGAGCAGATAGTTGATCAAATCAAGTTCAACCTTGAACAGATGTTTGTATAACTTGTTCCAGGCTTGACCAAGTTGATAAGTACATGTTAAGAATAATGTTCCTATGGTTGTTGCAAAGGAGAACAGGGTTATGCACCAGTATTAAGTAGCTGATGAATATGTGTTAAAATGGTCATGAATTTCATGTCAACATTCACAGGACTGTCTTAGGCTCCTCTTACTACAACTGAGAGAGATAAGACCTGGAGAACATGTTGTTATTTTTGGAAACAAAGATTTCTTTGGAGGAGACTGTTTCCCGTCTTTGCAGCCAGGAAAAGAAAAACTTTTTGACAAGGCTTTTTGCAAATGTTGCTGAGAAAATCAAGGAAAAAATAGTGTTCTCTTATTTCCGTCTCTGGTGAGCTTTAATCACTAGCCATTATTTTAGAAATCACTTGTAACAAAAATGGAGATAAGAGTTTGAATTGGAGGATGAAGTACTGTATTTATATTTATTATCAGTGTGAGCTGGGGGTACTTGTTACAGAAGCCAAAGGTAACTGTTTTGTCACTCTGTTATATCATCTCATGCAAATGGAAAAGAGAGTGAGCACCCTTGCCTTAGATATATTTTTTGAAAATTCTTGAAAAGGATGTTGTCAAATGAACCATATGCTATGCTTATAAATTAGGACTTTTTTATGTTTATTTCTAATACAAACATATTATAGCTGTACAAGTCTTAAATTTAACCAATTTAACCATGTAATCAACTCATTTTTGTTTAAGAAAAACAAGGCTGTCTTATTACAGCCTTTTTCAAAAAGGTTTCACAGAATCAGGTTAGACAGAGCCTAAGCAGCCCTGTTGTCATGCTGATAATCTACATGTTTCAGGCAATTCTTTCATTTAAAACTGCCCAGGAACTCTTCAACAAAAATATTGGAACACATTGTCCTTCATTAGATGCTTTTATCAACATCTTTTCTCCTGCTCCTCTCAAAAGATCAGGGAAAGAAAGATAAGATAAAGCTTCTAACAAGCTGTTGTTGTCTGCTGAGCGAGCTCTGGGGCTGTGTAAACCCTCGTGCATACCAAGGAAGTTTTGCAAAAATATCCTGCTGCTCCTAATTGTGGCAGTGCTGGCAGGAACAGGCTCTGCATTGTGGGTCCCTCGCTCGCTGCTCCCGGGGTTTTGATCAGCACGGGGGGAAATCTGAGCCCAACAAAAGTCAATGAGAGGTTTGTCTTTGATTGCACAGCAGCCAGCATTGCTCCCCAGCTGTTCCACACACAGGCAGCATCCTAATGAGGAGAGCACATCCATCCTGGTGGCTGGATTTGCAAAGGGAAAAGCTCATTCCTTGAGCTACGAGCTTTTTGAATATAACAGCAGCTTTTAAAAAGTTGAGTTAATCCACAGTCCTCACATGAGCCACTTAATACTCTGATAAAAGTATCTCTAGTCTTAACGCTGAATTTTGGAATTGCCAGGAAGAATTTCTTCCTGGAAAGGGTTGGATTGGGCTGCCCAGGGAGGTGATGGAGTCCCCATCTTTGGAAGTGTTTCAGGAAAAAGTGCAGGTGACACTCAGTGGTGGTGGTTGGTCATGAGTTGAACTCAGTCTCAGAGATCTTTTCCAAACTGATTCTGTGAACTCTCATGAGGTCCCCTAAAACCTGCATTATTGTGTTTATCCTGTGAGCTGGAATGGATGGAGTTGTCCAGTCAAAACCTGGCCACTGTGGATTGTTCAGAGCACCCTGGGACACACTGGGCTTTAACACAGGGAAAAAGGCAGATGTGGTCTTGTACGGTTTGAGTTTGGGCTGTGCTGATGTGTTTGAAGCCATTTAGTTGGTTTAATATCTCAATGAAATATTGGTCAGGGAAATCTTAAAGTTGGCACAGTGTTTGCCAGCCAAAGACTGCAAAGTATAAACTTCAAGGTGATTTAGGGAGGTAGAACTAATGAACACCAATAATCCCAACTTTTCACTTTACTCTTTTTCTAATTTGTTTTTAAAGTTCTGTGGGTATGGGTGAAAAGTCTGGAGGAAATCATGGCACATGAGCCACCAGTACTGCTGCTAATGTCTTACTGTCACACTTGAGGTGTGATTTATTAATTGAATAGCTTGCTCATATTCTGATTTTTTTAATACAACCTGATGGGGGGAATTAGTTTGGGCATTCAGTTAGGGGGAGAGGAAAAACCATATTGTATGAATTACTCTAAATTCATCATTATGTGCTGCTGAAATGCCTGTGACTAGGAGTGGTAGCTCTCCACAGGATTTACTGAATAGTTTCCATTTGCTAAATGTTCAGGTGTAGAATAACAAATTATTTAATTTGTTCAAAGAAATTTATTTAAATTAGAACTTGTATCATGAAACCTTATCAAGGAACAGTTGAGCTTAGAGTTATTTTTGCTGGGTTTTGGAGGGGGAGGAGGTGAAGGTAAAGGACATTTGCTGTTTAAGAGGATTGTAAAGGAAATGAGTTTGCAGAAGTTGAAGATAGTGCATGGTTTGAGGAAACTGGAGGCTTCCTGTATGACTCTAGGCAGATCACTTGACCACAGTGCCTTGATTTTTCTTGCCCATAAAATTGGGCCATTGTAGAAATGTAGATAGTTGGAAGGTTCCACTTAGTTGCTGTATATAAAAATGAATTTTTGGAAGGCGGAAATTATCATTTGAGGGCAAAAGATTTGCAAAACCCAGAAGTGCCTTAGCTCACAACAAGGATATATATGGGACAACACAGTGAGAATTAGGGGTTGTAAGTATATGTAGAAATTTGTTGAACTAAAAAAAGGCAGTATTTCACTGAACTTCTCAGGAGGTGATGCACCTGTATTTATCATCTTTTAATATTTCACTATTTAATAATCTTCAGCAATGCCCATTTTGCATCTCAGCATTCCATTTGTGAAGAGTTAAAAAAAACATAAAGTATCAAAATGCATCAAAATCTGAACTAGATGCAGTCTCACTGCTCAGGCTCAGTGCTTCTTGTATGTACTTCCAGAAAGTCTTGTGCAGTCTGTTTTACAGAGAAAGCAAATTTGGAATTAACAGGGATGGCTTGTTAAAATTACATTATTCAACTACAAGGGTTTAAAAATACACGCTGAGGGCAGTCCTGTTATCTGATAGGCTTTTGTCTCCAAGTTCATCCTTCAGCTCCTCTCTGCAATTGTTTTCTGTTAAATGGACCTGGCACATTGTTTTTTCTGAGGTTTCTGGGTCATTGACAGTATTGGGTTTCACATAGGCCAGCTGCTCCCAAATCAGGTCCCATCCTACCCTGGCCAAGTCAGAGCAAACAGAGTGGGGAGCACCCAAACGGGGCTGCTGGAAGCAGGGCAGGCAACATGAGGACATCAGAGTCATTTTAATTCCAGCTTCACTGTTAAGGCTTCCATGCACTTCATGCTCATTAGCAAAACGTTGAAAAATGCAGTGTTAAATTACAGTTGTTCTCTAGGTCTGTTTTTGTTGCTCCTCGGGACTGTTTTCCTAAACTCTAATGACAAAAGTCTCAAAGGAGGAGCCCTTGGCAGGGCAGAGGCAGCATCTGTCACACGAGGAGTTGGGCTCTACAAAAGGAACTGAAACCAACTTGGAGCCCTTCCCCGCCCCCCAGCAGTCTTACAGTGATGTCAGGGGGTTTTTAATGTCACAGTGTGGTGAGGCAGTGTTTGGAGAAGCTCTCTGCTGTCCCAGGCTGTCACTGCTCCCCCTTCCATGGCCCAGTGGCCACACACTGGGAGGGCAGGAGCAGAGCCAGGATGGAAAGCATTCCTGACACTGGGCCTCTCTTGTCTGCTTTAAGAATTTTCTTGTACAGATAAGCACCATCCAGACACATAAAGCTGTAGAATGTCCCCGTGCTCAGTTCTAGGTGAGCATCCCTCCTTAGCTGACAGTGTTTGGGACTACAGGTAACAGCATCCAGGGCACCCAGGGAAATCCTGGTGTTGTTCTGTTCTTGCAGGCATGTTGAACATTACTGTGATTTTTAAGGCTAAATGAGCCTACTGGACATGGCATGACAGAGATTGTAGTTTTGGGGCTTTTTGCTGTCATGTCTGATGGAGCCTGAATGGCAGCTCTGAAGTGTCCCTCACTCCCCTGACACAGGAAAATACCAGGTGCTGTAGTGGAAGATGCAGGAAACCAAGGAGCTGCCAATTGTAAAGTGCTTGCGGGCATATTTTTCTAAGTGTGGCATTTTGTAGCAGGTTAATGATCTGGAGTGTAAGCTTTTTTTAACCCAACAAACCATAGGGATCACGTTCCTTTAGATTCATCTAAAATCTGGTTACACTTGGGTGTGAGAGCACATAAATTCTAGTGTGATTATCTGGCAATATCTGACCTTTATTTTTCAAATTTACTATGTGACACCATTTCTTTATTTGAGTAAAACTAATTGCCAGTAAATAATACAAAAGCGAGGCCTCTCTCTTCCTGTTTCAGTTTGCTTGGTTATTTATTTTACAGGGGGCTTTGTGGAGGGGAGGAACCTGTTGTAGCAGTCAGCTGGGTCTGTATTCCCATTCCTGTCCAGAGCTGGGTCATTGACTCATACAATGATCTGGAATGATTTGCTTATCTTGAGGGAAAGGCAGGCATATGGAAGAACAGCTTGCCCAGAGAAGCTGTGGCTGCCCCTGGATCCCTGGAGGTGTTCAAAGCCAGGCTGGACAGGGCTTGGAGCACCCTGGGACAGTGGAAGGTGTCCCTGCTCATGGCAGGGGGTTGGAACAAAATGGTCTCTTTGAGATCCCTTCCCACCCAAACCCATTCTGTGATTCTACAGAGGGATAAACTCTAATACAGATTGATTATTTGATAAAAAGCATTGTGTAAGGGCTAAGAACTGTTACTTAAACCAGCTGCAATTAAGAGTCTTGTTTCAAAAAGCACATTAGGAGAGGAGTTCCTTGTTGTTTAGCTGACATCTCAATTTAAAACTTGAGTTACACCTCACTCTGTGAACACACCAGCATGTGAGAGAGGAGGGATTCTGGAGAGACCCACGGCACCAAAAACCTCTCGAGAGGAAGGAGCAGCTGGCCTTGCACACACAGCTAGTAACTAGGAAGAAAAGGGTTTTTTGTTGAGTCTGAATGAAAATCAGGACAAACATCAGTTGTTAGAATGTGCCAATCAAGTGCATCTTGGTAAATTCATGTAGGGAGAAATTTTAATTTAGAGCTAGTGTTCAGTCTGTCACCAAAGAAATACTCGTCAGATAAAAGTGCTTCAGATCTCATGATAGGGGAAACCAATAATTATGAGATACAGTGAACAATGCAAGGTAGAATTGCTAAAGGGATTAATTAGCCTTAGCCGAACTAACCACTATAATTGATGCAAATATCCATCTGCAGCCTGCTGAGACATTAGATAGTCATCACACACCTGCTCAATTCACCAGCCTTGCAGAACACAGCTGTCAGAATGATTTCTGCTTGGGCTTTTTCTTGAGCATACTTGACTGTTTGTTCTTTTGTTGTTCAAAATGTTTTCTTTCTCTTTTCTTTTTCTAAACAGCACTTCCACGATGGCAGAAAGGCACAACAACACATTGAAACTTGCTGGAAACAACTTGAAGCAGTAAGTGGCAAATTCCTCAGATGTGACATTTAAGTAGTTTATATGTTGTTTTCAAAGGGATGGTTCCAAATGTTTTATTTGGAAAAAGAAAGGTATATAGATAAAAGTTGTAGAAATGGGATTTTTGAAACTCTGCCATCTTAAATTCACTCATAGTCCTGAAAAAGTCTGTTTTAGCAGAATATTTGGCTTCTGTGGGCTCTTTGTCTATCACAAGCAGCATTTCATCCAATGGTGACTTGAAAAGTGTGCTAAGCATTGCTAGGACTGCAGTCCCTAAGGATCCTGTAGAGATATTCCACTGAAAGTTGAACAGCCTCATAACGTGTGAATAAATAGAGCAGGAACATCTCTTGAGTCAGGTGCTGCTTCCCAAAAGTAAATACATTGGAATTGTCATTCATGTGATGAATGAAAAGTGAAGCTGTGAGTACAGGAGAGGATAGCAAGGGGCTATAAATAACCAAAAGTCCTACTTGCAAATTTATTAATCTCAGTAACTCCCTCATTCATTTACATAAATGAAGGGGTTAAGTGTTGGAAGAGAATGATTTAATCTACAAGAGTGGAAGTGATGCTAAAAGGGAAAAATACTGAAATATGAGCAGCCTGGATAATGGAACCAAAAACGTGCCTCTGGTAACTCCATTTTTTGAAGTTCATTAATATGGAAATGTATTCCAGTGTAAACAAGAGAGCCCTAAAATCCTTCAGTTGTTACAACAGATTGTTTTAGTGGCAGGCACGAATTTTGGGTAGATTTGGGTATCTTTTGTTTCCCATAATGAAGGTTTCTGTTTTTCTTTTCAGAGTAAAAGGCGGTTTGAGCGAGATTGCAAAGAAGCTGAGCGAGCACAGCAGTATTTTGAGAAAATGGATGCTGACATCAACGTGACAAAAGCAGATGTTGAAAAGGTGAGCTGGAGGGTGGAGGCTGTTTGTAAACATGGATATGATAGGTTTACTTCCTCAATCCTCCTGTAGGATAAACCCTCTGAGGCTTAACGCCTTACTTGAGTCAGCCTGTAGGTTAATTAAAACCAGGGAATTCTCTGCAGAAACCTTTATTTGTGTAGAAACTCTAAACAGATACAGTCAGATTTTTTTTAGTAGGTGATATCTGAGTTTAACAGAGCTGATATGGCTCTAAAGGAGTTTAAGCAAGCTCAGTTTTGAATAGCACTCCAGGTTCTGTGACAGTCAGGCTTGTGAGGGCTCCCTGAGAGCTGCTTGCAATTTCCACACATTTTCATTCCCTCTATGATCCAGGTAGAACCAAAATTCCTGCCCTTTGAGCAGCACTTCAGAGATTTCCCTATGTCACTGGATGCAGTGAAGGATTACCAGAATTGTTTTTCATAGCTGTAGGTTTAGAGTAGGGCAGCTTTCCATGTGATGCAGAATCCTGGAATCCGTGCTTGTCACAGATGGCACAAGGCTTTTATTTTCATTTCTCAGTTGCTGGCTGGTTGCAGAATCATTTGTGGCTTTTTTACAATGATCCCCACTCAGTGAAGCTTTTAAACTAATGCTTAATTTTAAACATCCAGTCCTGCTTCAGTGCATCTGTCTGGAAATACTTTCTCTCTTTAGTTTGATTCAAAATAGGATGTGTGGAAGGATGCTTAAAGTTTAAATTTTACTGCCCCAATTCCAATACCTGCAATGAAGAGGAAGAAAATGTTCGAAATATCTTCTGGTTTTTGAGTTATATATTTGCTCAGAAGGTGCACTAATGTAGATCAGAAACACCACATTACAATGTTTTGTCCTCTTTGAGTTTGAGTCAGGCAGGCACAAAATAGCCAGAACATTTGAAAATGTTTATTTCTTGAAGGAAAAAAAAAAATTGGGCAACAAAAAGAGAAAGAAAAAAGTAAAAGCTGGAGCTTAAAATATGCCAAATGTTTTGTTGCAGGGACAGGAAAGGAAAGTGAATTATAGGTAGGAAATCTTTCTAGTCTGAGGTCTCCTTGTAAAATGTAGGTTTTGCTTCTCAAGAGGTCTGCTTCATTCTATTCTCAGTTACTTCAGTCCTGTGAAGATATGAAATATAAATTTCCCTTTACATCTGTGGGATCTCATGTTTCTGGTATGCTGAGCATCAGGACCTTGCGTGGCAGAGAGCATCAAGGATGCTCTTGGAAATGAGGACAGTAAATCATAAACAAGCTCAGAAAATTTCCCCCAAGTGCTATTGCATATCAAAGGACAAAATACCTCTGTGGTCTTGTAATTTGCTTGGCTCTTAGTTGCAAATTCACCATGTAGATTTGATCCTTTGTTGCCTTCTGGATTTGCCAGGGCACTTGACAGATGAATGCGTGTACAGATTGTTAAAGATGTAGCACCACATGTGGGTTTTTCTAGCAGAGAGGGATCATCTCTGCTTTATCTGTATAAAGTGATTTTAGAATACTTCTTTCATAGATAAAATTAGGGCTTGCCCTAGATTTTTTTCCAAAGCTGAGGTCATGTCAAAGGGATACAAAGACATGACTTATTGTTTGAAATAGGGGGCTGAAACTCTTTATTTCTACAACCCTTTCCAAGGCTGGCCTTTTCTGGTCAGAGTAAAAGGTGGCATATTGGTGATTTATCATTCTAAGAGTGTTAGGTAAATTCTGGGAAGCAATTTCCTACCCTTCTGCTTTTCCCCTGTCAAGTGAAGCAGGGATTCTTCCCTTTTAAATTCCTCTAGCTTTTTATTGTATGAATTTGTAAATTATTTATTGCAAAATGAGGCTCAGTGGTATCTTGAAAGAAAATTCTGTTAGTTATGCATGTTGGCAGCTCTCAGGAGAAGGCATTACTCCACTTTCCAGGCAGTCAACAGAGTAGATGGGAGAAGGAAAAGGTTATCAAAATGAGTGGAATGTGAAATAATATTACTGAACAGAGAGAACAGTGTTTTCCAAGTGCATGTGTTAAACTGGGTTCATCCATGTCAGGCTGTGAATAATGCCCTTTCTTTGCTCCCCTCTGCCCGTGTGACTGGGAGGCTCTTGCATAACTCCCATGCAGAATGGGACATTGTTCCACCAGCACTGCTGCTCCCCCCAGCTCGCTCAGGGACATGCAGGAGCTGCTCAGCTCCAAATGAAGCAATAGGATGATTTCAACCTCCTCCTCCTGCTGCTGCTGCAGCTCTCATTTCTCTTGCTCCTTATGGCTTGGCTGCTGCACTCCTACCCCCAAAAGCTCCCAGAAATCCACCTGGCCAGGAGAATGGGCACTTTGGCTGTGTCAGAGTGTTCTCCTTGGCAGAACGAGGTGCTCCTCAGGCAGTGGGGCTGCTTGCCCTCCTTTCTTTGGCTTGAGATTGACACCTTGGCTGCTTCAGCTTGTACCTGCCAATACAAGCAGACACAGGTGCTATTTTTTGCATCATGTGATAGAGTGGATGGCATTAATGGAATTAAAATTCTGCAGTAATCACAATGACACGTACAGTCAGAGGAGAATACAGCTGCAGTTTCCTAATGCTAAGCTGTGTGAGGTTCTGAAAAGCTCACATCTCTTCATCTTTCAAGTCTTTGTAGCCTTTGATAACTGCAGCAGGAAATTGTGTGCCAGGGCTGCCATCTACCAGCACTCAAGTCTTGCCCAAGGTATTACAATTTGGGAGCATTAAATAACTGGGAAAGTGGCAGAGAAGCAGAATAAGAGTTACTTGCCTCCTTATTTCTCCAGGACTGCTTGGCAAAAGGCCTAAAGGCAGGGCTGCATGTGGAGTCTGGGCATTATGTACATTCCTTCTGTGCATCCACATTCCTTCTGTAGGACCAGCTATGTGGAGGGCACGTCCCTTCTGTGACCAGGATGGGCTCCATCACCTTGCCAGGCAGCAGCCTGGTAGCTGATCTTGGAGGGAGGAGTGCTTGGCTTCGTTTCCTCTCAGCTCCTTTTTTGGCAGTAGGAGCATGGAGCAGAAGCTGTGTTCAGTCTCTGCAGTGATCACAGCAGGCAGGAATAGATGGAGAGTAGAGCAGGGCACCTGGGCTCCCTTCCCTGTTTGCACTGAGCCTCTAAACCACCAGCAGCCAAAGCCTGCAGAGATGTTTGTGTCAACACAAAATGCAGCGTAGCAAAATCAGGGCAGGAAGCTGACTGTCTGTGAAAATATCCTTATAAACTAAATAAATGCTGCAACATGCTGATGCTGCTTCCAGGAAGCCTTGTAGGTATCACTGAAAGCTTTATTTCATTTGGATCGCAGTGGGCTGTGTGCTTTAAAGCACTTCTCTTTCAGAAACCACAGAGAAGCTGCTTCAATTTTTTGACCATTTGGGGAAGCAGTGTCTGTCGCCAGCACGGAGACACTGTACATATAAGGCAGAGCTCTATTGTTTCTGCTTTCTCCTCAGAGCTGCAATCACTAAAAAGCTGACATCTTTATGGAGTAATGTGGTACCCAGTGGTGCCTTTGCAGACTTTTTGTAATAAAATTAAAAAATCAACTGGCTTTTCTAAGGGTTTCTTTTCCAGGTAGGCATTTCTTAGTCTGATTTTAAAGAGGAAGTGGCTGTGGCCAACCATGGGAAGGGTTTGCCTCTCAATTTGCTCAGCAGTTGTGGGGAGGAGTGGTGTGAAGTACTTGGTGTCAGGCAGGATCTGTCCCTTGGCTGAAGAGAAACACGGTCAAATGTTGACCTTAGGCAATAATGTGAGACTTAGGGACTTTACATGTATTTGAATTTGGTTTTGAAGTGGAGAAACTGAGGGAAATAGGAGTGATCTCCAGTTTACTGAAATCTCTAGGTGCTTTACTCTATGCTCTGCAACTTTCAGGTTATGTCTGCAATATTCAAGATGTTTAGGAGAGACAGAATAGCTTAAGATTTGCAGGAAGCCTTAAAATACAATTTCACTATGTTAACAGTTTTCTAATCTGTAAATATAACTGTGGAGAGATACTGAGGTTCCATGTCTGAGGTTTCAATTTTCTCTTCTTGCTACCTGGGTGCTTAATTGCTGCCCAAAGTACAGAGTCTGTCCCCCTCCTTACCCACAGGAGACACACTTGGCATGGCTTGGGGTAGCCATGAGCTGAATCACAGTCTGAGAGAATGCAGGTGTAGAAATCCTGCTAATTGGGAACTGGGATTAGCTGCTCTTCCTGTGTGCTCAGCAGGGCTGTCAGGTGGGAACTGCTGCTCTGGGCTGCCGTGCTGTGGGACACAAATCCCTTCACTGGGAGCTCACACATCCTCACAATGAGGGGTGTAAGAAGCTATTTGGGGCTCTGGAGACATCTCAGGTGGGTGTTTGAGCAGCTGAGTCCCAGTGAAGGCAGATGCAATCATTGACACCCCCCAGACCAACCTGGAGGAACATCTCCAGCTCAGAGCTCTGCTGCTGCCACATTCCCCTGAGGTTTAGTCAGCAAAGTCTGTCAGCAGTAAGCTTCACCATAACCCCAGGTTGTGGGTGTCTGCCTTCTGCAGACTGTAACTACTTAATAAGCCTAATTTTTCAGGAGATGCCAAGTCATCTGCTCTGTGATGGTGGGACTTGTATCTGTGATGGTGGGACTTGTATCCCTCCCCTCTCCTGTCCACATCAAGGCACCAAGACTGTACCAGCACTGTAGAAAATGTAGTGCCATGCAAAAATGGTTTTGCAAGGTGAAGACTTTGAGTGCTCATGTTACTAGAACTGCAGTGAGTAGTTCCAGAGGCTTTGCTTTTCCCATTCTTTGCTGTGAATTTGTAGAGATGCAGCAGCAAGGTGAAATATGCAGGTGAGGTGTGCCAGGGCACTTGACAGATGTCCGAGCATGGTGCAGGAGGGCCTGGCCTGTGCATTTCTTGTTGGAGAGTTTGACACTGCAGAAGATTTTCCCTGTGGGGTGGTGAGTTTTTTGTATATTGAGTTGGCAGCTGCTTCTTTTTTGCTCCACAAATGGAACTGGCTAAATTTTTGTGCCTTTGCTCATGATGTGTGTCGGGTTTCTCAGCAATTCAAATGCTAGGTAATGTGATTTAATGTTATTTCTCTGGGTTATGCAGACTCCAATCTCCTTCCTGAACTGCTTCCTTCCTAGAGGATGATGCAGTGTGTGAACACAGGGAGTCCCTCAGGAGAGCAATTTGCATTTCTGGAAGAGTAAGCCTTGTTTACAACCTGCCATCCCTGCCCTCCATGCAGAGCAGCTGTTTCCCTTTTGGAATCATGACTAATTTAAGAGGGTCGATTTCTACTCAATAGAGACTTAATGACTCCAGCAGGAGTGTCTGGGGAGCTTAATAAATCTCCATATGTACCCTATACATACCCTGTGCTTGGTGATAAGAGATCAAAGAGCAAATCATGAGCCAGTTTTAGTGTAAGGCAAGGAAATCCAACTGAACTGAAATTTCCTCTTAGCAGTGCTCCCCTGCAGCAATGCTCTACGTGGCAATTTGACTGAGTTTTGTAACAACACAACTCTTTCAGGGAGGTGATTGGGAAAGGGAGGGAAAGGGGGTGTGAAGGGGGAGGTTTAAGAATATCTTCTGAATTAAATAACTGCAGTTTGAGTCACCAGTGCAATAGAACTGGTGTTCTAAGCTAATGCAAAGCAATTATTTCACGCTGTACAGTTGGAAAGCTTCTTTATAGTTATTCTTTTTCTGTCAAAACATTGGAACACATCTTTTCACCTGCATGAGAAGTAAGGCCTCAGAATTTAGCTAGTTTAGTTTGTAAGCTGTTCAGTTTCAGTGAATCATAGAATCCCAGGTTGGAAGGGAATGAAAGGATTGTCTGGCCCAACGTTCCTTGGCAAAAGCACAGTCTAGACAAGATGGCCCAGAACCCTTTTCAGCTGATTTGTGCCCCATGTTGGGGATTCCACCATTTCCCTGGGGAGATTATTCCAATGGCTCTTTGTTCTCACTGTGAAAAATGAATCCCTGGTGTCCAATTGGGATCTCCCAGGGGTGACTTGTACCCACAACCCCTTGTCTTTTCCATGTGGCTCCTTGTAGAGTCTCCATCTTCTCTGCAGTCTCCCCTCAAACACTGGGGCACAGTGACAAGGTGCCCTAAGCCTTCATTCTCAAGGCTGACCTAACCCAGGTCTCTCAGCCTTTCCTCACATGGCAGCTTCCCTGTGCTGCATCATCTTTGTGCCCTTTCTGGACCTTTCCAGTCTGTCCAGGTATTCTTTTCTCTATGGTGGGGAGCACTGAACACAATATTCCAGTGTGGCCTGACAAATGCTGAGTAGAGGGGGACAATGACTTTATCTCTGTTGGGAAAGCCCCTGTTGCTGCAGCTCAGCATCACCCTGGTCACTCAGACTAATTTACCTCCCCAAGAGACAAACTTGTGTGTTTTACCCATAAAGTTGATCTTCAAGGCTACAAAATTTGTCCTGGTAACTTTTTCAACCCTGACTGTCCCTTCTGCATTGGCTGTGTTTGTAAATTCTTTCTTGGAGAGAGAGGAGTAGAACCGTGCCCAGTATTCCAAGTATGAGCTAAGCAATCTATTACCCAGTCCTGAAATTTCCATTATTTATATTCAAGAAATAATTTCCATTATTTATATTCAATACCCAGGTTTATACATGGCAGAGTTTAATTGCTTATGTAATACAACTAAACAGACCTCCAGAAATCATTTAAACATTGTCAGCCAGCGCTCCAAATACTTCTTTTCATGTTACCTCCTCCATCAAATCCACATAACCTCCCATCCACAGAGATTATCCTTCTTTTATAATGAATTAGACTTGCCAGATATCCTCATGGAACTGCATTTCTCTGAGCTGTGTGAAAAACTCCTGGGTGTTTGCAGGGATTCACAGTTCAGTCACCCAGAGAGTTTGGTTATTTAGTATTCATGGCATGAGAATGGCAGTGCAAGGAGACAAACTTCAGGGTCTGAGGCACAGTTATTCCCCAGGGCCTTGGAGCAGAGTGCTGAGAGGTGCTGCTGAGCTGCTCTTCTTAATTAATTTAGTCCATCTCTGTTGTTACAGCTTCAGCAGGACTGTGTTGTTTGGGGATATCTTTTGTTAGTGTGAGTTTCTAAATTCTGGCAGTGAGACTGCACTAGATAACAATTCCTGAGATGTGGTGAGGAAGATTTTCCATCCTCTGTCAGTGGTTTGCTCATTTGTATATTATATTCAGCCAAAGGATTTCAGGGACCCACAGAGTCTCAGATTTTTCTTCCACCTCTTCAAATGTTAAAAGAGAGGATTTTTCTTTTTGTTTCTTTCCTTGCTGTTATTTTGCACCACCCCCCCATTCTACTTTTTTTTTGTTCTTTCAGGAAAGCAAATTTCAAATCCTTTCTCTGCTTGCCAGTTCAGAGAGACCCAACTGGTTATTGTAAAATAATAAAGAGTGGAGCTTGATTTGGAGGCTGTGTAAACCCAAGGCTGGAGCCCTGGCCCTGTTTTGAAGTCTGTGGCAGGATGCCCACTGTTATTAATGATCCTGCACATGCTGCCAGTGCTGCTGTGCCCCCGTGGAGGGAGGGCCAGAGCCTGGAGCTGAAAAATCTGTGAGCAGTAGAGAGCATTCCTGAAACTGGTGAAGTGTTTGAGTCTGCCTTTATCATTAAGCTATTGTGAAGGGATTGGGTAGTTGAGGGAAGGGGGCAGGGATGCTTTTTAAGGTTTTCTTTGGTGTTTGCATTTTCGTCTGATCTTGGATTTGCCAAGGATCTGTTTTGGCAGGCAGTGGCCTGGCAGTGATGCATCTCACATGCTGTCTGAGTTTGAAAGAAGAGAGGGGGTGCAGAATGGGAGAAAAGAAAGAAGAAACAAAGTGACACCAAAGTTTTGACTGGAAACTCTGCTGTTCTGGACAAGAACAACTGCTGAGGAGTTGAACTGTTCCACTTAGTGTGGACCAGCTGAATATCAGCCAAAGTTTTTTTCTGCCCTTTTCAGTTATTCATATCACTCCCACCATAACAGCCCTGAGGAGCTGCATTTTTTGTCTGTGTAAACCCAGAAGACAGTGTGTCTATTGACCCTTTTGCTGTTTCTGGAATGTGTCTCAGAAAATTGTTCTCAGCAAAATATCCTCATTCTTTTCTGCATTGGAGACCAAAATGGCAGAAAATGTACTTGGTTTTTAAAAATTTCTCCTGCACTTCATCACAAGCTGTATTTCCTATCCAAGGAGGCTTGGGGAAGAAGGTAAATGGAACAATATAAATTAATGTATTTAATTCCCTAAGAGCTTTCATGTAAAGTGTAGCAGTTTGCAAAAGTTTTCTTACACTTTCAGGGTTGACAGTGCCCATCATCAGGTGCCCATATTTCCCTTTTCAATTTTCCTTTTCAAAGGCATAAAGTATTAGGAGTGATTTAATTCACAGCAATATGTAAAGCTTTACTAGTGCTGCATGTTTGCAAGGATTATGGATAAGTTCCCCTGTCTGTAATTCTTTGGTCTCATTCTGCTCTGCACTGATTGCTGAAGTTGCATCACATTGATAAACTGCAGGTGGTTTCAAGCAGGTGATATGAAGGCTCATACTAAATATATCATGAGTTATTTCAAAGGTTTGCAGGGTTATCTTCTAATTTCTTATTTTAAAAGGGAAAGAAATGCCCCCATAAATACTTCAGTCAAGTCAGATTTCAGTGTGTAAGTGTCCTACTCTGGCATCTCTGAGCTCCTGGTGGAATCATTTATCTGAACTAACTCGTTATTTGAGAGTCTGATTTTTACAACTCAGTTGTTAGGAAGAACATGTGCAGGAAATGCAGTTAAATTAATCTTGAGAGAACAATGTATGTGCTCTTCCTGCTACCTTAAGAGAGAGATGCCACAGGGTGCTGCCAGCTCATATGGCCATTGAATTTAGTGTTGTGTTTCACCTAAGGTGCATGTGCTGCTGGGGCCTGATTTTTTAAAAAATATTTTTAAAGTACTGAAGACAGCCACAGAAATCAGCACTTTGCAAATTAATACCACTCTGCAGTTAGCCACTGTCCTGAATCCTTGCCCATCAACCAGCAAGGCTGTCTAAAGGAAAGGGGAAAGATTGGGTTTGGTTCTATTTAATGGCATTTCTGCATAGATTCTGAGAGAAAAGGTCACAATAATGGGCCTTACCTGCTCTGCTGAGCTGTTACCTGGTTCAGTCTGTCACAGCCACTCTCCTTTACCTCGAGTGTTCTCTCAGAGCTGCAGGAACACTCCCCTGGTGTGGCTGCTCAGATCTGATGGCAGTGGGAGCCCAAAGCTTGCCTGTCTGCTCCCTGCAAGGCTGGAGGTGCTGCAGGTCCTGGGCTCTCACTCCTTTTGGGGAGCATTTTCTGAGTAAGACTAGCATTGACATTTGTGACCTTTTGATTTTGGTGCTGCCACATGAGTTCAGGCAAGAGCTGCCTTAACAAAGCCAGACTTTGGGGAGGAAGCAATGCCAATATGCACATTTATTTTGGGGCAAAAAACTGTTACAAAGGTATGTGTGGGGAGGGAGAGGTGTGAAATCTGTGCATCTTTTGCAGTGCAGGCATTTGGAAACAAAATTCTGCTCTTCTTCCCACAAACCCCTCAGGTGTACATTCCCTTTTTGCTTTCCTACAGTTCTGAAAGGTGACCTCATTCTTTCTTCCTTTGAAGAGGGGAGTTTTTGCTGCATTCAGACTCCCTGGCCCTGACACCTCTTACAACTGAGCAATCTGTCAGCCTGTAGAGGTGGATTGTGTTTCACTGTGGGACTGGAAACTGAGCTCTTGCTCACTCATCCCTGCCCAGTTAAAGGAGAGAATGTGTTGACTGAAAGCTGCATCCCAGAATTGTTCTCCTGTATCTGAAGTCATCGTCTGGTTTTCCAGACCCAAATTATTCCAAAGCCTTTCCTCCTGGAAATGCTGTTCAGAGCAAATCTTTTAACATTAACTCTAAGAAGCTCCCAAAAAAACCTTCCCTGAAGCTGTTTGCATGCACAAGTGAGCAGCAAAGAAGCAAAACTTCATTTTCTGTAAAGCCCAGCTATAAATTATCCCTGAAATAGCTTCTGTGACTCTCTGCAGTTCTGGGCTACTGCATTCATTACTCTGAATGTGGAACTTAACATCATTGACTCGTTTTTATCATTCTGGGCTTCAGCAGAGTGCAGGAGTCTCACTATAAGGTATAATCCTGTTAATACTAAAGAGATGATGTTAGAGGAAGTGACATACTGAAATGAAGTAATAAAAAAAAAAATCTAGATTTAAAAAAAAAATTTATTTTAAGATCCAAATACCTCATTGGAAAGATATTTAAACAGTTTGAAGCTTGCCAAATGCATTAAATGGCCAAGAGAAACAAAGCATCACTAGGGCTCTTACACTAAAAGTTCTGGTTTTGGAATGCACCCAATTTTATTTACTCATCTGCTGCCCCCTCTTATTTGGGGCCAGTTAAGATCATTTTGGAAACTGAGTGTCTACTCTTGTATACATTTAGCTCAGAGTCACTTTGTCACATCCAGCCAATGAGTTTGCTCATGAAAATGAACTCTGATGGCTTTAATGCTTGCTGGGTCTGCCTGGAAATGTGTAATAATGGATTTCTTGTTTTTCTGCTTCAACAATAGAGTCAAGGGACAAATTCCTGAGTTGCATTATTTAAGATTATTTTTAAAAAAAGAAAGAGAGAGCTGTATGAGTGGGAGTAGGGCTGGTGTAAAGTCAGCTCAGACAATGGGTTCCTCTTAGGTAGATGGGGAGAATGGGCCTCACAAATGGATATTGATCTGCAGCAGCTAGGATGTGAGGAAGGGGTTGGGAGATGAGTGTGAACCACTCTTACAGCTGCCTGCCTTTCCATGGCTGACTGTGTTTTCCTGGTGAATTTGTTTGTGGCACAAGGATATATTGTTTTCCACTCATATTTACTGTAGCTGTATGTGAATGTGTGGATGGTAAAATTTAATAAACTTCATAGCACGGCAGGGAAATGATCAATGTGGCTTCTTGGAATTTGATTTCAGAAGGTGAATTTTCTGGAATTAGGCACTCATCCTGTGCAGGAGTTAGTGGACAGTTAAAACTCCTGGGAATAAGCAAAGTAGAAAATATGTTTTTTATTGGATTCACTTATTTGGTTATAGTCACATTCTTCTCCATTTGATGCTGCTGTTTCATCTCCTGTGATGCACTTAGTGCCCAGTATCTCCTCATTCTGTTTGAATTATTTCTGTTGAAGGAATGTGAAGGGGATCTGTGAAATTCCTACAATTGACTGCAGAAGCAATATCTGAATTGAGGTGAAATAAATTATTAGGTAAGATGTGCAAACTTGACAAATGCAGGAGAAGGCTGCTTCTTTATAAATTGAGATTTGAAACCTTCTGGCAGAATTTGTTATGATTACAAAACCGTTCCATGATTTAGTATTCCATGGATTTATTGTCAGGAAACTATTGTCTGCTTGGAACAGTTCAAAGCATAACCCTGTTCTGAACTGGTTTTAATGGGAGCCCACTTAAAATAGGCTAAAATTCTTTGCTGTGTTGTGTCCCCTGAAACACAGTTTTTAAAGCAGCATTTCTCTGCCTTGTCTTAAGGAATTATCAGAAATTCAGCAGCAGAGCTCCAGCCAGGGAGGGGGGAGCTTCAGTGAGGGGAAGGAACAGGGAATTTTGGAAGGGAAGAGAAGGAAGAGCTGCTGTAAGAAGGCCAAAGGCAAGGAGAAAAGGCATCTAAACCAAACAGATGGGAGAGGCAGTAAGGGAGGAATATTGGGCAGTGAAACAGAGAACAGAAGGCCTTGGGAGCAGAACTGTAAGGGGAAGAATCTGAAAACGTGGAAGGGTCACTTGGGGACAGATTATTCTAGGGAAAGAAGTGAGATTAATTGCCCAGTGCTCTGCTATGTTGGTAGTAAAGCAAATCATCTGTGTGGGTAAAAATAGGAAGGGAGGCATCTCAGCTGCTGCTCAGGCTCCCCTTTCCTTGTGTGAGGAGTGTGGAGAAGGGCTCTGCAGGGCACAGAGTTAAGAAGTTTTGTCATGATTATGTTGGCCAGAATGAGACAAAACTGTTGGGTTTTTTCTCACTTCCCTTTCCCCAGAAAACACCACTTGCCAACAGGGAAGCAGCTCATTAGAGAAAAGCAGGTGACATCCACCAGGTAAGCTGGGGAGCAAGGAGGGTGTCCATGAATGTTCTGGGAAGGTTCCTGTCCCCTGGGCAGGTGGAGGGGCCAGCTTGTTTTGGTGTTTGGTGTGCAGTTCAACCAGAGCTTGTTCATGGAATGCAAAATGGTTCATGAAATAGCACATTGCAATCTCAGGAAGGAACAGCAGCACTGCAGCTTAAATATTTCACAAAAGAGGAGTTAAACCAAAAGCTGGTGTTCAGAGTCTCACAATGTTCCTGGACAGAAAGATGAGGAGTACCACAAAGCAATTGCTTTCCATATAGCCTAAATTATAAATTTCTTTTGGTATTTCCTCAGGCAAGACAGCAAGCCCAGCTGAGACATCAGATGGCAGAAGACAGTAAAGCTGAATATTCTTCCACCCTACAGAAGTTCAACAGTGAGCAGCATGAACATTACTACACACACATACCAAACATCTTCCAGGTAAGGCTCACTGGCAGGGCTCTAGAGTAGCCCATAATCCTGTGACAAGAACATAACTGCATAAACCTCAATTCTACAACCCTGACTTTTCAGTTTTTGTGATTTTTTTTCTGGTCATTCTTAGCAAATTTTACATGCAACCTGCCACCCTGAGAGGTGGTATTATCCCTTTTTCTTAAACTGGATTTAAAGAAATCAGTGATACACAAGGAAGGTGACGTTGAGCTGTCGTGACAGATGAGGACAGCCTTTGGAATCCTCACAATCTCTCTCTGTTCAGCTCCTGGGTCTGTGCAGCTGGGGATGAGGGAGAGCATCACTGGCATTGTTGGGGCAGGAGGCAGCTGGGCATTGTTGCATCTGTAAAGTCCAGCAGCCCTTTATAACCTGTGCTCAAATCAGGCTGCACTGATGTTTAAATGTGAACCACAATAATTCTGCAGCAGTGAATCCAAAGGGTTTTAAGCAAGCTACTGATTTTGTCCTAGGGTGCCTAAGGACAGGCTGCAGGAGAAGAATAAAAAAAGCCTTCAGATTCATTCTGAGTGAAGATCTGAGTTAGTGCTTGAATGAATGAATGGAGGTTAATGTAGTAGAACAGAACTTCTAAATGACTGTTCCATTGTAATGGGTCATGAGCATCAGAAGTGGAAAATCCAACCTTTTCAAGGGAGGCCTTGTCACATGCTTGTCATCAGATGAGAAGTAGCTGATATTTGCGTGGCAAGCACGCACTTCCTTAGCCCCTGCTGAATCCTGTGAGCTGAATGGACTCCTCCTCTTTTGCCTCATGGTATTTCAAACCAATGCCTTGAGATAAACTGTCCCTGGAATCAGTAATCCAAAAATACTGGAGTTGGTGAGCACACTGATCTGTAGCTGAGTGTGTTAAAATCCTGCAGATGTGCCCTCTTCCCTATCAGTGCACCAGTGAGCCCCAAGATTTTCTTTTAGATGTTAAAATAAGCTGTTTTGTAAAGAATTGATGTTACTTGTAGATCAGTCAAGGCAAAGGAGATTTTTAAGTTGACTGCTCCTGCAGTCCAGCATGACACAGGCTGCTCCTGTTCATTCTCCTCTGTATCCTGCTGTAATTTGTCAAAATAGAATTATGCCACATTCAGCTTCTCTCTGGTAAAGGAGAGGCCCCTGGAAGAGATGCTGGAGATCCTGGAGCTGAATCCCCTGAGCAATGAGGAGCTGTGATGTGAACAACACACGATGTTTTTATTGTACATGAATGCATCAGTACACAATGTATTGTGAATAAAACATGATGTACAGGACTCCCTAAACAACAAAAATTACCTTCTAGGGAAAGGATGGGAGACATCAAGATCTTTATTTGCTTATATTCTTCAGTGGAATGAAAATTAGATTGTTCCGAACATGCATAGAAAATGAAAGAAATTGTTGCAGAAATTCATTTCAAAGCCTTAGGAACTATCTTTACAAAAGTCTAAAGCTGGGGTTTGACAAAATCAGCATTTTTTAACATAAAAAGTTAATTGAAAAAAATTCCAGTAATAGTAAAAGGGATTACTTTTAGAATGACATTTTGATGTTTGAGGGAACAGTATCATTTGGTGCCTTCCTGAGAACAGTTGTCCTTCAAAATACATTTAATCCTTAAATTTTAAAGTAGTTGATTTAAGCTGAGGAAGAAAATTGGGTGAAACTGTGAAGTTAATCTTGACGTTTTGAATGAAATGTAATATTTTAGAAAATCCAAGAGATGGAGGAAAGAAGAATCGTGAGGATAGGTGAATCCATGAAAACCTTTGCAGAAGTCGACCGCCAGGTGATCCCTATCATTGGGAAGTGTCTGGATGAGATAACAAAGGCTGCAGAATCAGTGGATCACAAGAATGTAAGTGGTGCATATTTAGTACTGGTCTCAAATTTATGGAGACTGAAATGCTGGGCCCAGGCTCAGCACAAGAGCTTTGCAGTCATGGAACTAAACCAAAGAGCAGCTTCTTGTCCCAGGCTGCTTTGTCTGAGGCAGGATGTCCTCAGATTATTTCCCAAATCTACTTAACACCCAGAAATGCCTTTCCTGCAATGCTTTTTAATTTTTTTGGTTTTTTTGTTTTTTATTAAGGAATTTTCTCTAGTTTTATAAGGATAATTACATTTTAAAATACTGCAATTTAAAAGTAACTATCTACATAGAGTAAGGTGATGTTGGACATTATTAATCACCAGTTCTTCTGAAGGTGGTTTCTATGTCTCATAATCAGAAAACTGAATGTTTCAGAAATGTCTTCATTCCAATTAGCTTTATAAAAACAAAAACATTTAAAGTATTGGCTACATGAACTATTGCAAAATCTGTAAAATATTTCTTTGCAACTTTGAGGTTTGCTGGCAATCTGTAAATCAAGTCTTGATTTCTGAACACCATTTTCCTTCACAGGATGCAAAGAAACCCCGATGATAGGCAGGCTGATAAAGATTTCAGTTGAGCTTCCTGATGTACAGTGACCACAGGAGCAAATGTGTTTTCAGTTTTGTTTGCAGAGTGATCTGCTCCCTTCCTGCATGAAGCCTCTGTTCTTCCAGCTTTTCTCATGGGTCACATTAGTGCTTCAAATGCTGCCAGCCTGTGTCTTGCTGCCTGTTTGAATTTCCCATCCGTGTTTTTCACTGGAATCTTTTTGGAGCTGTTCAGTGCCCAGAGCCATGAACTGGCAGCATGAGCCCGAGGCTGAAGTTTTGAAATTAATCCTCTGCTCTCTGTTCAGCAATTGCTCTCTCAGAGAGCAGCCTAAGAAACTCAGGAATCTGAGAACCACTCTCTGAGTGGGAGAAGGGGGAATTGGGGCAGCAATTCCCATGCTAGGACAGCATACCCTGCATGAGGTGCAGCCCCTGGTGCTGCATGGTGAAATCCTGCTGGGGAGATTCAGATCTCAGCCTGCACTCTGCCCAAGTCTTCTTAGCAAAACACACAGGGAACTTAAGCTGGGTGTTTGAATCAGGATGAATTTTAAATTCTCTTGCTCACAAAGAAGTCCCTGATGGTTCATACACAAGTGTAAGATTGGAAAATGATGACTTTAAACATTGATAACTGAATTTTCCAGGATCTCCTGTACGCATTGTGCTGACAAAAATGTATTTAACTGAACTAATTATATCTGAGTAGCTACAAAGGGTTTAGTGTGATCTATCTGGAAGCAGTTATGTTCATAAAAATTATTTTCCCTTAAATATCATCAAGGATTTTTTCATCTGTGGAGCAGTAATTTCTAACTATGTTGATTATAATGGAAGTGCTGGATTAGTTACTAAAAGTGCAACTGTGTAAATAGGATTGCTTTATGCCCTCACTGCACTGCATAGAATTCTTCTTAATGCCAATAGAAACTGGCTGGACTTAGCAGGGAATCCTGGTTGGCTGTTACTGTGTTTCTAAGGCAGTTTTAAATATGTTTTTTTTTCATTTCCCCTTTCTAACCACTTGAACAACACAAAGGTCGTGTGGCAAGTGTGAGCTGTGGTGACTGCCAGGTGAACCTGTGCAGAACCTGATTCAGAGGGCTCTAGCAGCAGATAAAATGAATTTGTTATGGGCTTGGAGTTCCTGTTATGACATTATCTCTGTGATACATGGAGCATGCTGGTTATTTTTAGCTCCATTGTAGTGGAATGATGTTTTGAATAAATGGAAGGAATGCTGTAAAATTCAGAGGGGGAAAAGTGAAAAGCTCCTTGCATAGGATAAAATATTTATTTAATATGGCATAGTGTAATCTCTTAGAGAATGGTTTGGATGGGAAGGGACCTTGAAGCCCACCCAGTTCCACCCCCTGCCATGGTCAGGGACACTTTCCACTATCCCAGGCTGCTCCAAGCTCTGTCCAGCCTGGCCTGGAACACTTCCAAGGATGGGGCCAGAACAAACTCCAGACTCTTGTGAATATCTCTCCATCCTTCCTGAGGCTCCCCTCAGCTCCTGGAAGGCAGCACTTGAGTCACCCCCAAAGCTTTCTCCTTTCCAGGCAGAACAATCCCAATTCTCTCAGCTCTTGCCTCTCTTTCCCCCTCCTTTCTAATCCTTCTTCACCTTGCTTTCATGTCTATCGTTAAAAATATCTTCAAGGTTAGATCTTGGTAAGTTTTAATGTCAAACAAGGATGGGATAATGGAAAGTGTTGTTCTACCTCCCTAAAACTCCTGTGGGAATTTCATGGTGCCACCTGATAGATTAAGGATCTTAAATCCATGTGGATCTTCACAATCCCATGAAGACTTTTGCAAAGCTTTTCCTGTCTCTGTGTTTTGCTCAATGGAGCCTGGCCTCTGGATATGTTTATATCCCAGCAGATTTCTCCTGAACAGTGTTTTACCTGCAGCCATTCACAGAACCTGTGAAATGCCTTCAAAGCAACAAGTTCTTTTTATGTAACAGGGCAGTGATGCTCTTCTCTGGGGAATAATAAGATGTTTGTGTGCCAAGGCACAACCTCTCTAGTGATTTTGGAATACAGCTGTTGGAGTATAACAGAATCTCTCTTGCCAAGAAAACAAGTAGATAAGAACTTTATTAGGATATTTTCTTCCTGAGTCCATTAGATTTAAGTGCATTTGGCAAGCTGAGGTCTGAATTTGATCTTATGTATAATTAATTTTGTTTGTAGACTTGAGTAGGAAGAATGCTATGGATTGGTTTGGCTTTCATTTGTTTTTTTTCTATCCTTTTCCCTCTGTCCAAAACAAAACTGCAAAGCCACTGTACACAGTCTACAGGCAGTTTGTGTCTGACTTAGATTCCTCCTAGCAGTCCAAAAGGGAATGTGGCTTCAGTGGCTCCCACACCAGAGCGTGGGGCTGCTGGTGTGACCTTGGACTGCTCAGATGTTGGGTAAAGCTCATGAAACATTTACAGCCATTTACTGTCACTAAAATCACAACCAACTTGTTGACTTGTGGCAGAGTGATCACACAAGAGCTCTGTTTTATAGGAGTATTTATTGGGATATTCCCCTGATTTGCTAACAGCTGTATTCCCAGCAAATCTGTACCTTAAATCTTTGTTATGAGTCACTTACTGAAGTGTGATTTGCTTTTCCAGGCAGTAAAGCTCATAAGCTCTTACTCCTTTCCAGCACAGACTTGTGTTGATCCTGAGCTCTGGAAGGGCATTCATTCCCAGGAATGAGCCTGGTCACTCTCAGGGTTGGTCCCACACAGAGAAACTTTCTTGTTCTTGTTAATGTGCCACCCATTTGATGTGAGACGTTCACATTTGTGTTGGATCTGTCCCATTCCAGGATTCCCAGATGGTGATAGAAGCCTTTAAATCAGGGTTTGAGCCTCCAGGGGACATCGACTTTGAGGATTTCACACAGCCCATGAAGAGGACGGTGTCTGAATCCAGCCTTTCCAACTCCAGAGGGGATGGCAAGTCAGAGCCCAAGTTTGGTAGCAAATCCAAGGGCAAGTTATGGCCATTCATCAAGAAAAATAAGGTACTGATTTGCAAACTTGAGCTTGGTGCTAGTATGTGTTTTGTCAATAACCTGTGTCTTGTCTAGTAATCTTGGCAAGTTTAGTTTTTTTAAAGAGAATTTTAGATTCAGAAAGTTAATAACTGATGTCTTAATATGGTGTTTTGTTGTAGTCTTTGGTTACTTAATTTTCTTTATAACTTTAATTTTTTTGTTCTTGTATAATTTCATTAATTATGTTGCAGTTTTTAAATTAATTTAACTTAAGTTGTCACGTCTCTGCCATGGTCCATTTCTGTTCCTAACTCAGAGAAGGAGTTGTAAACCACTTACCTAGTGCCATGTGTGCCAACTAACAATGTTCCCTGTGGGAAGTTTCAGTGTGGCCTTACTGTTTTGACACTCCTCAAACTCTCCTTGGCTTTCCATTTGCGTTGTCTTTCCAGTCTGTGCACTGGGGTCAGCAGGTGGGGGGACTGGGAGCAGGGAATTGCTGGGATTCACTCTGAAGCACAACTAATGGAGCAGAACTAACTGAGCAGTTGACTGTTTAAAAGACCATATTAACTTATGTACCCATTAAACCTTTTTCATTCCACTGTCATACTTTACACCATAATGCATGGCAGCATTTATCTGGGGTCACCAGGACATGTCAGGGGGACTGGACTCAATCAGGTCTCAGTAACACTGATGGAAGCCCAGAATAGCTTCGGTTTTTTGACCTCACTCTTGCTCTGACCCTTTACCAAACCACTTAAATTTGAGTTTTAAAAGTCTCCCTGTTCACAAGGGGTCGTTCCTGTAGTGCTGGTGTGAGAGAGGACTCGCTGTCTGGTGCTTACATCAGTGTAGCAGAATAAAAACACAACCAGGACTAACTCCTGAGCAAATTCACAGAGTGATCTGTACAAGTGACGTGTGATGCACATTGCTGAGGTATGATTTGGAAGCAGGAAGGAATGTGGTTTGTTGTTTTCCAGATAATAGAAACGCTACTGGGCACTAAGGTACCTTCCTTATCTGATCCATTTAAATTCAGGTATTTGAAAGCTCTATCCATATGCATTATTCCGAGCTGTCCACAGAGCAGATCAGGGCAATTTATGGGGATAGTGCTGCATGGAAGAGTCTGCATGAGCTTCCTTCCAAATACTTTTGTGTTACTCTTCTGTTGCATCACTTACTAATACTTTCATTTATCACAACTCTTCATTTAACACGACTCTTAACTACTGCTTTCTCCCCTCTTTTGAACCATGGCCTTTAATATTTAATTATTTAATTGGTTTTTTTCTCTGGATTTCAAATATTGGTTTTGATGCTTATTTTCGTTTTGTGTTTTATCTTTTTATTTTGGTTTTTTATTCTGTCACTTCTCCATCTCTTATACGTAGCTTATGTCCCTTTTAACATCCCCCCATCAGCCCCCTCCTCCTCCCCCTGCCTCTGCCTCACCCTCTGCTGTTCCCAACGGCCCCCAGTCTCCCAAGCAGCAAAAGGAACCCCTCTCCCATCGCTTCAACGAGTTCATGACCTCCAAACCCAAAATCCACTGCTTCAGGAGCCTAAAGCGCGGGGTAAGTTCTCCTCTGGATACCTCTCTCTCTCTCTCTTTCTCTCTCTTTCTTTCCTTTCTTGCGCTTTTATTGCACGTTCTGTTATGTAAAAACTTTTGTTTTGTGATCGGTTCCATTGTGTTTTATCATAACATGCAGACAAATCCAAGGGTTCCCAGCCTATAAAGGCATTTGTAGTGCAAAACCCCACAGTGAAAACCACAAAAAGTGCAGTTGGTGATGGAAATTGCCCATCTGGGTGTCTTGGGGGAGGAGGAGCTGAACATTGACTTCTTACATAAGCATTACTCAAAGTCTTTAGTTTTTCTTTCTGCAGGGTGGGTTCAGCTCAATGTCTGTGTCAGAAGGAGAAGAGTAAACAAGGAGGGATTCTAGGAGATCATAGCTGTGATTTCAGTGGGTAGAAGTTTAGTCTGGAATGATGTGACACTGTCACTGGAGCAGCAGGAACTCCTGTTCCAGCCACGGGGCCTCATCTCGTGGTTCAAGTGCTGCAGGTTAGTTTGTGTAGCAACTCTGAGTCTCCACATAAGGAACTGGTGAGATGAGGAAGATGAACTGATTCTGGGAAGTAACAAAGTCTTTGCGTGGTCCCTGTGTGCTTTAAGCCAGGGCTGCCAGGTCAGGGGAGGCTGGGACACAATTCTCAACACCTGTGGTGCACAGTTGAAAATTATATTCTGTGTGCAAAACAGCTTTATTGGTGCAGTATGCAAGCTCCAAAGGGCAGAGGAGAAGTTCTGAGGGAGCAGGATTTGGGAATCCCCTGCCAGCAGCTGCAGTGCAGAGTGTTAGTGCTGGTTTAAGCATTCTATGGTGGGAAGATGCTGAAAGCCTTTACAGCTGATTTGGGGATTTGCCTGAGTTTGGGTCACACTTTGTGACACACCACCACTGTTCCAAGCTCAGTATCCCTGTCTCCTTTGCTGCTGATAAAGAAGGAAATATGGCCTGAGGTTTTCCAGGTCAGCTGCTGTTCCTGTTGCTGAAAGCAGCTGTGGTTACATTCATAAACCAATGTTGAAGTGTTTGTGTAATTAAATCCTCTCATTTGTGGCCTTTATAAGCAGTAAATAAAATGTTGGGACCCTAAGATAAAAATTGCCATTTTTCAAACTAAAATAAGACTGTCTTCCCAGAAACTCACACATGGCATGCTTCTACTGAAAATTTGCTGGCACAGCATGGCTTTGCCTCCTAGGTGAATGTCCTTAGAATTATTGTCTCCTGTAAAAATTACAGGAAGGAGACAAAAGTGTTCAGTATTTTAAATGTTTTTTAGAGTAGACAGTAACAGTGAGGAAGTAACTACTTAAAAAAACCCAAAATCTGCTCCAGGCACTCATTTAGGACTGAGGACTGGAACTGTATAAAAGCAGAGATGATTTCCATGGGGAACTTCAGTGGTTGGTTACAAAGAACTGAGAACAGTGCTGTAAACAGTGCACTGTCTTGTCTGGTTACAGACAGAACAGTTAAAAATCAAGATGTTTTAAACAGTTTCAGTTCTTTGCTAAGAAAATGCCATTTAATGGGACACTCAGAACACAAAAAATCCCATCCCTGTTTCACTGGGGAAGTGGGAAGTTTCTAAGCTGTCCAAAGGCAGGTTCTGTACATGTCTCTCCTTCCCTCAGCTGCAATTTGGCCCAGAGCTTCTTTTCTCAGTGGTTTTTCCAGGTGGAGACTGACTTTCAATTCTGCTTGTGCAGCAGCAGAGCTGAGGATGTGCTGGGTGGTGGCAGCACTGCAGGGGTGGCAGCTGGAGCCCTCCTTGTCCTGGGCAGTGCTGGGTCACCTTGGGCTGAAGGCACTGCTGGAGGTCAGGGGGTGTGTTGCACTCTAATGCTCCATAGTGGCATTCAGAGAGCAGAATGTTGAAAACAATGCTGAGCATTTCCTACTTGACTTAAAAATCCTGGTTTGTAGTTTCATGGGCACTGCACCAGTTTGTATTTCAAATGTGAGGATCCCTAATGATTGATTGCTTGGTCATACAAGCAATTATAACTAATTGTTTTTAATAGTTCCTGAAGGAAGGCCCTTATTTTGTGTATTAACTATCTGCATACCTTAAGAATTCTGCATGCCATATTGTTTTAAATGCTTTGTGTGAAAGGCAAAGTAATAAGAACAATGTCCTATAGTCTTGTCTGGAATCCCTCAAATTTCTGCTGACATATTCATTGAGAATGTGCAAGGAAGGGCTCTTGCTAAATCTTCATTTAAACCTTTCACTGTGTTCTTTTGCTATTTCATTTCCTTCCCCTGTCAACTACCAGGATGTTTGTATGTAAATACTTTTCCTGCCTGACTCATCCTGAGGATTTGGAGTCAAATGTTCAGATCATCATCTCTTATCCCAGAGGGATGAATTCAGGCCCCTTGGATCATCCAGAGATATGGAGGAGGAGGAGAGGCTGCAAACCTCTGGCAGCTTGCTCTGTCTCATTTGGAGACTTGTCAAATCCACATTTTATATTCCTTGGTGATTCATATTTTACAAATGGTTAGACCAAGAGATCATCAAAGTGCCATATGACCTTCAAAAATAAAATCATTCTAACCAGTCAAAAAAAAAAAAAAAAACCCAAAAAAATTCAAGAACCACCCACAAATCCTTCTAATTTATCAGGTGAAAAATGTGTGCTTGGTATTTGTTTCAGTTGATATGACCTGTTATATTAGATACAGCTAGACAATACTGTTCATTCTGCTTTAACCTTATTATGTTTAAGAAGATTTCCTTTACTCAGTTCTTTACCATTCCCATGTAAAATCCAAAACCATCTTAATTTTGCTCAGAAGCATGAGCATTAATGTCAGGAATACAGGATTGTGATGTTCCCAGAGGAATGAGGAGGATGTAGGATGGAACTCTCCTCTGCACAGAAGAACATTTGACCTGTGCATCAGGGAAGGAACTTTTTGGAAGAGTGTGTTTTAGGCAGCAGGGCAGCACAGGGTAACAGGAGTTTGGACTCTGGATCATTTCATTTGCTCTCAATTGTCTCTGCACTGCTGGGTTTGTTCCTTGGCAGAGTTCCACTCCAGACACCTTCAGTGAAGGTGCCCACAAGGCTCCTCAAGTCTTATTTTAGAATATTCAGCAAAATTGCCATGCAGGTGCTTCCTGGATTTCTTGATAACCTGAGCTCTCAAATCCTACAAAGCCAGGGAAAAAAGTTCACTTTAGAAGAAATGGGATCACGCTTCTTTTTTGCACTGTCTTAAGGAATAAGGAAAAGAAAAGGAACTACTGGACACAAGCAAGTCCTGAGGCCATAGCAGGATAAATTCCAGCAGCAGGAATTGCACGTTGTAATTGATCCTTGAAACATAACACGTGAATGGATTCCCATACAACTCCTCCATGAAATCTGTGAGATCACAATGTGTCTGGAGGGGGGAGTGTGTTTTAGCAATTTCCTTTTAAAATTTTGGTTTAGCATCTTAGGTTGCATTTGGCAAAATCACTGGTGACTGTTAAAACAAATTATATAATTTATCTATGATATGTCCTGTGCCCAGTCTGGTTTTAATTTTGCTTCCAAACCAAAAATCCAATGAATCTTGTTTTCATGGAAGGAAACAGATGCCTGAACAATCCACAACAGATGCAAGGTTAGTGTGGAGACACCAATACCAGTATCAGTGGTCACTGCCAATATGAAATCCTAGTCTGTTTGAAAAAAAATAAATTAAATATTTAGGTGCTGACTCTTGTCAGTGTCCATGGTTTTCTAATCACATTTTTGTATTTTCCTCAAGGCTTTTTTCTTCTAACCCCAACAGCAGAAATGTCCATTATAGAGAATACCATAAAACTGTTAGAGCACTTATTATGGATCAGAACTAAGAGAAGGGGAAAAAACTGTCATACATTTTTTTTGTGGGTGTTTTTTCTAATAGCTGCTTCAAGAGACACTATAAAATTAGTGTAGCACTTCAAATCAGCTTCATCTCTTTAGGGAAGTTAAAGCCAGAAGAGCACAAAGAATGAGGAACCAGTTACATAACTTATAATTTCATTTATGCTTGCTCTGCTTTTTCTAATTCCATTTCGAGGACAAAGGAAACTCGGTATTCAGCTGGTTGGTACTAATTTTGTGTTCTTTAGTTTTCTTGCTGCAGCGGCAGTAACATCAGCACCTTTTTTTGAAAGAGCAATCCTCCAAACTAACAACATCCAGGGGCAGAACTTACACCTCTGAGTGACTCCATGTGCTCTCTGTGCATTTGGGTTTCCTCCCTCTCCCCAGAGCCTGCTGAAGTGGCTGAGCAGGGAGGATGGGCTGGGAGCTGGGGCAGACTTTACTGCCAGCATCCAAGTTCCATCAGGCACACGGAGGATGTTTTGTAGTTTCCTCTCTAGTGGAAGTTGTTGATCTCATCACAGTGTGGTTTTATTTCCATTGCACCCGTTGCTGTCGTCCCTCCCCGCCCGTCCCCCGACGCTCTGTGCGCTCCCACCGAGCTCTGGATGTGCCCCACTGACCAGTGCTTTGTTCTGTGAGCATGCAGAGGCACCAGGCAAACCACCCCTGTCTCACTGCTCTGTTCCCTGCCCTGGGAACTCTTGTCCTAACCTGAGTGTCTCTCTGTGCCAAGACCGGCACTTTTCGGCGGGTGGGGTCAATAAATCCGTGGTTTGTTCTAGCACCAAGAGAGATGTTTTCTGACCTTGGTGTCTAAACAAGCATTTAAAAATACCATGTTTTCTGATCTCTCTGGGCATGCTGAGCTCCTAACACCCACCTGGTTCCCAGGAGGCTCCCACTCTGCACTTTGAGGGTGGTTGAACACCAAGCTGTCTTTTGCTGTAGCACCAGTGAACGCAGAGGTGCCGCGCTCGTGCCCGGTGTAACCAATGTGTGTTTTCTCTTGCTGACTCACCAGCAGACACAGTCTTTGTATATTCACAAAGAACTCATGAAGAGGACTTTAGGGACCCCCACGTGTGCCGTTGAGGCTAGGGAATATGTTGTAAGTTTGATACGGTGTGATCGGCCCATACCGTTGCTGCACAGTCGCTAACCCCACTTACAACGGGTGTGCTGTGGGAATGTGCTTTGGAAAAGAGCCAAGGAAAATTTGGTGGGAGGCAAGTGGCAGCTTTCTGGTGTGATGTGCAGGAAAGATAATGTCTGCTAGTCCTGGAAATGCTGAAATTGGCACAACTGAAGTAGCCGGACCTGTGAAATTCTAAGTGTCGCAAACAGGTCCTGCACATTTATTTTAAATTATTTAATGAATGCATTCTTGAGCATCACGAGCCCTGATGGACAGGAGTTCTGTGCCTTGGGTGTGGAGCATTCCCTAGGGCCTTTGGAAGCTTCTGTGAGCTGTCTATAATGATGATAGTTCATGGAATCAAGATATGTGACCCCTAAATCTGCTACTTGGACAAAGCAGAGTATGGAGAGATTGTTACAGGGCCACTAAAAAAAAACCAAAAAAAACCAAAAAAAAAATCAAAAAACACAACTCTTTCCCGTATGTGTGGAAGTCCAGTGATTTATTTCAACCCTGTTTTTCTGTAAGTGAGGTTAGTGGCCGTGACTGTCCAATAACACATGGACCTGCTGGCTTTCATGCTCTCTCATGTGTTATTGAAGCTTGTGGCTCTTAGACTCTTCATTTTTTTTCCCTGCAAGACTAAGCTAGGCTTGGTATAAATTGACAGCTTGAAACACATTTGCTCATTTTAAGGAAATATAACTTATTTGGTCATTCAGGGGGAAAATGCCTTTGTTCTCCCAGGAGCTGTGAGCAAGTTTCTAGCTGTGAAAACCCAACAGAATGGGCAAAAGTAGTTATGTAGTGTTTAATGCAGATTTATTTTCAATCTGCTTCTATTTGTTTATAGAAACTGAATCACTGTCACATAAAATTACCAATAAATTTCAGAAATGGAAAACTGTGAATACGACTTATTTCAGCATTTCATTGTTTCCAGCCTATGAACTGCTTTATTTATACTGGTTATAACAATCCCTGATGTACTATTTGGAAATGCTATTAATAAGTTCTCTATTTTTGTCATACTTAACAGCAAAAGAATTGGGCATACAGTGGTCTGTAATCCCTTTCAAATTTGCTGAATTTGCAGCAAAAGAATAGCCTTGATGCAGATGATTCTCCGCAGTTTTTAGTGCCTTTAGAGTGAGTAGTGTTTAGCCACTAGCGCATGTAGCATACATTTGTGCCTTTTTAGAATGCTTCATAGGTAAATATTTATTCTGCACCATGAGTCTTGTCTGTATCTATGTACAAGAATCTCAATTTGTGCTGATCATGTCTATGCTAAAGTTCACAGGAGTGCTAAAGCAAAGATGCAAACACAAGCTGCCTACGCCGAATTTCTTCAGACCATTCTTTCTCCTTCTCTGATTGCTCTCTCCAAAGAATTGGTTTTGTTTGCTTTATTTTTTTAGTGGCCTCTTTAGCTCAGAGGGTGAATTTCTTCACGGCACTGTGATTATTATCATGTGTTTGTTCCCCAGTGGGCTGGACTGCAGAGGGAAGTGTCACTGCTGCCTTGTCACTGAATGATCAGTTCAGATGCAGCATTTCACTATTGTTTCAAGACCATTTATTTTCCTTGAATGGCTGGCATGTGTTGCTGTACAAATCCTGGTAACTAATGGAAATTGTTTGTTTGGGGAAAAAAATAAAAAAGTGTATTTTTAAAATCAGCTGCCCACAAGAGGTGTGGAGCCTGTATTTTTAAATCCAGTCCTAATCAACTGTTTTTGCTAAAAATGGAGCATCTGTTTGGGAACACCATTGCCAGGAGCTGTTGGTAGTGACAGAGAGCTTGAGTGAAAAGAGGTTCCCCAGTCTGGCAGCACAAATCCTTGCCTGGAGAGAGGCATTTTCCAGCTTTTACCTTTCAGCTGTTGTTAACATGCAGCGTGTGCTTTTATGCACCCCAAATTTGTTGGGTAGTTGGAGCATTTCACAGCTGTCCCCGAGAGCTGGCAGGACAGCTCAGTGCCCATTGCTGGAGGAGGAGGCTGGCTGCAGTTTGGATTCTCCTTTTCTGTCTGGCTTTAGATCTGGAGCAGCAGCTCACTTGTGCTTGGCACAGAACTGAGCACTCTTAGTCCCCTATCTCTTGGAAACATTTCTGAACTGCAGCTGTTTTGTCATTCTGCAGTGCTGGAAGAGGCTTTGGGAATTTTGGTGCTTGGGTGCCCAGGCACAGTTGTTCACCTGGGAGTTTCTGGGGCACCTGCCCAGAGCTGTGTGTGCAGGTGAGGCAGGGCACAGGCCCTGCTCTGTGGGCACTCACTGCTTTCAGTCTCGCTTTCCCAGAGGAACTAAAACATAATGTTTGGGCTCTGTCCCAGGAAATGTGGTAACTTCTGAGGAATTAGATCATGTATATCATTTAAGGAGGTTGAATAATGTCTTACCATGCTGTCACAGAACCAATTTGGTGTCAAGAGAATAGATATTTTTTTTTTCCTCCTCCTTGGGCCTGACCTTGTCTGACTATGGCCAAAGTACGTTTGAGTCTGAGTATTTGTTTCTGAATTGTTCAAGAATGTGAAATGGCCTTCTGTGCCTGCCTGGGCAGCACTCTGCAGTCCACAGGGACAGTCCAGGGGTGTTGTCCTTTGGCTGCAGCCCAGACCCAGGCATTCCCTGGGTGTGCCATGGTGCTGGAGCTGCTCCTCATCTCTCCACCGAGGCTGGGCTCAGGCCTTACCCCCAAAGCCCTTCCATAAAGTGGCTGATGCATTTCAGCACATTTTTGGTCTGAAGTGATGCCCATTTCCAAGCTATGAGGTTTTCCCCCCTCAGTGCTGTTGCTGTGATGAGAACTGCCAGAGCTGTTGTTGCTGTTGTTGTTGTAGCTGCTGTCAGTCAGTCCAGTCTGATTTCACCTGTGCCCAGCACTTCCCATTCCCATTTCTGGCCAGGTCATGGCAGCTGCCCGAGCCCATCTTGTGAACTTTTGCACAGATCTGTTAGTGTGACCCATTTTGCCTTCCAACAGCAAGGGGATTGTGTCATTTTATTGTAACATCAGCCTGAAAAAGTTCCTCTTCTACTGATGCACTGTTGTTTTTTCTCTCTCCCCCCCACCCTGTATCTCTCCAATTTTACATGAAGCTTTCTCTCAAGCTGGTAAGCACATTTACAGCATGCCTGTCCTGTGTTTTAATCACAATTTCCTGTGTGTGTTTTAATGTGCACTGTGCCACATGTGACATGACACTGAAATTAACTGTGAAATTTGTTTCTTCTTTGTGTTTGCTTTTTTTGACATTTATCAGATAAATCTGAATACACAGGTCTGGAGTCTAATAGAGGTGATCAGAATTCAGTCTTCTAATAAGCTGCTAAAAAATTAACTCTAATATATAGTTTAGTTTTCACTTTTATAATCTAGGGCTATGAAAATGTAGAAAAACAGTATTGAGTAATTCTGCTACTGTATAATTATACATTAAAACATTAAAAGAAGGGAAAAAATTTAAAATATCTGTGTGCTTGCTGGACTTTTTCCAGAGAGCCATGCATGTCTTTCTGTGTAAAGTAGCTTCAAAGTTTGGTTTCCATTTGCTGGAAATCTGCATCATTATCACCTACATTTTACAGCCCTATGTAGTCCTTCAGAATAACCAATAATGACATTAATTAAAGTTCTATAAACCTTAACCAACAAGGTTAACTCAATCTGATTTAAATTTGCAAATTGAGAGATGTGTGAATCCTAAATTCCATCTTGAATGCAGCTGGGAAGGTTACTTGAACTGTGGTAAGATAAAGATGTTACTGAGCTGGAAAGGGAAGGGGTGAACAGACCTGGGAAAGCAAATTACGTGCTGAACTCTGTGCACAAGGTACAGTTTTGCTTGAGATACTCCACACCTTGCTCTGTCCCTGACAGCTTGTCCACATTCCTTTTGCCCTGGAGAGCCCCTCAGCAGGAGAATGTGCCTGGTTTGCTGCCCCACCTTGTGCAAACACGTGAGAGCTGCAGCCAGTGATGGCATTTAGGGGCCTCAAAGGCTCCACAGGGGCACCTGAACTGTGTTAGACCCCAGGCTCTCCAATTCCTCACCAGTTTGTGCCTTTGGGTGCTCCTTTCCTTCCCTGTGAGGGTGGGGAGGCCCTGGCACAGGGTGCCCAGAGCAACTGTGGCTGTGCCATCCCTGCAAGTGTCCAAGGCCAGGTTGGACAGCACTTGGAGCAAACTGGGATGGGGGAAGGTGTCCCTGGCCATGGCAGAGGTGGAATGAGATGGGCTTTAGGATCCCCTCCAGCACAAAGTCTTCTGTGATTCTAAAGATATCTTGTGCTTGGACACATCATTGTGGGCCTCCTCTGTTCATGGCAGCTCATCCAGAGAAAATCATGGGCCACCAGAGCAGCTCTGGCAGTTTTGGGTCCTGCTGCTGTTCTGGCAGCACAGTGACTTTTTGGGCTCCTTGAGCAAGGTTGCTTCTCACTGAAGACCTGTGGTATGTCTGAGGAATGAGAGGAGTGCCTGGAATATGTGCAGACTTTCTTTTGGCTGTTGCCAAGCCACTGTCCTGGGAGTCCAATGCATTTTTACCAGATTTCCACTCATTTTCTTGGTCACAGTGCTAGTGTGCTGTGTAGCTGAGTTATGCCTTTGTATGTAGGAATAAATCCTCCAAAAATGGCTGACATGGCCTTTCCCTGGGAATTGCAGAAATTGGAAAGATCTGCTGGGAGGCCTGAGACCCATTTTCACCTCAGCTGGAGAAAAGCAGCTTTTTAAAATCTCCTCTTGGATCCTCACTATGTCAGAGCCAAAACTGAGGCTGAAAAAGCTCATGCTCTCCTCCCATGTAGCTCCAGCCCAGAAACCTGTCCTAACACAGCCTCTGTTTCCACAGTCCTTCATCTTGGGGACAATTTGAATCCTAAATCTCACTACCTTTCTGCAAGGACACCTTGTGAGCAGCACATCAGAAATAGCACAGCTTTCCCCTCACTTCACTGCTGCAGCATTTCTAAAAACACAGGCAATGTCCATGAACTGAGAGCATGAAATGTGCCCAGCATGTGCAAAACCTGCTCCTTGACTCTCCTTTTTGGAGCAGGGGCTCCAGGTTCTGATAGGAAATTCCTGAGCACAGACTAAATTTGGATTGAGGTCACCTCCCAGCCTTGGGTGTGCAGCTCTGTGCAACACTCCTGCTTTGGTCTGAAGCATTGTGAGCCAAGCTGCTGGATTTAGTCCAGCTTAGAACTCTTGAATGAAGTTGAAGAATCAAAAATAAGATACCAAAAAGATGCTTTCCCAAATTTCACTCTATTTGTTGCATTCTGTTAATGTACAGCTGGGGATATTTTCAAGCCTGTCTCTTCTGTTTAGAAGTGAGGAGGATATGTCAGAATATGTTATCTAGACTTTCCTGTAACTGCTTGTTTGTTTACAAAGCTGCCTCCAGATGCTTTGCCTTAAAAAGATGTGTGTGGCTTTAGTGTAGATTATCCACAAAATAGATTGAATCACTCTCATGTCTGTTGTGATGTGGGAGTTGCTGTCAAGCAAAATTTAAACGGTAAGGAATAAATTAAAATAGATCTCTCCTCTACCAGGTACATCAAGTATTGTAAGCACTGGTAAGACTCTGTGTGGGTAAAATTTCAGAATCAGCATAACTTTCTTTGTAATTTGTCTTAAATTTGCTTTCTCATTGTCTCACAAATGGAATTTTAAGTGTATTATTGCACAGATGATCAAGGCTTCACTAGAAGCATGTGCCACCTTTGACTGGCAATCAGTACAGCAGCATTTTCCTCAGGCCTGCTCTGTGACTTTGGAATGGCCAGTCCAGAGCAGAAGGTGGCCTGTGTGTGGTTGGGGGTGTCAGAGGGCTGGAGGACAGACTCTGATTTTGAACAGCTTGTTCTGCAGCTGCAGGACAAAGTCACAGCGTCCCAGCACGTTCAGTACAGAGCCAAGGGTTCAATGAGCAGCTTTTGTGGCAGTGTCTCCTCTAAAACTCTCTCCTCAGAGAGAAATTTGGTGTTTTAGCCAGACTGATGGCTCAGCCCTGCTCTCAGGAAGCTGATGGACCACTGAATTGGGTTACTCAGCTTGGTGTTCTTACCCTTCTTCCTCCCAAATTCCCCCTTAGAAACGGGATAGGGAGTGAGCAGAAGCCAAAACAAGCAAAACCTGCCCAAATCCAAATTTATGCACAAGAACCTCCCTCCCTTATGGTGCAACTCCTCAGTGCTGGTGTGTTCAGTGTAGCCCACCCAATCTGCCTCCGTTGCCTTCTGGCTAAACAAAAATAGGTGTTACTGTGAAGAAAGGAGTGTGGATGTGTTTTATGTGTCATCTGTCTGCTATATCAAATTGAGGCAATCAAGAGGAGACATAGCAGAAGGCAGAAAAGGGGTTTTGAAGCAGAATCACACAAAGGTAACCACTGTGGTTTTCACTTTTTTTCCCTTTGGTTATTATTTCAAACTGATTGATTCCATGGCTTTGATATAACTTCTGGTTTTTATGTGAGTACAAGTGAGAGGGGAAAAACTGAGAGACTTTGGCATGGAATGCAGACCCTGGAAAGTAAGCAGCATGTTTTTTTAAATTGCAGTCTCCAGTGGGGAATGCTTCTGTTAGCTTGGTGTGTTCATGAGAGCCCTGACATAAATTAACTGTGTTGGACCAGCAGTCAGTCAGCAATGCACAGGAGAAATGCAACTGTGACCTGGGAATAAAAGCCAGGAACTGCTTTTATGGGAATGCTGTTTGTAGCAGAGTGAAAGAAGGCAGGAAGGATCAGCTTTCCACGAGAAGGAAACTGTTTTAAAAAAAAAAACAAAACTGATAAAACTGTAGATAAAAATAATTTCTCAGCTTTGCTGTTGAATTCTGGAATTCTCCAGCAGATTTTCTATTAACCACTGTTAGGGGGAAGCAGGATGTGCTCCTGGGATCATCTTGAGGGCATCCAGATTTCTCTCCATTCAGGGACTGATAGCACAATACAAATGATAACAATGCTTCAGACCACTGTGATTTTGCACAGGTTTTTGTGAGCTGTTTTCAAAACACAATCCCAAAGGATTCTTTCAGACTCTGATTGTTAATTTTTTTCCTTATCCCCCCTCCCTCCTCCATTCCACTCTGTGCAGGGAGCAGGCCCAGAAGACTTCAGCAATCTCCCACCTGAGCAAAGAAGAAAGAAGCTTCAGCAGAAGGTTGATGAGCTGAACAGGGACATTCAGAAAGAGATGGATTCAAGGTGAGTCCAGCCTCTCCAATGAGAAGTGAAATTGCACTGAGCAGAGTCCCTGTGTGTGATGGACGTGGGTAGATCCCCCCAGGAGAGGCTGTTATGAGATGATGGAATCCTCCAAAGTCTCTCTGATCTGTAGCTTTGATTTCCTGGAAGCAGGAAGATAATGACTCCTGTGAATGCTTTTTCTACAAGGCTGCATTTATCATTCTGGTTGAGAATAAGGCTATTTTAGCTTCATACTTTTAATTGATTCTGGCATTCTGTATTTGTGCTTTGTGTTTGTTCATATTCTGTAGCTGCATTAAAGATTCAGTGTGTTTTATTTGCGAGACACAGAACTTTTCTTCCCTGAAGGATTTCAAGACTGGTCTCTCCCTAAACACTGCTTTGCATTTGTACACATGTGCCTACATTTTTGTGTCAGCTTCCTTTCAAGAACTTGTTTATTTTGCCTACTAACCCATAATTTTTCCTTTATATTTTATATCAGGGATAAGAAAAGAAAATTGTACATGGTTATATGATTTCTCATTGCTTTGGTTTTTTTCCTCTGTGGTGACTTAGGTTTGCCTCTGTGCAGGTTTTTCTTTCTGTTCTTTATTGATTCTGAGGTAACCCAACATTAAAATCAGATATGGAATTGCAGCGGAATGAAGTTTAAATGAAGACAGTTTATGATGGAGAAAATAGCACCAGCAGTTAAATAAGAGTTAAACAAACAGTAATAATTGTGACTCATATGGTTGCAACATTGTCCCTTAAGGCTTCAGGCACAGAGCAGTCCCACTTCCTTGCCACCCACACTTTTTCCCAGTTTCCAAACACACAAGGCAAAGGCACAGGATTGCAATTGTCAAGAGTTTGGTGGGAAACTCTAAAGTATAAAGAGCATTAACTTGAGTCGTGGGACTCTCATTAACCTCTCTCCCACCAGCTAATGCCTTGAGAAAATCTGAATATTTGTGCCTTAAACCAGCCCATAATCCCATTTTCAGCTCTGAAGTGTCCATCAGCAGCCCAGTGAAGCTGCCCTGGGACTTGGCTGGACACGGGGTCACATTTTGTAGCCTCAAGTCTGTGTGTCCCTGCGATGTGACAAACACAAACCATCTGGAGCCAGCTTCCTTTTAAGCAGTGTGAAACAAATATCTTTCAGATTATTTGGCTTGCTAAAGACAAGCTGCAACAGGCAGGGTGAGAATTCCTGGTTTGCCCTCCGTTTCTGTTATTGATATATGTTTGTTCCACTTTCTCAGCTGGAGGTCAGCCCATGATGGATGATAATGAGTCAACTGTTTGTCTATGCCCTGAAAAGTGGGAAGATAGTCTAGAAAGCTGAAGCTGTCATAGATTGCAATGGTTGTGAGATTTATTATTATTATTTTCCCCAGGGCAGCAAGTAGATACTGTTGTACTACATAAAAAAACCATGTCAGGCTAAAAATCAATATCAAGTATCTTCTCACATTGCAGGTAACTCACTGTTTTTCATCTCTGACAGTGTAAATTCTCTTCTGGCAAATAATTCTACTGTTCTTTTTTTAATGGCCAGTTCTATACAGGGCAAAAGCCCCATCTGGGTCTTCTCAGTTCCCTTTGTAACAGCTTAGGCTGAACCTGAGAGTGAAGAAGAGACAGTTTATTAAAAGCATTTACCCCCAGCTGCACTAAATGTGTTTTATCTTTGTTCTGCCCCTCAGAGATGCCTTAACAAAGATGAAAGACGTGTACATCAAGAACCCCCAGATGGGAGACGCGGCGAGCGTGGACCACAGACTGGCAGAGCTTGGGCAGAACATTGAAAAGCTGCGGTTAGAAGTTCAGAAATTCGAGGTATGAGAAGAAACATTTCAGTAAAAAGCAGCTCAGGTCTGAGCAGGGCCTTCCTGGCTTTTCCAGCTGTATTGATGCACTTTGGGGTGTGAGGGCAAGGGCTCTGTGAGTCCTTGCATTAATTGGGGTCTTTGAGATGATTTGTGTAGCACAAACGTGCACCATCTCCTGTGGCTGTCAGCCCACGGTTAAAATCTGCCACAGAAAACAAATTGTGCTAAGTGGAGGTGAAGAGAAAATGAAGCTCTCTCTGGACTGCCCAGAGGGCTTCAGATGCTTATTTAATTAATTAAATAAATTGAAGCATCGTGTTACAGACGTCTGTGGAAAATCAGAGTGACATAAATGCAAAGCACCATTTAGAGACTAACAGCAAGACAGAAGCCATCAGATGAAATATGTTTTAAGGAATAGTCTGCCATGAACAGGAAGCTGCTTAGAGATACAAAATCTCCAGAGCAGAAGGGGAATGTTTGAATATGAAGCCCATTATAATTACATGAGAAGGATTAGACAGCTGAGAAAAAGACTTCACTTTCTACATTATGCTTTGAACATAAACAGATACAGGCCATTAATTTCAGTAGTTTTACTATCCATTGCTTTCCTACCCATTTGAAATCAGTGGCTCTCTCGTTCTCCCCAGCTTTTGTTCTTGTGCATTCAGCAGCTGCTGAGTTTCTGGTGATACTCAGACTACTCTTAGCAGCCACATCATTTTACTTGGTTGTGACTAGAGCAGCATCCTCTCCTGCTGGCTTCTCTGTCAGGGTGTTTTCAGGACCCAGTGCTAGAAAATAGCTACATCTTCAATAAGTGTTTTCCAGCAAGGCAATCCAGAATTTTAACAACTGACCACCGCCACTCCAAGGAGAACGTGAACACGTTTGACAGAGCTGTTTTGCAGCCTGGTGTGGGGAGTGTCCCCGCAGGGTGACCCGTGTGTGTGTGTGTGTCTGGCAGGGCTGGCTGGCGGAGGTGGAGGGGCGGCTGCCGGCGCGGCCGGAGCAGCCGCGGCGCCAGAGCGGGGCCTACGAGGCGCAGAACGCGTCGGGAGTGCACAGCTGCGCCCAGGACAGAGAGAGGTACAGTATCTGTAGGGGCTGGGGCTGCAGCACAGCCCTGCAGGCGCTCCCCAGGGCTCTGCAGCCTCACCCTGCCATGTCCCACCCCGCAGAGTTTCTGGCTGGGATGAGCTGTGTGGCAGCCTGGCGTGGTTTAACGCCAGGTGTCTGCTCAGGAAGGCAGGAGCCTCCTTTAGAATGAAGGATGTAAACCCCCTCCCTTCAAATTATTGTAATTTTGGATTTAAGGGGGCTCTCAGGCCAAGATATGGGAATAGAAATAACAGTT
>VZTB01010631.1:1142998-1173093 GCA_013397245.1 Thryothorus ludovicianus
TCTCCCTAGAGGGAAGATGGCTCTTGCTGGTTTCTTATCAGCTGCCCCTTGACAGCAGATTACAGCACCCCCCACCCCAGTTTCCAACAAATGGTGACACAATAACACAGCTCTGGTTACATTTGCACTGCAGCCCATGACACAGCCCCCTCACTCACTGCTCTGAAAGTGAGCCAGTGTGTTTTTACAGCTTTTAATGGTAAAAATGAGGGTTCTCACTTATCTGTAGTCACAGCCAGCTGCAGGCAAGCTCTGGAATCACTGAGCTGCTCCAGCTGGAGTTGCTCCCCATGCCTGGTGACCGAGTGGCTCTCTGCTGCTGAGGTTGGTTGCTATAGTTGCTGTGTTTTTCCTCTCTTGAGCAGCCCCGATGGCAGTTACACAGAAGAGCAAAGCCAGGAGACTGAGATGAAAGTACCTGCAACAGACTTTGATGATGAGTTTGATGATGAAGAACCACTACCCACCATAGGAACATGTAAAGCGCTCTATACATTTGAAGGTATCACTCTACCTTTCCTCTCATTTCACTGACAGGGTTTTTTTGATGTTCACATGCTGAGGGCAGGTGGGAAACCTTCATTAAACCTTAAACAGCCAAAGGGCAAGTGTGATTTTGGTGTGATTTTTGTAGAAAGGCACCAAGACAAGGATTTGTCTCCTGTTGCACAGGAACTCTACAAGAGAAAGAACCAAAACTCTGCTGTCAGAGTCACATTTATCTGGTTCTTTATGTACCCACTGCTGGCTCCTGAATCACAAGCTGCTGTCGTCGCTGCCAATGATGCACCAAAAGCTGTGTCCACCCATGGTCTGAGTTACTGATTGCTGCAGTGCAGCACAGCCTGAAGTCCCTGTCGCTGTGTGTTTCAGGTCAGAATGAAGGAACAATCTCTGTAGCAGAAGGAGAGATGCTCTATGTGATAGAAGAAGACAAAGGTGACGGGTGGACGCGAATCCGAAGGAACGAAGATGAGGAGGGCTATGTCCCCACGTCCTATGTTGAAGTCTATTTGGACAAAAATGCCAAAGGTGCTATGACCTATATTTAATGCTATTATTATTGTTTTATTTGCTTTCACAGAGATAATCCAACCCTGAAGCTGCTCTGTGTTGCAGATAGAGCCTTCTAAGAGTCTGTACAATGCCACCAAGTGCATTATTCCGTACGTGGACTAATTATGGCTTGTTGTACTGCAAAATGTGCTTTTGTTGCTCAGAGAAGGGTAGTGTGGGGGACTGTGAAAGCAGAGGGGAAATGCAGCCTTTCCTGGGCAGTGCTTGCTCAGCTGTCATTGCCATTGCAGGCCCAGCTTAGTGCAGGAAGCACAAAGCCCTTTGGGATCATTCAGGCTCTCCTCAGATGCCCAGGTGGCACCTCAGACACATCCACAAGTCTTGTTTGTCCCAAAGTCACTCTGGAACTTTATAGAGGGAATATTTAGACTGCTGGTTTGTGTCTCTGTGGGAGCTTTTCAGAGCCTCTTGTGTTCTGGGGACCTCTTGGATTGAAAACTGGTGGTAATTTAGTTTCGTATGTGTGGAAGGGGAAGGAGAGATCTTACCAAAACCCCTCTACACAGCACCCTGTGGTCCTTGATGAATGGGTAAAACATTAAGAAAGCTCCTCTGTTCTCCCCCACCTTGCTACATTTCAGATGTATTTGCTGTTTCAGATGACCAGAACTAATGGTTTCATCTTTTGCTTACACGAGATCAATGGAGACATAGAGAGTTTGGACTCCATAAGCTGCTGTTTGTTGCTTTTAATTCCTCCAAATGTTTTGTGTAAGGAAGCAATGCTGCAGAGCAGACCTGGCTGGAATAAATGCCAGTGCTGAGCACCTGGTAATGGGATACACCAAGAAATCAAAATATTTTAGCCCTGTTTAAAATCAGGACGTGTTTGAACTCCACTGTTAAATAATTTGTGTTTATTCAGTCACTTAATCCTTCAGATTATTGTGTTTCTTAGACTTGAGAGTTCTTGGTGTGAAACAAGCAGCCTCATCCAAGTCAGACGCAAACTGAACAATTTTCTTTGGGGTTTATGGGCAGCAGGAAGAGAGGAGTAGGACTGTGTCCATAAACCAGCACTGAAACTCGAGCAGCTCAGTGTTGGCTTGGCTGTTAATCAGTGCAGTGCCTTGTCTGCTGCAGGTGAAAATCTGGGCCTTGGTTTTTGTTTTTGTTTTGTTTTTTGCCATAATACAGTAGTTTTATTTTCCTGTTGGCAAATACATGGTCAGTTGAGATACAAAAGAGTGCAAAATGTTTAGCTCCCTCTGTTGGTTTTGATTAACCTTGGAAAGGGGAACATGGATCATCCATTCCCCTTTATATCCAGAGCAAGGCTGAAGGATTGGAAACCATGGAATCACAGACTGGCTTGGGTTGGAAGGGACCCTCTCATTCCAACCCTCTGCCATTGGCAGGGACACTTTCCATCAGTGTGAAAATGCAAACTCTGCCAAGGTGAAGGCTGATGCAGCTGCAGCCATTTCTGTAGCCACAGTGGAGGCTTTTCAGATCATTTAAAGTATTTCCATTAATTTTTGCTGGATTTCAGGAACAGAATCAAATGTATCTGTGAATATCTAATGTATAGGAACATACATAATACTTACCTCTTTTATTTCTCAAGTCTCTGGTGTAAAAGAAAAGCTAAAAGAGAACTTTTCATAGAATGCAACATAAAGATTTGGAGGAAATGCTGCTGTGTTTGAAAGGTGAACTTTGTTGCAAGCTGCAAATTGATTTTTAAGGTATTGGTAGAAGTCACTTGATTCAGTCCTTGAAATAGAAGCGATGACATTCCTGAAGATAACACTGTAAATACTAAAGCATTTGCAATCTTCAGTAATCCTTTCCTCTCTCTGGAGAGAAGGTTGAGGTGCTGGCACCATGAAAGGCTGGTGGCAGCAGGGTGGGAGCTCAGAGCAGCCCCTGTGGCTGTCCCAGCCAGCAGAGCCAGGCTGGGTCTGTGCCATGAGCCAGGGCCAGCTCAGTGCCACAGCTCAGGGCTCTGTGAAGCTGCTTTTTCTCCCTGCTGCAGACCTGAGCTGAGCAGGACAGGTAAGTTGTGCTGCAGGTGCCCTCCTGAGCTTAGTCTGAGAGGAGCCAGGCTGGGTCTGTGCCCTGCCAGTCCCTGTGTGAGGGCTCCTGAGGACATTTACAGGGGTGCCTCTGGTCAGAGGGTGTTGGCAAACCCTGCCACAAAAAGAACAGTAATGCCTATCTTGTTTTGCCTTTTTTTTTTTTTTTTTTTCCAGATGTGCACAAACCACTTCAGAAAATCTCTGAGTAGGTTTGCATAGGCCTGTCCACCCTTTATTCTCCTGGTTTGCTGCTACGGTTGTTTTAAGAGCTCTATTTGAGAAGGTTTTCTTTAGAAGAGATGAATGCACATGTCCCACCTCCATCACTGAAAGACTTTGTTAGGTACCAGGTCGGCTCTGAAATGTCACTGCCCATGAAGGTGCTGCCCTGACTGTGTCCATTTAGTGCAAACAGCATTGAGTAGGAATGGGAGCTGCAGGCTCTGCTCCCGTTGGGATTCCAGCAGGAGCTGTTCTGTGCACACCTGGGTGTAGCACCTTGCAGGGTTTTCTCTGCCTGTCGGGTGTCTGGTGCTGAGAACTCTCACACACAGGAACCAGTTGGGCCTTTCAGCTCGAGACTGACCACCCTGTGTTCCTGACTGGTACCTCATCTTCTGCTGGGGAGCAAAACTCTTTCACTGAGGGATGTTGTGAAATCGTGTGACACAAACAAACCTGCAGGGAGTCACCAGCTCTGTGCAAACCCTGCACTGCACCCACAGGAACACCACATTCCCTTCCAGCAGAAAGCCTGGATGTTGGTTTGGGTGACATGCAGGAATGGAGGCTGGTTTGGGAGGTTAAACTTCTTGATAAAAACTATTTTGGAGCCGTGGGCTGATGAGCATTTTGGTTCCTTTGCCACTGTGGGTGTGTTCCCCCTCACCTCTGGTGATATCAGTAATTCCTGGGCAGCTCTGGCATTCCCAGTGCTGCTGCTCTGCTGTTTGCTGTAACCATCCTGCAGAGCCTTGACTTATATAAATAAATAGATAAAAGTTAACCATGCTGATGCACTTTTTATCTAGGATATATCTGATTATTTAATGCTTGCCAAATTATTTAGGAACTGGTAATTATAAACTGGACTGTGGCTTTTTTAAAATCCTTTTGTTAAATACGTGCCCTTAGTTCTCCCAGTATGAAAAAAAAAATTGTATATAACATAACTTAAAAACTAAAGTTACTTGAATTTGAATTGTTTTTATCCTTTTATATGTGTATAAATATAAATGGTTTTTTAGGCTGTTCTGCTTAACCCAGCTGTTTTGGTAACTACTCAGTCTCTCTGATGTTTAGTGTTTCTGGTTACTCAGCTGCCTGCACCTGGACTTGCATAGGAACTGCTGTTGTGTGTTAAGGTTTGTCCAATCTGGCCAGTGTGGTTGTCTTGTTTCTACTCTTATTTTTTAAAGAATCATCATCTGTCAGGAATCTCTCTATAGCTTGATGTACCATGGTGTCTTCTTCTAATAAACATTATATTTTCTCATTCTTGTGAGGTTTTGGTTTTTGAATTTTTTTTAATAACAGTAACTGGTAGATGGCAATAATTAGTGGCAAAAAATAGTGGCATTTAACTTTCCTCAGGGACAGCAAATGGCCCAGAGCTGCTTCTCACTCTGAGCACAAATGCAATTCTTCTCAAGAAAAATATTTTACTGTGGCTCTTTGAAAACTTCTTTGTGTGTCATTTGGAAGGATTTGATGGAAGTGGGTGCAGAGGAGGTGAGAAGGCTCCCCTGGTCTCTCAAATGCAAGGGAAGTTTGGACTCATCCTGTATTCCCCTGGATACAGCAGTTGGGGCCAAATCACGTTCCTGGATTGCAGCTTCACTTGGCCAAGGCAAAATCTTGTCCTCAGCCCCCAGTCTGTGGGAACAGGGATGGCCAGAGGAGGGGTTTGGAGGCTTGGGCTGCTTCACTGACCTGCAGATTCCTGGCTTCCCTTGAGAAGGAAAGGCCTCTGCAGCCTGTGGTGGAAAGGAAAGCTCTGGATTCCTCTGCAAATTCTTTGATTTAATTTCCTGTTGTTGTTCAGTGTCACTGATGGTCTCTGGAGCTGTCACTTGAACAGATGCAGTGCTGCTTTGCAGACAGAAAATGAAAAAGCTGTTTGTTTTCTCAGTGGCACGAAGCAGGAGCTGGCAGGGTCCTGCTCCTGTGCTTCACTCCCAGAGCACAGCAGAATCCCAGTGATGCTCATCCCAGGCTGGAGGGAAGGGCTGAGGGTGAAGGGTTTCTGTCTGAGCCAGGAGCCTTCCTAAGCCCTGTAACCAGCAGATGCTTCATTGCTTTATTTCCTTTAACCTCCTGCAGGCAGAGCTGCTCTTAAGGGACTCCATTTCCCCCAGCCTCTTTCTAATCCAGTCTCTTTCTTTTTGTCTTTCTTATGTTTTAGATTCCTAAAGGTGTTTGTGCTGGTGCAAGAACCTCGGGGCGAGCTTGTCACAGAAGGAGAAACATAATGGTCTGTTTACCCTGCAGGCAGTTAAAACACACCCATGGAAAGCCAGACTCCCAGTCTTGTCTGGAGTTCCCACTTGACAAATTCAGACCTAAATTCCATCCCAGTACCATTCAGATGCTTGCTCTTTCCCATGGCATGCTACTTGTGGCTCAGATTTCCTTATCAGCCTCTGCCACTCTCCTGCCAGCCTGGCACAGCCCCTCTGTCAAACACAACACACACTTCTCCCAAGCCAATCCCTCCCAGATTATCAGATAACTGCTGGCTGCCCTCGGATGCAGGGGGAAGCCAGAGAGCCCCAAGCATGTTGTGGTCTGTCTTCTGTCCCCCCGTCCCTCAGTCCATCTGGATGTGCACACTGCTCCAGCAGCATTTCACACGGTGCCTTTAGTGCTAAACCTGCAGAGAGCCTGGAAGGGAGGTGGGAATCCTCCCCTGGGAGCAGTGTTACAGCAGCTGGACTGGGCTCCCAATTTGTCAATATTAAATCTGATCCACACTGTGTTATTCAACATTCTGCCTTCCCCAGAAGGTCACTAATGCTTGTCAGCCTTTATTTCTCTCTTTTCGAATCCAGGCTGATGCTCATTCCAAGTATTAAACCCCTCTGACCCTGCTGTTTCCTGAAACCCTTCAAGCTCACGTATGTACTTGTTTTCCTGCTTGTTCTCTCTGCCCCCTCCTGTGTCCCTGCTGTTCCTCACACACACACAGACACACACAGACACACTCAGTGGCATTTTGGCTGGCAGCCCTCGTTGCTGCCCACAGGCCCAGTTTGGCTCTGGTTTCAGCCTGCATGCTCGCCCTGTTGCCTTGCCTGCGCCCACCTTCCTCAGGGTCACGTTATTTTTGTGGCTCGTGGTTTAATCTCTCTGCAGTTTTCTTTTGGTTGGTTTGGTTTTTTTTCAGCATTTCAGACCTGCCTTCTCTTTTTTGCATGACCTCCTGTGCGTTCTCATCAGTTCATGTTGGAATAACGGAGTTTTTTTAGATAAATAAAAGAGGAAAGAAAAAAAAAAAAGAAAACACCCTGTTTCCTTCTCCCACCTTGTCGTGGACTGGACCTGGAGCCAGCAGCCAGACAGGAATTGTGCCCACCCTGTTCTCACGTGGTTTGGTTTGAAGCAGGAATAGGATAAGTGATTCTGCACTTTATCATGTCATACAGTGGTAAGAGAGCTACAGTATCAACAAAAATCAAATTATCTGGACTCAACTGCCTAATACAGGGTCAAATTCCTCCCTAAACTTCTACAAACTTCTATATTCTAACTTGATTTCCCCTGAATTGTTACCATTGCTTGGGTTTTACAGTCATGGACATGCTTGAGCCCTGCAGGAGTCAGTTGCCACTAAATAGCTCCTGAGGGCCAAATTTATTCACGGATCCACACCTTGTTTGGGAGAATCTACTGGCTCTAGTCCAACTCCAGCATATTCTGTACAATCCCCACAGATTGAGAAATTCTACGTGGAAGCCACTGTGGGCAGTGACCCCAAACTGAAACCTCTCAGGGTATGTTTGCAGGCTGCTCAGTGTTTTGCTGCCTGCTGGGCTGTCCTGCAGGGTCAGCACATCAAAACACACCCCAGAATCTCAGACTCTCCGTGTTGGGGATGGCCTGGGCTGTCCCCACGGGGATGAAGTGGTTTTTGAGCTGGGTTCTGTGTGGTGTTCATAATTCTGTCCCTTTCTCTCCATTTAAGATGCCAACATTTGTTTTTACAAAGTCCCTTGGTGCTGCAGTTCATCCTGTAGCTGTTGTGTGATGGTGCTTAAGAGTTTCCAGCATGAACCAGCAGAAGGTTTGTGATTTAAACCCAGCCCAAATGTGCTGAGCACAGGCAGCACCAGTGCTGGGAGGGTCAGAATCCAGAAATCCCTGCCTTACCCCTGCTGCTGCTGTGCTCACTGAGCTGTTCAGATCAGGAGCAGGACGTGATCCCCATGGTTGGCACCTGGGCCTTTGTGCAAAGGCTCTGTGGTTTCCACCTGCCAGGGGATCTGGGGGGTTGAACAATTAACAGGTGTGCAAAACTATCCCTAAAATATTTTTAGCTGCAGTATTTTTATTCTCGTGTCCAATGCACTGTTGAATCAGCAGCTAGGAATTCATTTTCACCTATTGTTGTGCCATCTATGTAAAAAATTAGATCAAAGTTTGCTTTTCTATATTTAATCTGGGTGGACAGTATATTATTGTCAGCCTCTGTGGAACATTGGAACAATTGCAATGTCTGTGTTTCTAAATTGTGCTGTAGAAGGAGCATTAGCTTTAGCTGACTGATTGATTCCTGAAGTTTTATTAAAAGACCATGTATGGAGTTTTTATAAACTTGGCAAGTAGTTCCCAAAAGCCTGGATCTGAAAACTTATTTAAGAAATAGTGACAGTCATATCTCATAGTCTGCACACGTTTATTCTGCTGCCATTATTCAGGGTAATGAATAATTTTTGTAGAATTTACCTTTGGCAAATGCTGAAGAACTAAATATGTGACTGGTTTATAAAAACTCTGCTTGGATTTACTAATCTTGCCCAGCAGCGTGGACTGTACATCCTATGAAATTTCATCATCCCCAGCAAAAGTCTCTAATGCCCTTTCTTAACACCTGTAAATAGAGAAGAAACAATATTTACTGATACTCAAAGTTGTGTTTAATGCTGAGTATTTTTCAGAAGTTCATTTAGTTTGATGCATATTGTTCTTTGTTTTTTTTTTTGTTTTCTTGCCTGAAATGTCAAAAGACCTAAAAGAAGCCAAACTCTATTTTAACATGATGATGTCGAGCACTTTTTTATTTGTATATGTGTGTGTATGTGTGTTTGAGCACTGGTCTCGAGATCTCGGTGGCATCTCAGTGTTGTGATTTCATTGCCAATGTAAAAGGTTCTGGTGTTGCCCATTCATTTCTGGAGACAGAATTCAACCAAATAAAGTGCTTCCATTTGAAAGCGAATATTGACCTTGTAGCAATGAAACAGAGTCATCTGAGTATTTAAATAAACATGTAATTCCAGAAATACGGTTTCACTGGACACTTTTGATCAGCCAGACAGGAAGAAAAATGGGTTTGTTGTCTTTTTTTCCCAACAGAAGAGTTGGTGCCTCTCTTCTGGGGCTCTTGGGGCTGTGGAGGCGCAGCCATTGCTCTCCAGGAGCTGCTGCCCCTCACAGATGTGTCCAGGGGAGAGTGGGAATTTGAATTTGGCTGTGGCTGCTCCTTCAGCCGCGGAGAAATTCAGACTAAAACTCCCCAGAGCTGTTCTCTTAGCCCTCATTATTCTTCCTGACTCTGGGGTGGATTTGGGTTCTGCTTCCAGCTGGAAAATGTACACAGAGCAAGTGTGGTGCTGTTCCCAGTTCTCTCTTCAGAAAAATGAGGACACATTTTCACTTGTGGTACCTGTTGGCCTTGGGTTTGTTTTTTATTTTATATTGTTTCCTACTGGAGTTTTCTGGAGTAATAATTTGGCTCTGTCTGTACCTCTGACTGTCCCACAGAGCTGGGTCCCATCAGGTCACTTTGAAATTTGATTTTATCAAACTTTGACCTTTCCAGCTGGTGCTCAGGAGAGAATGAAGAAGTTGGGTTGTTTGGTTGTTGTTGTTTTTATAATTTAGTCATGTGAGGAGAAAGAAAAATGGGCTGTTGTGGCTGGAGTTGGTGTTGGGAAGGGCAGATGGTTTGTGTTTTTGCAGTAGGAGCCTATGAGAACTGGAAATTGGGGGAAAGATTTCACCAAAGACAGAGTTGTACCATGGAATGCCTGTGGTGGAGGCTCTGCTTTAGCTGGAAGTCTTGGCAGCTGTTTTTGGTGCTGAATGGTTTTATATTCAAACTCAGACTGTTGCAAGCCTGGTAAGGGATGGGTTTGGGCAGGGGTGTGTGGATGTGCAGGTGTGTCCCACACAGCAATGCCTCCCTTCACCATAAACCCAAAAACCAGGCACACTCCTGTAAGGCTGGCTGAGCTGCACAATTCCATTCTGGTGTGCAGGGCTGTGGACTGTGTGTGTGTCTCTAGCTGAGAGAAAAGCCCCCAGCTCTGTGCCAGCTTCTCCAGCACCCCTTGGTCCAGGTCAGTGCAAAGAGCCCAGCCAAGAGCCAAGATTTGGTGGTGACCCACTCAGCAGGTGACACCTGGTGGTCCTTTCATCTGCCAAATCATCTAGAGATTATTTTTGTTTAATACAGTCACGCTGCTACATTTCTTCAAACAGGATTTCAGTTGTTCTTTGCCAGCACTAATTAACATCCCTGTCAGCTGAGGACAGATCAGGGCTGTTTGTGACAGGCTGCTGGTCTTTGCTTTTGGGCAATAATGAATAGGAGGGGGAGTTCCTCTGGCTCTGACTTGGATTTATCTTTCACAGAATCAGCACTGCTGCCTTTAAATAGAAAGGGCACAACCAAAGGGGTGAGGGAGAGCTGGGGGTGTAGAACTGAGCAAAAAAGGGAGAAGAAAATGAAATAAGGTTTTTGTCTGCAGTGTTTGTGTCACAATTACAACAGAGCAATGGCTCTGCTCCAGGGACAGGGGCAGCACACAGGAACTGAACTCCTGGAGAACGGAGGGGAGGGAGCAGAAAATCTAACACTGAGGTTTGCTCCATCAGTCCCCACTGCATGAACAATTCTTTCAGCTCCCCTTTTTTCAATTGGCAAAGGGATCTGATGAAAAAGGAGAAAATTATTTACAAAGAGAACTGATAGGAGTTCAGCACTGGCTCCCAGAGCTGTGTCTGAGGTGTGCTCAGAAATGCCACAGCTGCCTCCAGTGGAGCTGGAGGAACGCAAGGCTGCAGTTGGATCCCAGATGAAATGAGGATGCAGAACTAACCCTCAGTGCTTGAGCAGGCAGGGTAACCCCAGGCAGTCAGGGCTTGGCCAGAGCAGCCCTGGAGCTGTTTGCCTGGACTCTGAGCAGCCCCTCCCTGGGGAGGGCCGTTCTTGGTGCCCCTGGGAAGCTTTGGAGCTGTTCAGTTGCTCAGCTGAGAGATTTGTTTGTGTAAGATCCAAATTTGGACACTTGAGACTCCAAGCTGCTCAAGAACAATCTGCAAGTTCTTCTTACCCAGCTTCTGCTCTGCTTCTTCAAACATTTCAGGCTCCAACTGAGGCTGCATCACCCTCTTGGGCAGGGAATTCCTGCTGCTCCAGCCCCTAGGGCTGCTTTAGGAACTCTGTTAATCCCCAGAGCCTGCTGCTCCCTGGGGGGAGGCTGCTGCTGTGTTACCAAGGCAGGGCAATGGACCTGCAGGGATATTTGGCCACACAACAGAGACAGGAAACTCTTGGAGAATCCTGGAACAGCTCAATGAAACTTCAACTCCTTCCCTGGCAAGTTACTTCCAGGATTATAATATTGTCAATGAGGAGCACATCCAGACCCCTCAGGTGAAATGGGGTTAAATTCAAGGTGAAGGAGCTCTGTGAGCAGAGACTGGAAGGGGCAGGTGCCCTCTAAATGAGAACAAGATGGTTTAGTGGCCTCAGGCTCTTCTTGCTGCTGCCCAGAAGGATCTGTACCCACACAGCCTCTGGTTAGCAGGAAGTCTGGATTTTATTTTATATTTTTTTCAATTTTATTTTTCTTCCTTCCCCACCCTGTTCCCTGGAGCTTTCAGCCCCTCTCAGCAGGCAAGGCAGGCCTTGTTGAATGCACATGTATTTATTGTACCACTTTCAGCACAAGGTCTAACACTGAAGCACAAGAGTGTCATTACAGTCTGTACAGCACCCTCTGGCACACAGACAACACGGACATGCAGCCCTGCAGGCTCTGCAGCACATCCCAGGGCTGCTGCAGGGGGGAGTAAAGACAGCTTGGAACAATGAGAATCTCAACAGTGGCTCATTCTCTGACCTCCCCTAGGGTCTGGCTGGGTCTAAACAAGAATCCCATGAACAGGATTGTAAAATTAACATGCTGAATCAATTATAGACAATTTTCAAAGAAGTTGCTTTTATGCAACAGACGATCTAAAAGGAAAAAAAAAACCACGAAGGCCACGTTTTTCTTCTCAAATTCTCCTGTCCTACCCCCTTCTATCTCTAAGTCAAGGAGCAGCCTTTCCCTCCCTCCCTGTTCTTCCCATTTTCCCTGAGGAGCTCAGGAGGTCCCAGCTCCAGGCAGTGTCTGGCACCACTGAGGGCAGCCGTGGTGCTGTGGCATCACCCACACCATGAACACAGAGTTTGGCTCCTCAGGCCCTGGGAGGCAGCTCAGCCTCCATCAAACTGCACTCCAAGGCTTGCCAAGACTGAACTCTTGCCTTGCTGCAAGATGAACAAAGAACATGTTAACAACAGCCCTGCTGAGGAAAGGGGAGTTTGGCTTTTCTTGCCCTCGTTCCTGTCTCTGCTGCATTGGTGGCAGTAGATCTGAGAGCAAATTCATTAAATGAGCCACTGTACACACAAAGGACATCTGGAATGACCTCAGCACACAGGTGGGGTGCAGAAAGAGCTCGTTCCTAAAAAGCTGCTTCACCAGCCTGGGCCTGGCTCAGCCAGGCCCCCTCCCCAGCCCCAGGGACTCCCCTGAAGGGGCTCTGTGAACAAAGGGCCCCTCCTCAGCTTCACCCCCCTCAGCTCCTCAGCAGCTGAGGGGACAGACACAGGATCCTGGCAGGGTCAGTCTGAGGAAGGCTTTGGGAAGGAGGAGTCACCTTCCAGCTTTGTTGTCCAAAAACGTGCTGAACATAGGAGATCAGACACAAGGAGAAAATAAAATTCTGCAGGATCATGAAGGCGTGGGTTTGGGAGTGAAAGGAGAAGGGAACAGCTTCTTTCCAAATTTCTTAGTTGATTGCAACTGAATTTGCAAGAATTTGATAAAGAGCAAAACTAGGAAGCTGTGACAGCACCACCAGCATAAAACCACAGGAAGACCTCGTGGCTTTACTCAGACTCAAAACCAGGTTTCTCTGGCTGCAACACTGCCCGCTGGAAACATAACTAGTGTCTCATTATCTTCACACATTTGAATGAAAAAGAGAAGTGTCAAAAGCAAAACCTGCAAAGGAGCAGAGCTCAGTGCACTGGGGACAAGCTGGGAGTGCTGGTTTGGTGTAGCAAAGGAAAAGGGAGAGGGCTCAGGCCAGGACACTCCTGTGAGTGTGGCTGCAGCCTCGGACCACTGCAGCCAGAGGTGAGGTGCAGGGCTTTGTCCCAGTCTCTCCCAGCACCACCCCGTGCTCAGAGCCACAGGAGAGGAGGAGGAGGAGGAAGCCTGCCTGCCCCGGGAGTGGGGGGAGCTGCACACACCTTGAGTCCCAGACAAAGGAGGCCCTCAGGGTTCCCAGCCTCCCGTCCCCCACAGAGGTACCTGTGCTGCCCCTGCCCTGCCCCAGCTGCACAGGTCACACTGCTCGTGTCTCTGCTTCAATCTTCTGCTCCCCGTGGAGGTTTTCCAGTTCCTGCACCTGGGCCACGTTCTGTCTGATGGCGATCTCAGGGCCCCCTCCGTACAGGGTGCTTAAATAAACCCACGTCTCCTCGGAGATCTGCCCGTAGTCAGCACCTGGAGGGGACAAGAGCAGCAATGATGCACCACGAGGGAAAGGTCAGGGCACCACAAGGCCAGGATTTCCCCTCCAAACACCTCCCCCACAGGAGGAGGAGGAGGAGGAGACACCGCTGGTCCCTCCACAAAGCCCCTGCAGTGCCACCTCCTGCTGGAAGCACCGGTGTGCTCTCCATCAATCCATGTCCACAAGCACCACATCTACACTTCTAAACCCTCCAGGGGTGGTGACTCCAACACTGCCCTGGGCAGCCTGTTCCAAACCCTGCTAGCCTTTTCCATATAGAAAATTTTCCTAATATCCAATCTAAACCTTGCCAGGCACAACCTGAGGCTGTTTTAACTTTGGAAGCTGGACCACATCAGATGCAGAGTGAAGACCACATCAAAAGCAACACAAGATCAAAGCTCCAGCACAAAGGGGAATGTGGAGCAGCAAGGCAGGAGCTGGGGGTCTGCAGAACCAGTCACAGCAGCAATCTGGTCCTGCAGGAGCTGCCCCTGGAGAAATGGCTCACTCAGGGCAGGGGCTGGGTAGAGAACTCATCCTCTGCAACACCATCTTTCCCTGTGACTTCATTATGCACAGCCAGATGGAGTGGAACAGTCTCCTTTACCTTTTGGGAGCCACACAAGCACCAGCCTTACCCTGCTTGACTTGCACGTGGCCACCTGGTTTCGTGAGGGCAATCTTGGTGTTGTCAATTGGTCCAGGGGGCTCTGTAGGGGAACACACATGTCAAAAACCATCTGATTTCCCTGCTGCCTCCAGATTCAGATGCTTTCCTAACTTCTCTTTGCTGTTTTTGTCCTGCCCCAGGGACCTGCAGGCAGCTCCAGTGGCTGGTGCCTGAACCCTGCCCAGCCTTGTCACCCCAGCCAGGGCAGTGCTCAGCCAGGACCCAGCAAATGGACTCATTTCCATTCCCCCTGTCCCCCCTGCCAGACCCCAATGTCTGATCCTTACCATTGTCCTTGCCCTTGACAAAGGCCTCCCACTCCCGGAACCACTGCATGCTGATACAGTAGATGACACTTGGAGACTCCTCTGCCTGGAAAGCCTTGTTCAGCTGGGAGAGCAGCAACAGAGATACAGGAAGGACTCAGTCACTCCTGAGATCTTGGGAGGCCCCTTCTATTAACTGTAAGGCAGCCTTGCCATTCTCCAGAAGAACCCCATGTAATTCCTTCCTCACCCTGCTCGTGCTCACCAGGGCAGGCACAAGCCAAGGATGGTTTCACACTTTCTGTCTGCACAGCATTCTCTGCTGCCCCTCTGCACTGGGGAACCCCCAGGCCAATCTCCTGGCTGTGCTGTAGGTCACATTCTGGAGAACAGTTTTCCAGGTCCCCATTTCCCACCCCTGCCCATGCCCACCTTGATGAAGGTGTCGATCTCGATCCTCCTGCGCTTGGCCAGGGCCTCGATCTCCACTTGGCAAATGGAGCACACGTACAGATGGTTCACAGCAGGGCCACCCCCAAACCTGGCCACAGGGAGAGACAGGGCAATGGAGAACTGCAGCAGAGTGGGAACTTCCCAGCCCTGCTCCTACAGCCAGGGATTCTGCTACTCCAGACACCCGTGAGGGAGGTGCATCTGCAGCTGAGGGCACAGAGCTGCCTTTACTCAGCCACACTTTTGTCCTTCTGGCTTATCTCTTGCTGTTCTTTTGGAACAGGCAATGGTACAGCTCATCCTGGCTTCCATCAGGACACTCTACAAATACTGGGAGAAAGAATGGAATGGCCATATTCACCTGTTGTAGAGATATTCCCACACGTTTTGGGGCAGAATCACAACCAGGTCGTCGATGTAATGGTATTTATTAGGAGGGATCCCTGTGGAGGAAAGGCAAGTGGAAGAGTTCATCAGGGATCTGTACAACAGACACAAATAAAAAGGCAGATTTTCCTTTATGAGAACTCTGATTCCACAATCTGCATCCTTTGCTCATGGAAGACAGTCATAAGTTCATTAACTATGGAGGTTGCTCAATCCACGGCCCCAGTTTCTAATCAAGAACTTCATTTCCAATTTAGAAGAGAGATTTACAAACAGAGTGCTCCCCAGCATGGCTCATGAAACAGCAGCAGAGTCAGATGTGGTATCAGCTCCCTTCCAAACAAACCCCGAGGGCCAGCCCTGCTGACAGGGTAACAGATAAACCCTGCCCTATCTGCTTTCTACAGGTTTGTTTTCAAACACAGAGAACTGAAAACTGCTGTTTCCCAGCACTAAACATCCCCCCAGGCCTCCAACCAGCAGCACAATGGGTAATTGTCTCATCCCTCCCTGAGCAGGCCAGAGTTTCTGCCAAGGAGGATCCCACTGCAGCTTCCCTGTATCAGGATAGCAGCTGGAGCATTTTCCTGCATTTGTTAAATGCACCAGGAAGCATCAAAGGTGCTGCTCCCAGGTCCAGCAGCCTTACCTCCATGGGAGCACAGAAAGGTGTGGTTGGTGATGGGCCCAGGCTCAGCAAAGGTGTTGAATTTATTGAGCCACTCTCGAGAGATGTAGAACTGGAGCAAACTGTGCTCCTTCATGCTGGCCAGGGACACGACCTTCTGACGCTCTCTCACAGCCTCCTCACTGCTTTTCCTGCAGCAGGGCAAGGAGAACTCCTCTTGAGAAATGCATTTCCAGGTGGTGTGTCCCCAGGAAGGGGCTGAGGGCACAGCTCACCTGTAGAACAGCACATAGGCCTCTGCATTCTGCACCACGGTCTCGTGCACCTCGGTGACGTATTGGTCATCGAACTCGTACCACTGGCCATTGATCACGTTCTGGCAGTAGGCAATGTAGTGGCCACCTGGAACAGAAAGCACAGCACTGCTGGGATCTGCAGTGCAGACAGAAGGCAGGCCTGGGATAATGTCAGCAGCACAAACAGGATTAGCTGCTGGCACAGAGCAGAGAGAGAGAGAAAAAAAAAGGATAATTCCTGTTGAGGCAAGCTTTGCTGGAGCAGCAGAGCCTGGCACCGTCACCCTGATTTGCCTTCCTTGGAAGAGCCTCTCAGCAAGACTGAGCAGTGGGAAAGGGTTTGAGCCAAGCCTGTGGGGAGGCTGAAAGAGCTGCAGGGGATCTGTCAGAAGCTGCTCAATTCATTTTCCAAAGGGCAGAGGCTGCTCAGGCTGAGAATGGGGGGGTCTTATGCTGCCCTTCAGCCCAGCAGAGGTGTTGGCTGCTCCTGACCACGCTCCTGCCTCACTCCCACTCCTCCTGCAGAGATGGACTTACTGCCAGCCGTGCCGTGGTGACAGATGACTGACAGCAGGTCGTAGGTGGTGATCTGGGACACACACTCCTTGGCCAGGAAGGGTCTCAGATCCAGCCCTTCCAAGGGGAAGGAGACGTGGCTGTTGATCTTGAAGGAATACATCACCTCGTGCCGGAACCGTTTCAAGTGGATGCAAAGGATCTAAAAGACCAAAGACAGAGGAGACCAAAGGGCAGTTTTGCCATGGGAGCTCTGGGAGCACAGCACATCTCTGTGTGTCTGATCTTTGCAGCTCTTTGCCTGTTTCTCATGAATCCTGCTGGCTCATAAGCTTAGACTGAGAAAGTCTCTTCTGATCTAAATACAGGATTCTGCCACCACAAAACCTGCTGGTTTTATTCTACCTCTGGCCTCCTGACCTCCTCGGTGGCTGCTAGAAGAGAATTAGGAAACAAGGTGCTTTGACCCACCTCTGGGAGCCGGAGGACTTTGCAGTACTTTACTCCATTCCGCAGCCTGGGGGAGGAAAAGAAAAGAGCTGTGAGGACTCTACAGTAAAGGCATAGCTGGGTCTTGCTCACTTTGGAATCCAAAACAAATCCTGAATTCCAGCAGAATTGTCCAGGTAAAGGACACAGCAAAATATCTGACAGCAGTACAGAGAAATAAAATTCCAGAAATACAACTCCAGACATGCAACACAATACAGGTAACACCAACTTACTTCTTACAGCGCTCACAGCTGTACATGTTGTCCCCTGCAGAGAGAAGACAGCCATTATGCACTGAGCATCCAAGGCTGACACAGCTACATTTCCAGAGAGAGCAGAGAAAGCAGATTAAGAGCATTTTGTGCAGGCCAGGATGAGAAGAGATCAAAACAATTTCTCTCAATGAGTGTAGGCAAGAAAGGGATGCAGCCAATTAGCAGGAAGGGTGAGAAAATGAAGAAACGGAGGAGCCACAGCACTCAACCAACAGCTCTGCCTGCTCCTCACTGAGGACACTCTCACCCAGATTTCCCACCCCTGAGCAGGTAGAAAAGTTCCCTCCTGCTCAGAGATGCTGAGCTGCCAACTTTTGGCACTCCCAGTTTCTAATGATACACCAAGGCAGGATTTCTAGATTTAATCTGCCTTCAAAATGCATATGGAATGCTCCTCCATGCTGTCTGATTCCACCAAAAAAACTCACCCTTCAACTCATCTGCTGCAAAAAAGGCAGCAAGGCAATCCTCCAGTGTCACCACGGGACCCCAAAACCACCTAGGGATACAGGACACCACAAATCTGTAGAGGAGAAGGGATTAAGAGTTACAAATAAAATAGCTGAATGCTTTGGCACACAAAATCCCAAGAGGATGATAAATTTCCTTCTAGCTGTAGGTCCTAAGCTCATCCCACATCCCAGAGGAGAAGGGAAGCACAACTGCTCTCAGCTGATGTTCCTACTCAAACTGGAAATGATTTGGAAAACTACACCAGGAATTAATTTGCTCTGGAGGGCAAGTCTGAGGCAGCAGTGAGGGGTGCAGGTTAGGGTGTGTGAGAGATCTAGAGGAGCAGTCACAACTGGCCCACATGAAAAGGCTCAAAGCCCTGTGAGGTCCCACACACTGTCCCCAAGGAATGGTTCCAACTGATGTGCCCATGTTAACACCACTGGTTAGGAACAGCTCCTTCCAGCACTGCAGGGCAAATCCCAGAAAAGAGAGTCCTGCAAAGGGAACACACCTGCGGATATACTCCATGATGAAAGCAATCCAGCCTTGTGAGGCATAGTTGTCCCCACATGCCCCTGTCTTGGCTGGCACGTTTTGGTAGATGGCAGAGTGCAGCTTGGCCAAGTCCTCTTTCCCTGGGATTGGGAGTGACAGGTCCTGGAATGTCTCCACTGTTGTAGAAACCTGGAAATATCCAAGAGGAAGAGGTGTGGGTTTCCTGTGTGTGTAATGGAGCTGGCACCTGATCTTCATCACCTTTTATCACTGCTTAGATTTAGCCTAGGCTAGAAACCCGAGCTGGCAGCAGCAGCAACTCTCAGTGGCTCATTATTCTTTCCTGCTGTCAGCACTGACTTCTGTCATGAGTTTTGTAGCACTGGACTGTTTTCTAATGTGAATGTGATACTGCTGCGTCAACTCAGTAACACAGATCAGCAAACACAGAAACACAGCTCCTTGGCATGACAGCTTCTCACACCTCCCCTGCCATCACCTATCGCCACATTAGCAGGTGCTGCACCCCACAGGGTTTGGAAAGAGCAGCAGCATTCCCTAGGAAGAGATCTACAAAGGCTGTGCTGGGTGCCTGGGAGGGCCCAGGACACTCACTCTGTCGCAGGTGAGGCACTGCACCAGGCTGAGGATGGAGCCATCGAAGATGTCGGAAATCACACTGCGGTAACGGAGCTCTTTCTTCTTTTTCCCAGAAGCCTGCATCTGGGCTGGAAAACAAGGAATGGCCCTCTCAGGCTCACACAGAGTCACACAACTACAGAAGAACACAGGACAAGCATTGTCCTGATGTTCAGACCACATTCCAGGGACATGTGAAGCAAGTTGTGAAGAGACACGGAAGACTCTGCTGCTGGGTGAGGTACAAGGGAGAGGCAGCCAACTGAACCAACACCAGTGGGCTCTCAGGAGGCAGAAATTGTTGTACTGGAACTCCTGTTTCCAGCCTTTTACATGTTTAGAAGCCCAGCCCTGCCACAGACAGTCCCTGGTTTTCTGAGGTCTTGTGACGTTTTGCTCCAAGCTTTGCATTTCATTTCCTCTCCCCCTCACCTGCCTCTGTACTTTGTCCTTTCTTTTCCCCTCTGACATTTACCACGTGTTCCCCAAGTGTCTTGCACTGGAGAGGACTCTCCACAGCAGGGACTGGCCAAATGCAAGGTTTTATTTAACAACAAACCCTGTCCCACACACACGTGCAGGCAGACAGAGTGGTTTTCATGCAGCCAGAACATCTGCAGCTGGGCTGACCTCAGCCAAGGGGCTGAAGAAAGAATGTCCTCATGGAGCAGCTGGAGGGACAGTGGTACAAGCACAAGCCATTGTGTTTGCAGACTATGCAGCGTTGAGGGATTCTGATTTGCAATTTGCTCTGGGATGAAGGACCCAGTTTGATAACAGCACAAGCCAGGCTCCATTCTGCAGCCTGACAGTGCTCCCAGCACTGCAGGGACATCTGCAGCCCTAATTCCATTCCTGTGAGCCCAAGATGACCAAGAGGCAGGAAGCTCTGTCAGCAACAGCATCTTACAGTTCTCTGGCCCACATGCCATGAAATTCAAGTCTGGCAGACAAATGTTTATGTATCTCCACAGTCCCCTAAAGGGACAGAGCTTGTGCCTGGGACTTGAGAGCCATTTTATTAATGACAAACACAGCACACAGATGCAGACATGGATCGTTTCAGGCTCCAGTGTAAGAGCACACTAGAACATTGCAGTGCCCAGAGCTTGACTTTTATCTGCAGGTTTACTGTAGTCTTTGCCAAATACTATTTTAGAACATGCTGATGTCCAAGGGAACCAGCACTTCTTACATCTGTTAATAAAATATCATGATGGATTCCTTCTCTTCTCTCCTCTACATGCTCCCCCCTTGCCTCCCTGCAATCCCTCTTTGCACTACCTTTCTTGAGTACGTAGGAAGGTCCAAGCCTGGCAGGACTGGAGCGGGGAGGGCTGCTGGAGAGCTTGGAGTGCATCTCATGATGGACTGGACTGCAAGGGCGCGAGGAGCAGCGCACATAGGCATCATTGTCAGGTTCTGTTTGGGGAAGTGGGGAGGGAAAAGGGCACTGGTGAAAACCCCAGTTATGAAAGGCAAGTCCACTGCAATCTGTGTCAGCCTAGCTCTGTGTTCCAGTACAGAATCTTTCCCAAAGGCACAGTTCAGTGTCCATTAACTGTTCTGCTTGCAGAGGCTGGCAGACACAGCTCCCTCAGTCACGGGTGAGAATGCATACGGAGCTGTACCTAACAGCTAATAATTACATACTAAAAAACAACCTGCCATTTTTTCACACTTACGACTAATTAGTTTTTGCAGCTTGCTCCTGTAGCCCTAAACCACACAGACAGCATTGCTGCCTTCAGTGCCAGCTGGCAGAGTAAGACTCTTACATAAAGAAGCGTTGAAAGATCGGATATGTTCAGCTTGAGGTGACTCCACACTGCTGCTCTTTTCTTTTCCCTGAGACACAGAAATGCCTCTCCTGTGCCTCTCCCTTTTCTCTCCCCAAAGTCCACAGTCCAACATTAGCAAATACTTTCTGCCATGCTTTTCCCACAGCTATTATTTCCCCAGGTCAGCGTATCAAATAAAGAGACATACTTATACCAAACCTTTTTTCTTAAAAGGCAACAATACAGTGTTTGCAGGCTTGGCAGAGGATACTATCACTGCTGTGCCTTTACTCAGCTCAGCCTGGCTAAGCACCTCTCTGGCTCACCAAGTACACTTCCTTACAGAAGCAATTGTGCACAAAGGCAGAGACTGAGGAAAACCTTGGATGCAAAATCTTTTGGAACACAGAGAAGGAACAACCACGTGTTTGCCACAGCGCCTTTGGACAATGGTAACACATCTCCCAGGAAATATCCCAGCTGGAAGAGGGGTGTATACCTGGTGTCCTACATGGGCTGGCAGGACAGGGAGCTGGCAGCATCTCAGGTGAGGCTCTGCCATCGATTGGCATCATTGTAGTATCAACATCTGCATCTTCATCCACCTGCTCCGAGTTGCTGCGCCGATGGCCGCAGGAGAACTTCCTGTCCTTCATCCTCTCTTTCTCTGAGATCCCTCTCCCTGCTTCATCCTGGATCAGCAGCTCTGTCTCTGCCAGGGAGCTGCTGCCCATGCTCCCTGAGGTCCGACTCTGGCCCTCCCCTTCCCCCCTGTCACTGCTGGAGTCACAGGAGAGGAACTCATCCTCTGAAGGGCTTCGGTCGCCCTCCCGCTTGTCCTCCTGGTCACTGGTGTCCAAGTCCCTCGTCTCTGCAACAATGGGTTCCTTCAGTTCTTCATGGAGCTGATCCATCAGGCACCTCAGGAACTCCTGGGTGTCCTGAAAAACCAAGATTCCACGTCAGTATCCAGCCAGAAATGGGGCAATTGAGAGGGGCAAAAGAGGAGATGGCTCCATTCACAGCTGAGTGCCCACAAAGGTGAGCCTGCTCTGCAGCACACAGACCCAGCTAGAGCAGGGCCATGCACCAGAGGGCCTGTCTGCTACAGAAATGCTTTAACTCCTAAATCATTAAAGGCTCAATATATTTATCTGACTATTTTCAGCTGAAAGACTGAAAAGCCAGAGAACAGCTGTAGAAGGCAAAGCAGGAGAGCATTTGTCAGGGGTTTGCCACAGATAACAGGGAAAATGCAAGGAGAAACCTGATGAAAACAGCAGGCCCTGGAGAACAGACTCCTACCCACAAACACATCTTAGGAACACTGACTTCTGCTCATGGCAAGCCACCCCTTAGAGAGGGCAGATTAAAATCTTTAATAAACAGGGAGGGGAACCAGAAACCCAAAGCTATACAGCCTAGGTGCAAGCTCCTACATACATAATACATGGTAAAAGAGCTGATACATTGGCTTCAAAGGAGCTGCTGGGAAGCAAGCTGGTATTTTGACAACTGTAGAAAGTTAATTACAACGTTTCAGTTGTTTTATGAAGTTTGGCTTTTAGCCTGCCCTGCCTACCTTTCAAATTTATCTCTTCAGATCAGAGTTTTCCAATCCAATGTATTTCACATCAAAGACAAATATAGAAGTTCTTTCATTAATCATTATTTTTATTCTTTGTTTTTTGATTTCTTGTCACTATCAGTTTTGATGCACTGTCAATTCTCTAGTAAATTTTTAAATCACAGTTCATTGTTTACATTTTTTTATAAAGAACAAACAGAAGAGCTACGCTGATATAGACTTCAAAGGAAAAAAGGATACTACCTTTAAATAAGACTTTTCCTGTAATTCCCCAGAAAAAGAATATAGAACATTCATATCTTAGACTTTTTAGTGCAGATTTATCCAGGTTCCTCAGCTCTGACATGAATAAATAATACCAAACTCTTATAGAGCAGATATCAATAGATCTCAAAGCTGTTTATAAAGGATTTGACCACCATAATTTCAGAGGTGAGCAAGCTGACACAAAGAAATGAATTGATTTGGTACCAACAAGCCAGAGGCAAACCTGGAAAAGAACCCAGGTCTCCCAAATCCCACCCAAGTGCTCCATCAGATCACTGATATTGACACAGAAATAACCCCTGAGCTCAAGCTCTTCCTTCTGAGCACAAGCATCACCACTGCAAGAATTCAACTCCCACCATCTTTGGAATAATGGCATGGGTGTTTTCAGGCCCCACCTGCTGTGCATAGCCTCGGAACATGGGATTGACAAGCTTGATTCCATGGGACAGACTGCTTGGAACAACGTAACTCGGGCTGTTCAGACATGGAAAAAGAAAAAAGCAAAAGTCAGTTTGCATATCGGGCCTGGAGCCAGTTTGTCTAACAGGCCATAACAGAGGGTGTGGTGTGCAGTTAAAGAGGCCAAAAGATAATTATGCACCTGCAAAGCCTGGGCAGAGATTTCTGCATGAGCTGGGTGACAAAAACACCAAGAGACAGAAAACACCTTGCAGTCATTTCAGTCTGAATTTCCAGAGAGACCCTTCCCCAAAACACATTTCACTTACAGCTGTCACACTTTGAGTGTGGACAGTGATTCTTTCCAGAGCAGAGTTTAGCAATTAGTTACCTCATATCTGTCTCAAAATCTGGGTAGACTGACCACCCAGTAAATCCAACCAATGTTAAAATGACATGATATTGCTTCAAAGCCTGCAGCCTCCTCCTCCACAAAGACACAGTTCACCTTGCTCCATATCTTACTTATTCCTTGTTAATAATGAACTTGAGGCAAACATGCAGTGCCATTTAAATTCCTGTTTTCATGGGGTTTAATTTATTGCAGAGAGCAAACATCTTCAGATTTAAACAGAGCTACATAATTTTGCACTGTTCTTTGAAGTGGTCTTGAATTTGAACCAGCAGCAAACATTTCTCAAAATGCCACCTGCATTTTCCACTCTATTCAGTAAAAATCTGAATCACTTTTTCCATCCAAATCATTAATTCCTCTGCTAATCAAGAGCAGTGCAATTAAGTTCTGGCCACTAAAGTCCATGTAAAATACTTGGAAATAGCCCCAAGTATTCCCTTAGTCCATCATTCTTTTCTTCATTGCCAACAAGGGAACTGTATTTAAAAAAAACTAAAACTCTTCCTTTTAAAAATTATAATATTAAGAATGAATTCTTTTCACTGACATCCATGTGCCCATTTCATCACCAGCAGCAGGACATGGCATCTCCTGGATCCCAGGGGACCCCCACGTCCCCCTCCACGCAGGGGTGAAATCACTGCCTCAGACAATGCACCTGTCCCTGAGGATCAGATTTCCTCTCTGCTGATGCCAGACCTCAGAACTGACACACCTCTGAAGCCTGGCCAGCCTAGATCAGGGGTCACCACGCACCGTTTCTTGTGCCAAACCTCAGACACCAACTTCTGGTAACTTTTGCACAGGGCAGGTTTCTTATCCGTACGGACCAGGCCACCACATTCCAGAAAAAACTGTGTGAGAGGTGGGCTACAAGGGAAGGAAAAAGAGAAGAATTCAGCCCACAGAAATTTCTCCTCTGCTTCTATTTATTTATCAAAACTTCATGCAGGCCTTATCAAAAGCATGCTTAAAGGTACTGATTTTAAATCAAGGGAAGAAGTAATTCCAGATACAAATGTGACTCCTCACTTGGATCAGATGAAAAAGGCTGATCTGAACCTGTTCTCAGTACAGGAAAGATCCTGGAATTAGTTTTTAGCAGGATGGCTAGAGAATATTTTAGGATATAGGTTATTAGAATGATATCAGTGCAGAGAATTAAGAGACGTGACCTGGCTTTCTCTGGGATAACTAATTTCTTTTGTAACAGAAATGATGAAGCTTTACTTCAAGCATTCATCTAAACCTGAGTCTTGTACATAGCTATGAGCTGTCTGGTCCCTCAATTTGTTGGTGTAACACTTTTTTTGCTCTAAAAAAACCCTGGGTTTTTTTTCTGTCCTCAGCCTGGCTAATTTCTCTTTGCAAGACTCTTGAAGGTTTCAGATCAGAGGTGACAATTTTGGTATTTAGTGAAGTCAGTTAAGACAACACTGAAAGCCCTAATGCCTACCAGTTTGAGAGAGCCTGAAGTGCTGCATTCATGTAGCAGGAATTCCCAAGATTTTTCATTCCAGTAAGGCCTAAAGCACAAACAAGAGAGAGATGAATCACTTTTCAGATCTGCTGCTTTCTATATTCCTCCCCAAGGAGAGGGAATCCAACCCTTTCTAGGCAGTCTCCACATTCTGCTGCCAGGAACCCTCTCAGTGCAGGCCCTACAGACTGCAGAGTTGCTCTGCCAGCCCTTTCATCAACTCCATGCAAAGTTACCTCTTGGTTTCAAATCATCATCCTCTGATTCAGATTCGCCTTCATCAGCCACTGCAATGGGAACAGCTTTCAGAGGGTGAGCAGGCAAAGGAGAATCCTAGATTAAAGACAGAGAAATAAGTATCAGTCACAGGCCTGCTGTGAAAGATGAGCTGTGAGAGATATTATCTTACATATAAATCAAGCCAGCCTTCAAGAAAGGTAGAAGGAGAAGGAAGAACAGGATGCACTGTCTACCCTTCTCACTGAGGCAGCAGGGAGTAGAAATGGTGCCATTATGCTTCCAGGACATGTGATAAGAAACATCAGGAATGAGCAGCAGTGTCACAAGTACATGGTGTTTCTGGTCTGACAGCTGAAACTTCCATGGGCCATGCATTGGAAATGAGAATGTGACAGACAGGTTCTTCTCACACGCAGACACCCCATTGGAAAGGTTAAAAATAAGGTCAGAATGGACATTCAAGTCATAGAACCATAGCATCATAGAATGGTTTGGGTTGGAAGGGACTGCAAAGGTCATCTAGTTCCCACCCTTAAGTCATTTGTCTTTTTGCTGGGTGACCCTGTTAACTCAGGGCTAATGGTCCTCTGGCTACAGGCAGCCACCTCCAGTGAAGGTACCCCTGTGACAGCAAACGTTGCACCATGGCAGCAATCACTTGGCCAATTTTAGAGCAGGCAAACAAAGCCTTGCCAGGCAGGCAGCCCTGCCCTGAGAGACACAGACCCACCGGCTCTGGGAGCTTGCTGGGGGCTGAGGCTGGCTGGGCCAGGCGCTGCTCCAGGAACACTTCCTTCTCACAGGCGTAGCACCACACTCGGAACGTGGTCAGGTTCACCGTCAGGTTGTGCTTCTTGGCCTGGAAATTAAACATGAAACAACAGATCTCCTCTGGCAGCTGGCTTGAGCAGGAGCACAGGACTGCCAGAACATGGAGCAGGGAAAATCCAACTCTGTCTGACTGTGAGGAACAGAGAAAAACTCACCTGTGCATGAAGTGTGCTATGGTCAGCAAAGGACTCCCCACAACCAACATAAGGACAACCAATCTAGAGAGGGGAAAGAGCCAAAGCACATCAAGTTAGACTCTTTAGAAAACAGTGTGTAACTCCAATCCCAGCAGCAGCAGCAACTTCAGAGTTGTCTTGCCAGTTTTCTAACCTGTATTTTATTCAGGGCCCAGAACAAGATGGAAATTGAGAATTGATGGAAATTTAGAAGTGATTTAAGAAAGAAAACCTGGAACCAGGTTTGCACCCAGGTAAAGCCTCTGTTCCAAGGCCATTGCTCCAACAGGGATCTCGTCTGAGCAGCCCCAAGCCTGGGCACTCCAGTGTAAAAATAAACAGTCCCTGCCTGCCTTCATGTCCCATGGCATTCCCTCCCTGCTCACTTCCAAGGTGTCACCCTGCAGTCCCTCCACAGGGGCCAGCAGAGGCAACATGCAGCCAACAACCAGCACTGGGGAATTTATTCATTCCTCCTGGGAACAGCAAGGACAACCCCCTACAAGGAGTGAACTGTTACATCTTGTCAGATGGTGACAGTGTTACTACCCCTTCATCTAGAGAGTCTCCTCAGAATCCATCAAAAAACAGTGTTTAGTTCTACTGAGAGCCCTTCTTTGCTCCCCACTCTTTTTTTCAGTGTAAATGCTATTCAGGTGAAGTCCCACCACATCATGCACACAAACAAGCCATTTTTACCTGAAGACAAGCCCAGAGGTTTGGTCCCACAGCTCCACAAGACTGGCAAGTTCCCTGCATATTCATGATAAAAGAAGGTTTGTTTGCTCAGTTGGTTTTTAAGTAATGAGTCATTCAAGAGTGACAAATTTCTCTATGAAACAGCCCAACCTTCAGCTCATAGTATTTCATTCCTTTACACCAAACTTCCAATTAAATAAACAATTGCACTACTTTAGCTAAGTGGCACATTCAAGCAGGATAAAATGACAATGAGAAATTTGTGGGGTCACGAAGGGTGATTTCATGGGATGTGGATACACCACTGGGGGAAGGAGTCTCTCTCTGGAGACAGGCAATGTTTCCTTCAAAAAGCAAACATGCAAACCCATGCACAACAGCTAAAAGGGAAAGGACTGAGAGCAACAACCCTGTACCTTGGATTTGAGCAGCAGATCATCCCTGGTCACCTCTCCTATGGAATCCAGGTGAGGACAGATGTCCCTTGGATCCCCCATTTTCACCAACACTCATGTGAGGAGGGTTTCCTAGGACAAAAAAGGATGGTTCCTTTCACCACATGTCAGATTTGCCCTCATGATTTTAAGAAGATACCTGAGCATGTTTTGCATATTAGAGTTCCCTCTATCTTTAAGGTTCAGAGATTGAAACAAACCTAAACCTGGAGCCCCACAAGCCCCACTTATGAGTGGCTGCACTGTGGTGTTGTAGGGGAGGAGCAAAGCCATGGGGAGGAGAGAGAAACAAATAAAGCTAATAATCCATATCGTGGAATGTGCCTTCAGAAATGCTGGGAGGGGCCTGGCACACAGGCACAGCTTCAGCTGCAAAGATACAAATCTAATTAGCTCATCTGCATGAAACTGATGAAAAGTGAAAGGTGCTGCAGCCCATGACACCAGTACTTAGCCTGTGGTGTCTGTGAGCTTCATGCACCCAACTGTGCTGATCTGAATCTAACATTTCACTGTTACACTACTTCATCAAACATTAAAAATATGATTAGTTCTAAATGAAGCTGGGCAAGAGGGAAATAGATTTAAATGAACTGTAACACCGATAAGCAGGCTTCAGCCTCTGAGGAATTTACCATTTCATGGGCAGATTTTTAACTGTATGAGCCACATAACTCAAAGTCTGTACAAAACATAACAACACACTGTTCCACCCAGCTTGTACATCCAAGCACCACAAGAGGAGATGATTTCATAGCTTATAACACAATAAACACTTTTATGGTTGGTCCATGGATATGTAAAATGCTTTAAACATGTCTCAGTAGCATGCAGCTATGAAAAGAAATGAAAAGAGTTTGTTTCTTAACCATAGTTTAAATAACCTTGCTCATGGCTGTTAAAAAAAATGAAAAGATAAGTGATATTAATAGCACAGACAAGGATCCAAAATATTACAGTTGGCTGGAAATGAAGCAGATGTGAAGAGTCCACATCATTGCAGCAAAGAAATGGAAAAATCTGATGAACTTGATGTTAATGACTCCAGCAGCAGCATGGCTGCTACACTCTGTTTTTTTTCACATTTTGAGGACATTTGAAACAATTCCCAGTGTCATCTGTTCCAAATCACTGACAGTAGGGAGAAAATAAAGGAAAAAATTATAAACGGGTAGGCCATATCAGTAACACTTATCTTGGGAGTGGAAAAGCTTGCCTAGCACCTTGTCTTGGCAGAAGATAAACCTCAAGGATAATTTTACAATGTGTTCCCAGCACTCTTCAGAACTGAATAAACTGAATGGGAGGAGCAAAGGGAGAAGAAATCATATGTGCATGATAGAAAACACCACAGGGGTGCTGACCTGGATCTCAGTAACCTGTGAAGAGAAGCTTAACAAACAACAGAGCAATTTCATGCAGCCTCACAGTGAAGGAACACAGCACCGTGTAACACATGTTGATTTAAAAGACAAATGACAAGAGCACAGTAGCTTTGACTAATACATAAAACTGGGACATGTCAGGCTCTGAGTTCCTTCATCAAAACAGACTCCTTTCCCCAAATGCATCAGCTGGTCCAATTGTTAAAAAAAGCATCATTGCTATATTTGCTATTTCACCATCCTTGATTTCTTATCTCTCTCCTAGATGTTCCCCAGAAAATCTAATGAACAAAATACTGTTTTAAAATTAATTCCAGACCCCATATCTTCACCAGCTTAAGCTAACTGGGAACAGCTTTTGAAGCACACTTTGTTAAGTAGAGTCTTCTGGATGTGGATGGTTTCAGTGCATTCTGGGGGAGAGGGGGACCACCCCTCTCCTCAAAATTAAAACCATATCTTTAGACTTTCCAGCACTGGGGTGCTGCTCTTCCCACACAGCACTTCCCTTTCTGAACAATGCAGGTAAAACCTCATTTTTGCCTTTCAGCCCTGACCACACACACCAGAGAAAGGTTTGTGAGTGTTCAGAAGGAAATATTCAACTTCTGCCTTCCCATGACTCTGCCCTAAGAGCCAAGCTGGCACACAGAGCTCTAATTCTGCTTAGGAAACCAGGGATTTCATAAAAGCACTGCCAGAGAGCTGAACTGTGCTTGTCAAAATGCACTGTGTATGATGGGAGAAGTTACCCTAAAACAAGTCCTTCAGCCTGTCTTTCTCAAGCACCACTGAGGGAGAACAGTACACGAACATGTCAGAACAATTCCTCCGTAACTGCAACCTACTTTCAGCCGCTCCAACTGCTGCCAAACCCAGCGTCTCTGCCTTCCACAGGAACACGTTTCTAGGTTTTCGTTGGTTGTTTTTTTCTTTTTCTCAAAACAACTGTGTGTTTTTGTACCAGAGCTAGAACTAGCTGTCAAGAGTTTCAGATCCATGCAGGCTGACATTCTTCGGGGCAACTGCACAAATAAAAGAAATCTTTGCGCTGTTCATCCACAAAACAACTACCAGGTCTGGTCTTGCATAACCTACCAAGAGCAAGAAGTATCTGCAGTTGTGCTCCGAGACATTTTACACTTGAGATACTGAAGAAAGAAATATTTACCGAAGTGCCCTACTGACAAGGCAGATGCAGAAAGCAGCTGCACCAGGTATGGGAAAACCGGGAGGTTTATGTGCAACACGCAATGGAGATCAGGTCTGAACGCTGATTTATTATAAGAGGTCACAACACAACGACTCACCTAGAGATTTAGCTTTCAGTCAGAAAACTCCTGCAGGAAATCCCCCCTTGCCCGCTGTGTCGCTCCTCAGGCACAGCAGACCCCCAAAATGCAAGTGCTCTCCTGACAGACGCTACAGCTGCCGGATACGAGCGAGGCTGAACAGAAACAGCCCAAAGCCGCGAGGTCTCGTTCCCGGGGTCGGCAGCAGGCCCTGGGGGTACCCCAATGCCGGGGCACGGCAGGATCCGGGCCGGAGCCCCCGCGGCCGCTGCTGCTGCATCATCCCCGGCGCGGCCCGGCCGCCCGCCCTCCGCACCGNGCGCTCACCCCGCGGGGTCCCCGAGCAGTCGGGGCTGAGCCCCCAGGCGGGTGCTGGAGGGGCGAACCCCGGCT
>VZTB01010631.1:1180003-1190789 GCA_013397245.1 Thryothorus ludovicianus
CACCCGCCGGGGCCTTGCCAGGGGCCGCGTCTCCGGCCCGGCCCTTTGGCTCCTGCCCGGGGCAGGGTGAGCCGAGCCCGGCCCGCTCCCCGCCGCTGACTGTGTGGTCTCTCCATGCAGCTCTGCAGGAGAATTTGGACAAGAGGCTGTTCGGGCAGCACTTGGTGAGCAAGGTGGTTGTAAAAGCCGTGAGGGGTTTCTTGAACAATACCAACGCCAAAAAGCCTCTCGCGCTTTCCTTGCACGGGTGGACTGGAACGGGCAAAAACTTTGTCAGTAAGATCGTTGCCGAAAGCATTTACAAAAGAGGTCTGCAGAGTAAATATGTCCATCAGTTCGTGGCAACTTTACACTTTCCTCACGCTCACAACATCAATCTCTACAAGGTAAGAATTAGCTGTGCTGCAATGAGTTATAAATGTAATGGCACGATCAGTACTACAGCCCTAGATGTTATTTTATGTAGTCATGTGTATGCTATGCCAGTTTTGCTTTCTTCTGTGGAGAACTGTAGATCCTAACATCCATCAGGACTGGTTTTCCTGTGAATATGAAGTTTTTTGAGTGTTTTGAGCCTCTATTTAGGGAAGATTGATACGGTTTAATTTTCATTCTGCATTTTGCTTAGAGATAGGACTGACTTAAGGATAAACACGATTCCTTGTTTGGTGATGTGTTGGTGGGCACTGCAAAAACCCAAATAGTTCATGACTCTGGGAAACAACCCAGTGACCCCCAGGTTTGTCAGGCACCATGGCAAACTGGCACAGGCTCTCTGAGGCATCACTGTCTATTCTGCTGCACACTGAGCAGGTTATTTAGTTTTCTATGGATCTATTTCCAAGCTGTAAAGCTGTAAATCCTCTGCTGTCAGAAAGGTACAGGTAAATGTATTTGGAATTGTGTCAGTTCCATAGGCAGGGAGATACCATGGAGCAGCAGCTCAGATGTGTTTTTTGGTTTTTGTTTTGTTCTAACTTTGTTCACTGCACAGTTTGAATGCATACCACTGTCACGTAGTACTGCATATTGATATTCAGTTTGTATGTGCTAAAAATGGGAACAGGATCATCTTACAAACTTGATTTCTAAATGGAGGAAATAGGCATTTCCTCTTTTACAACTTATTTGCCTCCTTCTTTTAACTGAGCCATTTTGAAATAAAATGATGTTTTTCTGCCTTTGTTATGAGGTGAACAATACACTTGGGAAATTTGCTGCCCAAGGCAGCAGGAGGAAGTATTGCTGCTTATCCCCAATACACCTGCAGTTCAGGGACTGAGTAGAATAAATTAAAAAGCGATGAATCACTGAAAATAATCAGAACAGTTATTTCTCATTCAACCACCAGCACGTCAACCCTTTTTCCCCCAGTTAATGCATTATTGATCGTGAATGTAATACTCAAGATGAAAATGCAATGCTTAAGTGAGAGACTCTTTTAATGCAATAAACCACTAGCCTTTCTGAACAGTGTTTTAAGAAGGACTTGTAATTGTCTTCATTTAATTTCTGATTTATTAAAACACAGAGTGTTAAATTTTGTTTCTGCTTCTGCCAGTGACTGCAGGTGCGATTTCTCACTGCTTCTTCCACGTGGCAAATTTAATATTGCTTATATTAAAGTACTTTAGACCAAAGTGCTGCCAAAAGTCATCATCTGACTTATCAGAGCTTGGCTTTGTGTGGCTGTTCCTTAGTGGGACACATTTTTTGTCCTACTGTGTACTTTCATTTTTGCTTTTTATGGGAATATCTCGGAGAATTTCTCCTTCTCCCATCCTGTCTCTTGATGTCTTAAAATTTTTCAGAATCATCATGACATTTTGTTGGGGTTTCATTTACAGTTTGTAACCGTGTTTCAGTCAAGAAGTCAAAGCTATTAAAATGACACCACTGAAACAACTCCTTCAGGACAAGGCTCCAAAGCAGAAAATGCTATTTTTTTCTGTCTTTTCAACCCAAAGTCTTTCAGCATGTTTCACTTTTATGGCACTCAGGACCAGCTGCAGTCGTGGATTCGGGGAAATGTGAGCGTCTGTCCCCGGTCACTCTTCATCTTTGATGAAATGGATAAAATGCACGCAGGACTCATTGACTCCATCAAGCCCTTCCTGGACTACTATGAGCTGCTGGATGGGGTGTCCTACAGACAAGCCATCTTCATCTTCCTCAGGTAAACTGTGGTTTCTCAGGGCTGCTGTTCTGTTCACTCCTTGCTTTTTCCTTCATAACTTCAACTTTTAAACTACCCCCAGCTACAATCTCCATTTTCTCTTTACTTAGCAATGCAGGAGCTGAAAAGATAACAGAGGTAGCACTGGATTTCTGGAGAAATGGGAGGACAAGGGAAGATATCCAGCTCACAGATATCCAAAATGCACTGTCTGTGTCTGTCTTCAACAACAAAAATAGTGAGTAAAACAGATTGCTTTTGAGGTGGTAAAAGTTACACAAAAGGGATGGGCTGCACTTAGCTGTGTTTTTACAAGCTGTGATTTCTTCTTGATGTGGCCTCCACTTTTTGGCTTGTGAGGAGCAAAAATGTAATTTTGAGGCCTGCAGCTGGCTCCCAGGATGGGTGGAGATTAAGGAGCTCAGTGTGCACCTTGGCCACCAGCCTGTTTGCTGCCTGTTGCACTGCACATTTTGGGGGAAGTGCTTCATAGGTTTCCTCACACAAGACTTCTGGTGAAAAGGGACATCATTATGCTCTAAACATCATTATGCTCTAAATTTACCATTGGAAGCAAACTCACTGTACTTCTTAAAAAGTTTAGATATGAGCTTCAAAAAAAGAATAAGAAAACTAGTCTGGGAGAGCTGATAAGAGAGAGAAAATCTGTCCCTCTATAGGTGACAGGGGGTAAGGTACAAGACCAGCACCTGGACAGCAAGGCTCAAGCACAGTCAAAATTCATTCATTCAGCCTAAAGGACCACATTTATGTGTCCCAAAATTTTAGGGGGGCTTATATTGACTTGTGCATTGTAGTGCCCTAAAATCCCAGGTGAATTCTTAGCTGTGATCTGCCCCTTGCTCCCATTCAACCTGTGATAGTGTTTAATTAGAGCAGTCCTAACAAAGCTCTTTCCCTTTGCAGGTGGATTTTGGCACAGCACCTTGATTGACAGAAACCTCATTGACTACTTTATCCCTTTCCTGCCTCTGGAATACAAACATGTGAAAATGTGTGTCAGGGTTGAGATCGAGTCGCGTGGCTACGCTGTGGATGAGGACATTGTGAGCAGGATAGCTGATGAGATGACCTACTTCCCCAGGGAGGAGAGAATCTATTCAGATAAAGGATGTAAAACTGTGGATGCAAAGCTGGATTATTATTATGACTTCTGATGCTTTATTGCTGCAACCTGCAAAGAAGCAAATTTAACTTAATCACAAAGTGGAGGACCTGAGACATTTCATTTTTAAGTACTTTTTAAAGAAAGGAACACTATTTTTTAACTGGTGTGTAAATAAGCAGCAGTGCCTCTGCGTTTTTGTCACCAGTCACGGCTCCCGAGTGCTTCAGCCTTGTGCTGTGAAGATGAGAAGGAACTGCTTTGGGAATTCCTGGATCTGGCAGGGCTCAAGACTCCTTGAATCATGTGTTGATCACTGGAACCCTTTGGCAGACTCTTGACAGGTATTGAAGGACTGAGACTATGACCTAATTTTAATTTGATTTTGCTCTGATGTGGATGATCTCTAGACAATACTGAGAATCTTAATCAAAGTTTCTGTGTCTCTGAAAGCCTTCATTGGTCCTGTGTGGGAATATGCATTAAAAATAGAACATGTCTTTCTGCCTTCAACAGCTTGGGCCCAGTACAGGTAAGGGGGGAATCTGGAATGAAAAAATCTGGGCTATTCTATCCCAGTGAACATCATACAGTGCCATTATCTTTTTCAAAACTGAGTTATAATTTAATCTCCTATAGGTCAGAACACGAGTATAAAACCCTTTGTTGTGAATAGTGTTCAAAGAGCAAATTTAATAGTACAAGGAAATGAGTTAAAATCCTGAAATGCCACACTGGTGTACTTAGGTTAGTCTTTGTGTATAGAGCACAGCAGACTCTCCCAGGAGTGATCTCTGGGAGTGGTGAGTCAGCTTCATGGAAAGGCTGCAACGTCATGGGAAAGGAGTAGAGATAAAATTTTACACCTTGGAAATGGAAAAGAGGTTTCTCTTCTTCACTGTTGAATTCAGGGGTCAGCTTGCAGGGGTTTCCTTTTTTCATCTTCTCACCATACTGTGTGCCTTTGAGTCAGGGATGGAGGCAGATCTAAATGCATTTGAAAAAAAAAACAAAACCAAAAAAACCATAAAATGTGTCCACTGAAGTTACTGGGAAGGGCATCAGATTTGTTTCTGAATGTGAACACTGCAGAGGCTTTTTTCATTCCAGTTGCTGTTCAAAATAAACTTTTCTCATCAGAAATGTACTTCTTAGCTACCTTCTGGTGTTTTTGCATTCAGTGATTTGATACTAATTTTGCACAGATTCCTTCCATGTTGAGGAAGAGCACACTGCATTCCTGGCTGCTCAAGCTGTGCTTGAACACAGGTAATCTCCCTTGTGGGGTTCAAAGGGCAGAGATAGGAGATATGACTCTGCTATCTGGTGAAACAAACCAGGCTTGGAATAGAAACTGCACTTCTGGACCATTTGTACTAATTACAGTTGTGTGGTTTTTGTAGAGGCACACTTCCTAGATGCATGTGTGCTCAGTAAGGATGAACTTGCCTTGTAGAGAGAGCAGTTAAAACCCTGCTGCTCCTCCTCCCTGTGTTCACTGCTCGAACACTGCAGGCTCTGTTTGAAGCCACCCACGTTTTCATCTTGGGGTTTTCTCTGCAAGGGGGAAAATGAACAGCCAGTGAGGCTCCAACTGTCCACTTGCTCTGAAGGTGTGTGATATGCAGATTATCAATCCTACTGTTTGTCAGCAAATGAGTGCTTTGAACTCAGGTATTGATCTGTTTCTTTGACTGCCTGATTATAGCAAATAACTGGCCCATGGGCAAAAGCAGATGTAATGATGATAAACTTGTACTACAGTCTGGTACCAAGAGAATCAGTACAATCACGCTGTCCTGTGGCTCCTCCAAACTATCTTAGTTCTGCTTTGTGTGCCAGTGCAGCATCAATACAAGCATTTGATATACATTGGTAGCCACTATTTCACTGTATCACAGCCCTGAATGGCCTAGGGTGGATGGAAGCTTCTTCTGGAGAGCAGGAATGATGTGGAAAGGCAGGGAGACTGCCTCTGTTTAATCTCTCTTCTGTTCTGCAGACATGGCCAGGTGCAACTCCATCTGCATAAAAGACTTGGCTGTGCCTGAAATCACTCCCTGATTTGATCCTTCTGATCTTGTTATTCCTCCCCGTATGGTTTCAGAGCTCAGGTCCTCACTCTTTCTTGCTATGACAGGGTAGCTTTGGCCATTATTCTATTTAATAGGCCATTCAAGACTGGATCAGACAACTTAAAGGAAAATGTCGTGGGGGGAAAGTCTGCTGCCCAGGGAAACAGCCATTGGCCAGGTGAGAGGAGCTGAGCAGTCCCAGGAGTGAATTCTGTTCTTACCAGAATCCAGGACAAGCAGCTGCTGCTTTCTGCAGCAGGCTGTGTGCCAGGATCTCACACTGTGCTCATAAAATCAGAGGCCATGGTTTAAATTGACTGAAAAAGGAAGTGTCCTGCCAGCCAGAGGCAGCCTGGCCCCAGAGCCTGGTGTGCCCAGGGAGGGACAAGCAGCTGAGCTGTCCCATGAGCAGTGAAGTCCAAGTGAACAGCAGAGCCTGTGTTTCCCAGGCAGCTCCCTGACACGTCCTGGTGCATCCTTAGAGCACAACACATGGTTCACAACTGACCTCAGTGAGGTGTGAGCTGCTGCCAACAGCTGCCCCACACTTACAAAGGAAGTGAAACAGAAACGTGCAGTGCAGCTGGTTGCAAACTGCATAAACTAGTACTTTCCTATCTATATCTGAAAATAATTAACCCGAGAGAAGAAGTAACTTAGGATTTATTCCAACTGCAGTACGGTAGTATTTAGTATTTTGAAACAGCACAAATATTTTCTTTTTGGAGTAGTGAAACTGGATGCAACATACACAGCTACAAATAAATCAGTTAGTAGGCAAAACATCCCACTGGAAAGTGACAGTCCAATGTCCCAAGGTTAATGGCTTGCTAGTGTTTGGCTCTGGAGATTGCATCAGTGTGAACAGTTCAGTCAACGTTTGACAAACTCCAGTGGGGCTGTAAAAGGCAATCAACACTTTTAATTTAGAGTTTAACAAGAGTGCTAAACTCTCTGTTGTAATTTAAATTAACATAATTGTAGTGAGACCTATAATTTAGCATCACCTCTTAAAGGAAGCTTAAGAACGAGTGAGGGAATAGATGATGCAGCACAAAAACGGCCCCATCCCTTGTACCAGTTTAAAACCACAGTACAGTCAAAGTGAAAGGCACTTCTGTCTTGCATTACAACATTTGAAACACAAGTGATGGGAGACTAAGAGTTAAAGCTTGCAACAGCGTTTAAAACCCAGCCTCCCCACTGGGTGAAGGTTAAATTGATCTTTTCCAGCTTCTTAACTCATCACTCACCCTTTCACACATCCATTCTTTAACGTTAAAAGCTACTATAAAATATAACCTAACTAGTGAGGTATAGGATTATGCTGTTGCTTACACTTCAGCACAAAAATACACTATTAAAAATAATTTCTTCCATTCAAGTGTCTTCCAAGCAAGGTGAGAGTAGCATTATTCACACCTTGGTCATTAGGAGCAGCAGAGAGGGACCACTAAAGAGCTTAGGAGCCCACACACACATTAACCTCACAAACTGCAACAGTCAAATTCTCATGAGAGATTTTTCTGCTCGAGTACAGAAGACTCAGGATGTTGTAACAGATCTCTCAGATGGGTCCCTCAGTTTAGGAAGACCTGGAGTCACAAATGTACTTTACCCCTTTAAAGAATACTTTAACAATTTCTTTTTCCCCACAGAAACACAGGGCAAGCTCTTACTTCTCTCCCCCTGCCCTCTCTCTATTATTTACTAACAAGATTTCTGGGAGCTCATAATGACTTCCCAAATTACTGTACTAGGAGATACAGGATGATGCCCAGCTGAAGCACAGGAAGATTTCTACCATATCATCTTCTTACTGCAATGCACCAAGGAGTTCACCCTTGCAGACATGATTACAGTTCAGAATGCACCACAAGTTGCTCCATTTCACTATGAACGTGGACATGGAAGGGAGTATGACTATCTGGAAAAATTCCTCTGTTTTCCTTTGTTCCAATCTAGTTTATGTTGAAAGAGGAATTAAATACTTAGTAATCCCAGCACTTGGAAGAATAAAGCAGGAGAGGCTGTATCCAGTGCTGTGTGTCACACTAGAAATTCTCTATAGACTAAAAGAAAACTAAAGGGGACAACACAGAGATGAACAGCACTTAAAATTTAAGCCAGGCTGGATGGGACTATGAGTGGCTTGATTCAGTGGAAAATGTCCCTGCCCATGGCACAGGATGGCATTAGATGATCTCTTAAGTCCTAATTATATGTTAAGTTAAAAAAAAAACCAACAAACAAAACCAAACACACAAGCTACAAAGCCCATACAGCTCACTCTGCTATTTTCACCATACTCCCTGCAACAGTAAAAAAGTGTAAGTGCAAATAAAGAGATTTCCAAAAGCTCTCAAAGTGCTCTGGAGACTCAAAGTGGAAATCAACCCCTGGCTTTCGTATCTCTCATCACAAAGTCTTCGTGAATATCCAGCTTGGCCTGGACAGTCTTGCAGCCTTTATCAGAGTAGATCTTCTGCTCCTTGGGGAAGTAGGTCATCTCATCAGCCACTGCCTGAACGATCTTCTCATCCACAGCATAGCCACGGGCTGTCATTTCTGCCCTCACACACATCTTCACATGCCTTTGCTCCAGGGGCAGGAAAGGGACAAAGTAGTCAATAAGGTTCCTGTCAATGATGCTGCTGTGCCACAGCCCACCTGGATAAATTGGGGGGGGAAAAAAAATCATAAGGAGTTTCTCTAAACTTGATCCTGCGTATGACAGGATCCACAGGCCAGGCTGAGTTCAGAGCACTTTGTCTCAGCCACTGAGGAATAAATTTCCCATTTTTAGGGCAAAGTGACTTACTATTCTTGTTGTTAAACACTCCTACAGAGAGCAAGGGCTCGAGGTCCTTCAGCTGAATATCTTCCCTGCGCTTTCCACTTGTCCAGAAGTCAAGAGCTGCTTTATTAATTAAATCACCACCTGCATTGCTGATCATAAAAGAAAAATGTACAGTGGTGAAATACAGACACGACTGAACCAGAATTTCTTTTGCAGCCACACATATTGCTAATCTCCTTGATTAGCAAATCATCAAGGAGATGATCAAATCTCCTTGATCAAACAAATCATCAAAGAGAATCCTGTAAGCCAAAACATAGGGAAAGTCTCCAGTTCTTTAAGTAGCCATCAGTGTGTGGTGGGTTGCCCCCAACCAGGAGCCAAGCACCTACACAGCCACTTGCTTACTCCCTCCTGCCTCAGTGGGATGGAAGGAGAAAACAGGAAGAGCAGAATTCTGAAGACTTTTGAGTCAAGATAAAGATAGTTTAATAGGAGGAGAAAAAAGAGGAGGGGAAAAATCCAAGGAGGACTAAGGAAATAACTCACCACCCCCACAGTCAGACCAACACCCAGAGAAATGCTGAAGAACCATCACCTTAAAGCTGAGACTCCACTTTTTTCTCCACCCCTGTTTTTATTGCTGGCATGGCATGCTCAGATATTAAATATCCTTCTTAGGCAGTTCAGATCAGCTGTCCCTCCTCCCATCCTCCTGCCCACCCCAGCCTACTGTGGGAAAAGCCTTGAAGCTTTGCACACACCATCCAGAAACAGGCAAAACATTGTGTGTTATCAACACTCTCACAGCCACAAATCCAAAACAGCACCAGATCAGCTGCTCTGAAGATAGCTAACAATGCCAGCAAGGTGCAGTACTTGGTGCACCCATCCCAAAATGTGAACTCTCTCATGTCCTGTGCTCTGGGCCATGCACAGCATCAGACCTGCTCCATGACAGGCACAAGCTCAGTGCTCCCCACTGTCTTGGCACACAGAATCTTCCCTCCAGAGCATTTTTTTGCTGTTCTTTGAATGAGGTCCCCAAGAAGCATCATTATCATCATAAATAAACATTTAGTATCTTAAAATGGCAGAAATTAGTGCCACAGACCTGAGGAAGATGAAGATGGCTTTCCTGTAGGACACCCCATCGACCTCCTCGTAATAGTCTAAGAAGGGCTTGATGGCATCAATGACACCTGGATGCATTTTGTCCATCTCATCAAAAATGAAGACAGAGGAGGGACAAGCACTGACATTGCCTCGAATCCAGTTCTGCAGCTGTTCCTGGAACAAGAGGTTGAAAGCCACTGGAAAACATGGTCTTTACTGGAGGTACTGCAAGATTCTTGTATGTGACAGATTCTGGGGACACAGTCAAATCTCAGCATCCCACATTCACTGGCCAGTAAATGAAAGAGAAAGAAAACAAGAAAATGGAATCACCCAACACATGCAGACCAATGTCCAGACAGAGCTAGAGCAACAATCACCTTGGAAACCAATGCCCCCCCATTTTTTCCTTCTTCAACCCCCATTTCTGTGGCCAAGCATGACAGCATGTGGAATGGAATATCCTTCTGGCCAACGGGGATCAGCTGTCCAGGCTGTGCCCCCTCCCCATCTCTTGCCCACCCCAGCCTGCTCGATATGAGTAGGAAAAACTAGCAAGCTTTGAAGCTGTGCAAGCACTATTGTAACAGCCAAAATACCACTGTGTTCACAACATAATCAACTGTTGCAGCCATAAATGCAAAACACGGCCCCGCGGGGCCCATGGAGAAGGTTTCTTCCATTCCGGACAGCCAGGATAAAAAGACAGTCTCCTTGCAGCGAGCACGGAAATCAGCAGATGGCATCCGTGAGAGGGTAGCGCTAGGAAATGGAAACTATCTCGGCTTTGATTTCTTGGCGCCTTTTACTTTATGCATGAACTTCCCCTGACGTCTCTCCTAAGCACCAACTTTGGAATACCCAGCTTCACACCTCCAGCTGCAGGAATATGAATCAGAATATTCTGAGTTGGAAGGCACCCACGAGGATCATCGCGTGCAACTCTTTAGTGAATGGCCCATACAGGGATCGATGTCACAACCTTGGCATTAATAGCATCGCGCTCCGAACGACTGAGCTCATCCCGGTGGGAATCTGCGGGAGATGCGCAGGACACGCCGCAGCAGCGGGCTTAGGGACCGATTGCGGGTAACCGGGCCACCTCCTGCCCCTCCTCACCTTGTAGAGCTTGACCTGGTCGTGGTGGGGGAAGTGCAGGGTGGCCAAGAAGAGATGGACGAACTTGCTGCGCAGCCCGGCGGGGTGGACCTGCTCCGCCAGGATCTGGCTGAGGAAGTTCTTGCCGGTGCCGGCCCAGCCGTGCAGCGACAGCATCAGCGGCTTCTTGGGGCTGGGGTTGTTGCTGAAGCCCAGCACCGCCTTCAGCACCACGTCCTTGGCCAGGTGCTGCCCGAAGAGCCTGTCGTCCAGCTGCGCCTTCAGCGCTGCGGGGAGAGGGACAGCTCAGCACCGCCGGTCACCGCGCCCGCCCCGGGCCGCGCTGCCCAGTGACCGGCCGAGCTCGGGGGCAGCCCGGCCGTCCCCCGCCCCCG
>VZTB01010631.1:1191132-1233740 GCA_013397245.1 Thryothorus ludovicianus
CCACCGCGCCTGCGCGCCCGCGCGCCCCCGCCCCGTGAGGGGCCGCCGCCGCCGCCATGTTTGTCCCGGGCAGAGAGCGCGGCTGCCGGTGGCGGGCGGGACCTCGGCCTGACACCTGCCTACCAACTCCGCCGCGGAAATTCAACACTCCCATACCGGCTTTTTAGCGTCACCGAGGAAGGCGTTGCTTTATTCTGGCCCGGCCGACCAAACTGCAGCTGCCGTGCAGACGCGAAGATTTTTCACTTATTTATACCTTTTTAACGAGCAAAGAAATAATTGCTCATCGATTCAAATTACATAATTTTCCTTCATTAGTTACTCTTCTACTCTCTATTAGTTATTGATTTCTGGCTTCTTATGCTAATTAATCTATAATTTTAGTTTTTTTAATATCTTTTTCCTCTGGTGGGGACTTTACAATGCAGAAACAGAGTCTTTGCTAGTCTCTGACAAAATAGTTTCTACAAAATACCCTTGCGGTCCATAATTTCTACATTCTAGGTGTTCAACCTCAACAATACCTATTTCTCTCTCAGGCTTTGTTCATTGAGGCATATCACAGTTGGTTTATCAAAATGTAAAGTTTTGGTAATTTTCCCATGTGTTCCCTGCCTGTTGATTCGTGTCCTTGGCAGAAGAAGAGCCCGATCCACCTTCATGGCACCCCTGCTTTAGATATTTATAAACACTGATGAGGTCTATCGATGGCATTTACCACCCTGATGGGTGCCACAAACCAGCACAGCCCATTTCTGCCAATATAAACCAAGAAACCGGCAAGGAAAATGCTCTGGTGCTGCTTGGAGAAGCAGAGTACACAACCTTTTGTGGGATAAAGGAATATTAGGTTGGTGCAACCTCTGCTTTGAAGAGCTGCTGTGGGTGATAACCCTTATCTTCCACAACCCCACCAAAGGAAGCTCTCAGCACCCTGCCAAGGAACACCAGCTCGGCCCCAGCTGCCCTTACCAGTGCCTTACCTGTGAAGTTCAGAGTGCTGTTCTTTTTGCAGCACTCCTGGAAGCGGCATTTGAGCCAGGACTCGGAGGAGAGGAGATGCCAAGCCATGACAGCGCCTCCCGCAATGACTGAAGCGCTGAGAGGGTCAAAACCCGGCGCCAGAGTGGGCAAAAGGACAAGGATTACAGCAGCCTTCAGGAGCTTCATGGTGGGAGCTGACTGCCAGCCTGGCTCAGCAGGAAAAGAAACCAAAACAGAAACTGCAGAAAAACTTCCTGGAGCGGAGAGCCTGGGGTTGGAAGAGGCTGGAAGCCAAGTCTCCTGTAAGCTGGAGGTGTTAATGAGTTAACAGACTTATCACGCTGCTCCAGGAGAACTGCGAGTGCTGTGAGCAGAGCATTGCATGGGCAGAGGGAGAGTTTCACTAGAACAATCCCAGCTCTGATGGGAGGAGGACTGGAACCTCTCAGCATCTTAACCAAGGTGCTAATTGGGCTGGTGATTAACGGAGAACACAGAGATGCTTGTTTTGGGCTTAATAACAAGTGGTTGTACCCCCAACATTACACAGCCCGAGGATTTCCGTAGCAGTGCCTGGGGCTCTGCAATTCGCAGCACAGAACGTGTCAGAAAACTGCTGTATCAAAACCAACTCCTCAGAGCAGATTTTTTTGTCCTGACAACTTCCTTATCTCCCTACCACCATAAAAAGAGCGTGTTTGCAAAGGACAGACAGCGGAAAAGGGTTTGTTTTCTCTGCGGACACTTTTTCATGAAAATAAAAATGTGAAACGCCCTTTTCAGTAATTCCCATTTTATTTTCAAAATCTCACTGGAAAAGCACTGAGCAGCGTTATTTAGTATTCAAATACCTGCTCAAGGTTTGGTGCCTGTCTTGACAGGAGCGCCCAGTGCTGCCGACTGCCGAGCAGCCAAGGAGCGCTGTTCCCTGTTTGGGAGAATCTCGGCTGTCAGCTGCCATGGAGCCTTGAGGAGGGCACAGCTTAGACTCCTGGCTCCTCATTCCAAGGCTGAAATGGGTTTCATTCCTGGGTTTGCCCAGGTGTCCTGCCGAGCACCGAAGGAGCTGCGTTTCCAAGGCTTTCCAGCTGCTGTCTCCACTTGGACACCCAGAGACTGCAGAAAGACCAGAGGAAGGAACTGGCAGTGAGATATGCAGGAATCCGTGTCGCCTGGGCTCTGTCCGAGCTCTCTTGGAGACAAATAAGTTTTATAAAGGTGTTTAATACCGCTGAAAATGCTAGGAATTCTCCAGCCACCTCTTTCCTCTGCACCGACTCCCTGTGCATCTGTCCGTCCTGTACACTAGATGGAGCGTGAGACACAGGGTTTGGTCCAGGATTTACACGGGAGAAGAGTTTTTGCGGAGAACTGAGTCATGTTTGAGAAAAACAGAGGAGTGTGGACTCCCATCTGCAGAGCTGACAGCTTGTGTTGTGAAACGTGATTTCTTGGGATACACAACAACCCGACCCGCAGCTGCTGAGGGATCACACAGAGCCAGAGCTTTGAGGGCCATTTCAGCAAAACAGCCAAAGTCATCCTGCAAAGGAAGGAGGAGAGTTTGGATAAAGAAATCAGGCTGTTCATCTGAGATCTGCAGATTCTCGTCTGTCCATCTGGATTAAAGTGTGAGCAGGTTGGTTCACCTCTCAGGCTTCAGCAGGTATTTCACCATTCCCCTGTAGAATCAGTGTGGTCTAACAAACACAGACATGGGACTGTCACCCCTGGATCTCTCTGGGATAAAGGGTAGTGCCATGTTGTGTCTTGCCAAGGATGAATCAGTTTCATGGCAGAGTATTTTCTGACTGATGTGTGAAGGGGGGTGAGATGTCCTGAGCAAACTTTTCATTGTGCTCGTGTATGTTTTCAAAAGGGACTGCATCTCCCAAAACACAGATGGGAAATGCAAAGTGATATGCTAGAAACAGCACAGACATAGAGAATTACCTCATCTGTGCAAAAAAGAAGGGGTAGTATGAGACATATCTATAGATCTTCTCCTTCCCATGTGGGAGGGAGGTGGCATATATTTCCTATACAACAATAGGACGTATGCTGCATAACAGGTACCAGATGGGTGTTTAAATAATCTTCAGCTGCTGCATGTCATGCTGTTATCTCATTATCCCTTACAAGTTAAATGGGTTCAAGCTGGGCCTGGACATGGATGAGATGTCTAATAAGTGGTGGTGAGGCTGACATTGATGGCAATTTCCTTGAACAGCAGTCTGGAAGCTCCAAGTGGAGCACAGACCCTGCAACACGCAGTCCTCAGTGCAATGTTTTGTGCCTATTGTGTTGAACATGTTGCTCTTTCACCTCAACACCCTCCTGTGCTTTGGGCACAGAACTGGCATCCTGTCATGCCTTGATGTTGCCCTCCTGATCAGCCCAGGGGTGGGGTGGTCAGCCAGCACTGGGTCACCTTGAACCAGCTGCCACAAGCTGAAAGTACTGAAAATCTTGGCAGAGAAGAGCTTTGGGTAGGTGTTTAGTGTGCAACAGTTTTGGGGTGTCTGTGATTTGGGATGTTGATCAGCACTGAAAGTGGTGTGGTGAAAAGAGACGGTGTGGAAAAGGAAAGGACTTTGCAGAGGGCATGGGAAGATCAGCAGGAATCTGGGGATCAGTGGTATGAGCTGGAGGATACAGGGTGTTTGCAGTGGGTTATTTGGGATGCTAAAGCTGTTGTGGTAGAGGAGGCAATGGAGATGGAGCATCCGTGTTGCAAAGTGAGAGATAAGGGATGCAGAGATGGAGTACTCAAGGCCAAGGGTGAGGAGAGAGAAACATCTCAGATGAGATTTTAGCCTGGCCTGACCCTGCTTCCGGTGTGTTGGAATTTCCTGCCACCTGCAGTTTGATTGGTTTAAAGTCAGCATTTTCAGGATTTTGGGCTGGCTCTCTTGGAGCTTTGAGCTCTGTGGCAGAGAGCTCAGAGAATCTGGGATCTGCCTGGTTAGCAGGGCTCTTCCATCACGAGGCAGCAGACCTCCCAGCTGGCTGGTGAGCCAAGGAAAATATTTCCAGACGGGACAGGGTGCTAGAAATCAGAGCTGCAGCCCCATCTTCAGTCCATGGAGTGCAAGAGTTTTCCAGGTAAGAATTGCAGGATCAACGAATCAATGCTTTTCCCAGAAAAAGTCTGTATTTTTGTTGGAGGATGTATAAGGTCCTCAATATTTCCAAATGCCTTGTGAAAGAGGTTTGGAAATGTGCTGTTTTACTTGAGGCTCTGGGCTGGCAAGAGGTTCCTGCTGAAGGTTTCTAACTGGAGAAGGTCTAGGAGACACATTTTTCCCTACATTCATTTCTGCATAATCTCTCCCTGCCTTCTGACTCTGGCTAGACACTCTCTAATGGCCTCAATTTTTCTGAGGGAATTTTCCTTTATTTTTACCCTTTTGCTACGTCCCCCTCCCCCTGCCTTGTATGTGTGGTTTTGCTTTGTTTTCTTTCCCTGCTTTAATTCCAGCATCATCTTCCAAGTGCTGCTTATCCTAAACACAGAGATGAGGCAGTGACAGGAAAGGGCTGCCACTCTGACGTAGGTTGGGATCTTTGAAGAGTGGGATTGTGGTGGGCTTTATCCAAATACAGAGCCTAGCTAAGCTCTGAGGACTACACTAATGCTGTGGAAATGCTCTGACTCATGGAACGTGTTCCTTGACCTTTCTGTAATGTGACAGGAGCAATAACACAAAATACCAAAAAATCTACATTAATGTTGAGCAGACATTGTCTAATCCTAGAAACACCCAGGGAGTCAAGAGCCTGTTATCCTTCTCTTGCAGGTAGGAAAATTGAGGTTTGAGGATGATGAAAGGTTTTTGGGTTTTTTTTAACACGGTTGTTCATAGCAAAGGACTTAACAGTTCTGTTTTGTCACTGAAATGTTTACTTGAGAGCTTGAACCGTGATTCAGCTTGGACAGGCTTCAAAATCCTTATCTGGGGTACAAAATCACAGAGCCTCTTGGGTCAGTGTGTGGTGCTGTGCTGTGTGAAGAGGGGCAGTCCAACAGGGAAAGATATGGATGAGCTTGGGATCTGAGTGAAATAGAACATTATCTACATGTCCAATAACTGTGCCCTTGGGGAATAATTCCTTTGATCACATCTGAACTCTTGTGAAATTCTGAGGTACCAGAAGGGTTGGATTTTGTTCTGGTTGCTGTCTCTGAAAAATTCCATTGAGAGGCTCTTCCCAACAAAGAGAAAAACATGTTTTCTGTCTGGATGCCCAATTCCAAAACTTTTCCCTGAGCCTAGGCTGCAGTCAGAGCAGAGTCCCGCCTGAACAAGCAGCCCTGAGGACCAGGCAGAGCTTGGATGCTGAGGTGCTTCACGTCAGAGCTGTCCCTGGTCTGCAGCAGCACGGCTCCTCCCCAGAGCGGCTGGGACCGAGCCCGGGCTCTCAGTGCTGCCCGTGCCCTCTGGCCCTGGTGAATGCTGACAGCTCTGCAGAGGGAGAAAAACGGGATTTTTAATCTGATCCCGAGTGGTTTGCTGCAGGTGGAGCTACACAGGTCGTGTTACCTGGCAGGGATGGGAGTGAGAGGCAGGGGAGGGAAAGTGTTTAAGCTGTGCTTGACTTGTGGGTGAGGGAAGCTGCCGTCTCACATTTCTTGCCTACCGTGGGAACCTGCTGGAAATGGAATGTTTTATAGATAAGCACGAGGTGACAATGCTGGCAGGACACTTCTCTACTCTTTATGGAATGAGTCCTGGTGCTGGAACCTTGTTGATCTTTCACACATATCAACTCCATCAAGCAATAGTGGATGGAGACGGCCAATCTCAGAACAAGCACAAGGAATTATTTAAGTGCCTGGCAGCCAAAATAGCTCTGTTCCCCCGCAGGCCACTGTGTGTTCCAGAGGCAGAAGGGGTGGAGGAAGGCACCCCTTTGGCTTTGGATGGAATCAGCTTTATGTTCATATGAACACGAGTTGCCAGGACTGCCGCAGGCTTTGAAGGGAAGAGTTTTTAAATCTGTACTTGAGTGATCTTAACGTGTGTCCATTTCTCAAACGGACTTTTATGTCCTGGATGCTCTCCAGTCTCATATTTTCGTGCCAGTAATAAAGAAGTTAGAGAATAGCTTGGAGAAATTTGCTGTTAAGAGTTTAACTACGGGTTAACCGCTGTTAACTACCAGAGCTGTGAGACACCGGGGCTCCGGCGAGTGTTTCATGGGCTGCTTTTTGGGTTTCTGCTGTTGCAGGGCAAGAGGACACAGCAGCTCAGGGTCTGGTTCACCCTCTCCGGAGTTGTTCGAAAGTCAGGTGGATGTGGCACATGGGGAAGTGGTTTAGCGGTGAACACGGCGGTTAAGGGTTGGATTTGATGATCCTAGAGCTTTTCTCCAACCCGAATGGTTCTGTGATTCCACGATAACGGCACCACCCAAAGCCAGGTGCAGATAAGCTGCGGTCTCTGCTGGACCATGCAAATCCACCTGGGTTGGCAGCTGGGAGAGGCACCCTCAGGGCAGCAACTCAGGAAAGCAAAGCAGGGTGTGGATGGTGCTTCACCATTTAGCAGCCTTGCCTTTTCACCCCTCCTGGCCTCCGGGCTCTGATTTCGAGGCCTGTGTCGTGCAAGATAGAGATGAATAATGTATGAAATGGTAGCGATAGACCCAGTGGATAGGCTATCGATGCTGGCAGTTAGGCTCTGTTTTGACTTGTAAACTAAACATTCCTGGCGCGGACATCCTCTGTGGTTTAGTGATTAGATCTGGGAACTGCCTTTGGGGTCAAGTCAAGGTGCTCTCACCCTGCTCCAGCAGCTCTGGCTTAGTCACATCATCTGTTCCTAATCCTCTGCTTCTCTCTCCATGACATGAACAAGATGGGGAGGAGATCCCATAAAAGAATGATGATGATAATCATAATTATCACCATTATTATCATCACCGTCATCATCATCATCTCAATTCAGATTTTTTTTTCATTTTGGAACTTATTGTCCAAGGATGTAGTTTAGTTTGAATGGTGTGGATGGTGAACTTAGTATGTAAATATTGAATGTTCCCATCACTTATGAGAACACATCCACAAGAAAGAGAATTAAACAGAGAATTAAACCTTGTGTTGTAGGTGCTCACTGTTAAGATGAGGACACTGTGAGAGTTAAACTTCACCTGCTTTGATCCTGCCTTTGGTTTTCATCCTTGTTTTTAAAATTGAGCTCAGAATTTGAAATTGGAGAGTGTTCCTGTTTGGCTTGGCTCCAGGAATTTCTGGTTTTGTTCTCCAGGCTGGCTTGGAGCAGAGTAGGTCTCGTGTGAGCCTGTTTGCCTGTGTAGCAATAGTTCTTACTGAAAGAACAAGAAATAATAGGGAAACTTTGGCCAAATTTTATCTTAATAGAATTCTGTTGTAAATAATAATTTAGGGATAAAAACGGTGTGAAAGAGATAAAACTTTAGCTGGATGAAACAAGAAAACACTATTTTCACATGGTGTGGGAGGATTATACAGGAAGAGTAGGGCATGAGTAATGCTAAGCCCTCACTCCAGTCATGGGCTCTGATGTGATGGGTGGCTTGTATCTCATCCAAAGCACAAAGGTGCTGGTGTTATTAAGCAGATAGACCCATCCAATGGTTTTGGACCCTTAGGTGAAAGAAGATTTTAAAGGTTTTGGGTTGGTCACGATTCTGGTTCGACCAGAATTCAGAGGTTGTGTTTGGCTTGGGGTTTAGCAAAGCTAACACCCTGCCCTTACACCCACCTCCTGTGGAAGAGCCATAAACACAAGTCACTAAAATTAGTCTTGCAAGGCAGCTGCTGACTGGTGCTTCTGCTTTCCCTGCTCTGTCTTCAGTCCATGCCCAGGTAAACTCTGCCTGGTTCTAATCAGCTCTAGCAGTTGGAACAGAGGGCCAAGTAGGTTCATCAGGAGAAAGTGACTATTTGTTGTTGTAATACCTTCCCCAATTGTTCAGAGAGGCTGGGCCTGGACCCCTTGAGGAGCTGGGGAGGTTATGGAGCAGGGCTGGTACTTCCAGCTGGTATCAGGCCTAAGGAAGAGCAGCAGGCAGTGTGCCAGCCATGGCCAAAGGGCAGCACAGGCTGGGGAGCCTCAGAGGGAACCAGAGAACTGCAGGCATCAGCAGTGAGGTCTCCTGAGCAAGAAGGGATTTGGTGGTTTCTGTGGAGACCAGTGAGGCTTCCTGAAAATTCCACCAGGTCTGTGCTTCTCTGTAGTTTGGACATCAGAATGTCATTGCAAGGAAGCCTGAGGAACTGTTAATTTATGTCTCAAATCTTACACTGAATGACCTGTAAAGTATCACCTCCATACAGATTCCTCTATGTTAAATAAAGGATGGAGGGTCTGGAAGGGATCTAAAACTGTTAGGTTCTTTTTCCAGGGGATATTTTATCTTACTGGAAGAAAAATGTACTCTGCTAAAATTAAAGGTTCCCTGCAGGACTCTAGTTTCCAGCTATTGTTTAAATGTGTGGTTGAGAGCTGGGAATCCTGTGGCCAACAGGGAGTTGGAATGAGTTGAAAAGAGGAGAACGGATGTGCTCTGCAAAGAACAACGTTAGGTCCACACTAACAGCACAGAAAAAGAGGAGATTGGCTGGAGGATACAGAGAGGCCCCAAGGAACAGGGATGAGCAGCCTGGGCTAATGCTCCAGAGCTGTGAAGTGTCCCAGGCCTGTCTTCTATGTAACATTGCTGGAATTCCTACAGTTTGGGAGTAGCCCCTCTAGAGTACTAAATAACTTGATGTGGAGTCATCCTAGACCCCTCAGTGAGGACTTGTGGCATTTAAAAGAGAAATGAGCTTTTAGGAGGTTGAAGGACCTTTGAAGTGCAAGGGGTGAAGGAGTTGGCATCATGTGCTGGTCATCTGCCTGCTTCAACATAGAGGGAAATATGAAAGTATAACTGGGATAATCAAAAGCATGGAGAAATCTTCTTTGAAGAGAGATGAAAGCAAATAGGACTGTAGGAAAGCTGAGTAAGAGGTGCTTTCACAGACTTGTTTCAAAGGAGGAGAATGCTGGGCAAAGGTGAGCAAGAACTGCTGTTCTTAATTCCCTTGTATGTCTGTGATATGAACAAGAGGGGAAGGAGATCCCATAAAAATGTTGTTATTATTTTTATTATCATCATCATCTTAATTTAAATTGTGTTTCAGTATGGAACTTATTGTTTAAATTGTGTTTCATTATGGAAGGTAATTGTCTAGAGAAGTAATTTAACAGTTCAGACGGTGATTTAACACGTGTAATTATCAAATATTACCTTCATGTATGACAACAAATTTACAAGAAAGAGAATTAAAACCTTGTGATTCAGAGCTTAAGTTAATCTCTGACTTTTGAAGATTGGATGAATCAGGGCAAACGGGACCAGAGAGCCTCAGTCCATTGCTATCTCCCACAGGGACACGTCCTACCTTGAAACCACAGCATGTCCCACGGCTGATACAACCTGCAAGGGCCTCACTCCTGGTGAAGAGCAGCAGCTCCTTCCACACTGAACATTCACACCAGCTTCCCCTGCTGCAGTAAGGGTGCAGCACAACTCCTTGCCCCTTCCTGATGTCCAGCTCTCCTTGTGGGACAGCTCTAGCCTCACTAATGTAGCATCCCATGGCCTCCTGTCCCTACAGCCTTTCCACAGCTGGGATCCATCTTCTCTCCTAATGGGGGAACTTCTTGTTCATTCTTGCCTGAGTCAGTGGCACTGTTAGCAGCAACATGCTGTGCTAGAGATGCATTCTGCTCTTTGAAAAAAGTTGCAAAAAGCACATATTCCCCCATGGAGGGGTTCAGGATTGCATAAACACAGGGTGGAGCAGATTTCTGGGAACACCATGGATATGAGGGTGTAGGCTGTAAATCAGGAGAGTAATCAACACATGGGACCAGGGCAGGCTCCTGGAGTCCTGCTAATGGATCATTCAAGCAGAGAAGAAAACTTAGGATGGTTTGCCCAAGCATCACTGCCTGCAGAATAGAAAGGAGAGGTTTTTCTTCTTCTTTGCATCATTCAACCCAAATTCTGCTCTGGATAAAGTCAGGGTCATGCAGCCTGGGTCACGTTGTGTCAGTGCTCCCACTGCTGTGAGCAAGAGCCAGCTGAGACAACAACACAATAAAAAGATTCCAGGCAAGTGGGCTGTAAATAACACAGCTAAATTGCTCCCTGCTTTCCAGACTGATTGTGAGGAGGGTGTTTTTAGCATTGCTAATGAGGGGTGTTTATTAACAACATTAGAATTGAGACTCAGACCACCTTTTGGCCTAAAAGCAAGCTCAAAAGATATGTTGTTCATGACTCAGTGCAGGAAAAAGGGAAAGTTTTAGGATGTGTCTGGACCAATGACACAATGACTTGACTCATAAAACCTCAAATTACCGAGCAGCTCTGACTTCTGCCTGAGTCAGGTCTTGTGGGAAGGAGGTCCTGATCTGCTCTAGGAAGGCCAGCTGCCCTCCAGGACATTGCAAAGCCATAGCACTTCAGAGATCAGCGTGTGTGCTAAAGAGACCTAGACAACATGACCTATACAGGAGGGTGGGAGGAAATGCTGCTGTTTAATTTGGAGGTGATGGAGGGGACACAGAGAAGTCAGGGCTTTAAAAATCAGCTCTGTGTTTTGGAAAGCTTTGTGAGGGGTGAAGCTCTATGGCTCCAAGGTTATCCTTGGAGCTGGTTTCACCAGGATGGTGTAGCCACTCTCAGCTGGGGACAGGGACAGGCAATGATGTGCTGACCTTTTCATTCCCTCTTGTACTGGAAGAACTTGAAAATGCCTATCTGGTGAAAACAGGGCTTAAAAGACTTTAAAATTGACAAGCTCTGCAGCCTGTTCTTCCTGGGTTGCAAGGCAGAGTTAACAGCCAGGAAATAAGAGGTCTGTTTTCTGCTTTTCACCTTGAAGCTGCTCATTGCTGTTGAATGTCAGATCTCCATAAGGCTGGAATCAGGGACCACAGTTGCTTCATCTCTCAGAGCCCTGTTAGTGAGCCAGGGCTCTTAATGCTGTGATTTCCATGCCCTGATTCCCATCTCTCCATAACACAGTGTGTGGAGGCTGGACTGTGCTGCATCCTTTACCTTTGCTCTTTTTATAAGGGCACCCCACCAGGGAATCTGCATCTACACTGTAGTTTTGCAGATGCTTGAAGTCTAGGAAATGTTCCCAAATTCTGAAATTTTTGGCAGCAATTTGTTCCTTTACTCTCCCAGTCTGGCAGGGAAACTCCCTCTTTTTGGACGGTAACACAAGCATTTTTTGCCTGTTGTTTACAGCTGATGGGATCTGGTTCCTGGGAAGCAGAGCACATCACGAGATGCTGAGGTGTGGCTGAGTGAGAGAGCCACAGCTTCCCCACACCCCAAGCCCTGACCCCCATCTCCCACCTTTACCTGGTGTCAGCAGTGGCAGGTGCAGCTCTGCCTAAAGCCAGCACTTAAACCAGCTGGGACAGAGGGAGAGAGCAGGAGAGAGGAGAAATAACTTCCCCCAGCTCCTCTCCCAGAGGGGTTTCATCCATGAAGGCACAGAGCATCATAGCCAAGGAATTCTTTCCTCTAAGAGAAAGCCCAGGCATGAATCCATGTGAGGCTAAGAATAAGAGAAAATAATCTACTTCCCACACATCTACAGCCTCACAGCCTCTCTCCTAGCATCTCCACAATGTCACAGCAGCAGAGGACACAGCAGTGCCACATCAGTGACTCCTCCTCAGCCAGGGTGGGTGTGACAGTTTTGGGCAGGAGAGCTGCTGGGAGCAGGGCAGCAGCCGAGGAGCAGGCAGGAAAGGATGGTGGATGGAGCTGGAGGAAAAAGGCAGGAGGACGTGCCACTGCCTCTCACTTGGCCCTGGGCCTGGCTGAGGAACAGCAGCTTCCTCTGCTCTGCCTGAGACTCAGAGCCACCACACGCCTGCCCCTTCCCTGGGCCTCTCCTGATGGCTTTCTCCTGCTGCAGGCATCTGCTCTTCTGAGTGTGAAGGACAATTTGGGAGAGTCTGATCATACATTCCTCATGCCTGAGGCCTCACAGATAGCTTCAGCCAGTACTGTCACTTTAAAATGCAAACCAGACAAAATCTGCCTGAGTTTGCTAAGGGCTGAAGCATCCCAGTTGTTTCCTGAGATGCTGTGTTGGTTTTCCTCTGCCTGGTTTTTGGTAGTGGGGGGTTCACAGAGGTGGCTGTGAGAAGGTGCAAGAAGCTCCCCCTGATGGTTCTGACCCAATCCCTAATGGCTCTGAAGATGGACATGCTGCTGGCCAAGGCTGGGCCAATTAAAGATGATGGTAACACCTCTGTGATGACGTATTTAAGAAGAAAATCAAAGCAAAGTGTTTTTTCTAGCCAGAGAAGAGAAGGAGGTGGGAACATGTGAAGGAAACAACATGGAGACACCAAGGTCAGTGAAGAAGGAGGGGCAGGAGGTGCTCCAGGGGTCAGAGCTGAGATTCCTCTGCAACCTGTGGTGAAGACCATGGTTAAACAACTGTGCCTCTGCAGCCCCTAGGGATCCACTGGGGATGCAGAAATCCACCCACAGCCCCTGGGGATCCACTGGGGATGCAGAAATCCACCCACAGCCTCTGGGAGAGGTGCCCATGTGGGGTGGATGCCTAGAGGAGGCTGTGACCCAGTAGGAGATGCAGTGGAGAGAGGGGGTCCCTGCTCCAGGCTGGAGCAGCCTGTCCTTGGAGGACTGCACACTGTGGAAAGAGAGATCCACACTGCAGCAGTTTTGGGTGGGCTGTCTGCCCATGGGAGGGACTCACATTGCAGCAGTTTGGGGAGGACTGCTGCTCATGAGAGTGGACCCACGCCACAGAAGTTCATGAAGAATTTTGTCCTGTGGGAGGGACCCACGGTCTCACAGGGGAACAACTTCTCTCCCTGAGCAGCAGAAGAAAATCTTGTGTGACAAACTGACCAAAATTCCCTTGCCCTCTCTCCCTGCACTGGGAAGGAGGGAGGGGTAAGGGCTTATTTTAGTTCTCGTTATCCTCCTCTCATGATGCCTTCATGAATTTTCTCTCTCCTGTGCCCAGCTGTGGCAGGGGAAGGTGAGTGAGCCACTTTCATGGGTGCCTGGCATTTGGCCAGTGTCAAACCACAACAGATGCTAATGCTGGAGGCTGGAGATGCTGGTGGTTCCACTGCTAACTGACTATGCAGTATCTTCTGTGCCCTGCTCGCTGAAACAAGCATGAGGAGCCCAGGAGTCTGGGGATAGGGAGCTGCAGGTGAAGCAAGAGGATTTCACAGATCCGTGGAAGGTGCGTCATGGCGGTGGGAGCTTTCGTGCAGACTGAGGAGGCAACGCAGGTGGAGCACCCTTCTCGCTAATAAACAGCTCAAACACTCATGCCTTTACTTGAAAAGTCATCGTGTTTGATGAGCCAGCACAACACAGCCTCCCCTGGCAGCTGAGTTTCCCAGGATGGGTGCAGGTGATCACTGGAGTGTGCAGGCTCCAAGGCTTTGTGCTGGGAGCAGCAGGAAGAAACGGCAGGGAAGGAGGGCACCAGTGTTCACACTGGAACAAGATGGGAATGTAGCTCAGCTCCTGGGCTGAGCTGTGGGCCCAGGGCAAACAAAATCCCAGCTGGGCTCTGCACCTTCTCCACCAGCATGTGGAAGCATGCTGGGCAAGTGCCACCCACCTGCCCATCTTCTCCAGCCTGGAGCAGTTCCTCGGGACCTTTGCTTAGCCCCAGCTGTGGGATGTAATTGCTCGTTAGGGAAAATTTCAGGGAATCTGAGCTGTAATTGCTCCAAGTGTCGGCTTCCCTTTGGGATCAGGGTGGAGCCCAGGATGTGCCAGTGCTCCACTGAACCAACCCTTGCCACCAGGAAATTCCTCAGTGTAGCAAGAGTGGAAAAATGTAGTCTCAACACTGTAGTGTAATTCAATTGGTCAAATAAATAACCTGTGAGGGAATCAAGAGTGATTTTTATTCCATAATCTTGCCAAAGCAGAATTGCTTTTACAGGCTTCTATTTTTAAGTACTTTTCTTGAGCACCTCCCATGAATTTTTCATTCCTTCCGCCTCCTACAGTTCAATTCCTCCTCCAGTAAAATGCTGTGTTTTTTTCCCTACAGTTCCTGGGGTCAGTCTAACCTGACAACCTAATTTTTCAAAGCCTCACACGGAATTTTATTAATAATTTCTCAGAAAAATCCAGCAGTGTTTTTGGCTTGTGGTGTTGGGTTTAGGTAGATCTTGTCCTGGATTGAGACCTCTCAGACTCAAGGTTTTCAGGCATAACTTGTAGTTTAAAGACATACTGCTGTTAGGACCTGGCCTTCTTCAGGCAAGGGCTCTGTGCTGGCAGGATGTGATCTGTGGAGGAGGATGAAACCATTAATATTAACAGCCTGCTTCCGCATGGATTAATGGGATGGTTGAACACGCTTCCGGCAGCTGCCATCCTTGGGTCCCTAAAGCCAGGAGGGTGCAAGTGTGGATGTGTTCTACCCAGCATGAGATCCCTGAACCTGCTGAACTGCAAAGGGGCTGGGACCCCTGGAGCATTTCACCTGCCTTTGCAGTCATCTTCTGCTCCTCATCCCCATCCATAACCCTCCCCTCTGGGGTTCTACTCTGTGTAACAGTGAAAGGGGTTTGAAATGCAGAAACACACAGGAAAAAAAGCTTTTTAAAAAATTAACACATCCACACCTGAGTTTGCCCCGAGGGCTTATCCCTAAACAAGTTGTGCTTCCTGATCTCTCCATTCAATGTAAATTTGTGCCAGTTGCTGGTGCAAATTGTCCAGGGCTCTTTGCCAGTGTTTGAACGATGCCAAGGAGAAGTCTGGCTGGCTGGCTGGCAGGAGGAGTCCTGGCTTGTCTGCAGGTGCATTTTCCTGCTGCTGAGCGAGGTGTTGGCTGCCTTGGGAGGGGAAGAAGGTGCACGAAGGAAAAAGGTCCCACTGCCAAAGACCCCGTGGACTGGATCATCAGCTGGTAAAAACTGAAGCTGCTGGATGGAGGGTGTGATGTGTTGGTGAAGGGTCTGGCTGCCTGCCCTCTCCCAGGCTCCTGAGAGAAGGGACTGCTGGAAAATGTCTCATCCATGCTGTGGGGCTGGTCTGGCCCTGCATAACCCCAGTCCTTGGGCACCAAGGTCATCTCTGCTATGGGTTGATCCCTATCAGCTGCGGAGAAGAGGGATGGGATGTTTGAGATTTGCCACTGTCTACTTACACTTGGCATTATGGTGTTTATAATACCCTGTTGAGCTCCAGGGATACGTGGGTGGGTTTGGATGTTTGCTGGTGAACACCCCAGTTCTTACCACAGAGTCTGAATCCACGTAGCTGCTGCACGTCCTGGTGTCCCCACTCCCACCCCCAGGGAAGCAGCCTGCCAGAGGCCACAGAGCTCCACACTGGGCTGTGCCAGGACTTGTTCTGCAGCCTCCCCGACGCCAGGGTGGTGGTGACCAACTGCAAGTACCTCCCCCTTAAAACCAAGGGCTTGGGGTTTTCAAAGGCTCTCTGTTGAACAAACCTAACTGTAAGGCCCCATGCCAGGTGCACGAATAGTCTGTGAACTATAGGTCTGGTCACATTCAAAAGAGCCAGCTGGGCTCAGGAATAGCACGATTTATTGAATGTAACATATATGATTCTTTTGGAGTGCCCATGAGAAAAGCCTGAACTGCAGAGTGGCTTTATAGAGCACTAAAAATATAGTGGCAATCACAGTCCTAATTTCCCAGGTTAACACTCAGCATAGCTGAGGACACAAGACTTAGCAAAAGATGGCCCTTGTGAGTCTGGAGAGGAGGACAAATCTGCCACACTGTTCCTGGAATTTCAAGTAAAATTCTTATGTGCCAGTTAGATATGAAACTGGGGGGCTTTTACACCTTTATTAACCACTATAGTGCAAAGTGGTGCCAGCTGTGATCAAATCTTCCGTTATTTGTGGGCGTGTTGTACAGAATATTTCTTGGCAGGAGGTTTTGATTTGTCAAAACTTTTCTGGGTATCAGATAGAAAAACTAGACCACATGGCCCCCATATTCACCCCCATGCCATGGCAACATAAACCACAGGAGCTACATCCAGTTTCTGTGCTTGCACCCATTGCATGTCTGGCTTTGCATTTTCTTCACTGCTTTGTGCTTCCACCTGCACACTGGGATGTCACGGGGCTGAGCCAGAGCATTGGGTTTGCAGCATCAGGGCAGAATGGCCATGAGGAAGATACAGAGGCTAATGCAAAGAATTTCTGTTTTCCTGAAATAAGTATTTTCCTTGTTTTTTTCTTTTTTTNTGTTAGGGAAATGAACACCAAATCCAGCCCTTCCACTCTAATAAACTTGGGGAGCTCTTATCAGCCCCCATGCCTCTGGCTCCCTGAGGTTTGCTGGTACTAGCACTGGGTGAGAAGGGGTTAAGTTTGCATTAAATAGCAGCCCAGCTGCCTGCAGAGGCTCGGATCCCACTCTTTATTCCTCAAGGTTTGATGGCTGAGAAAAAAACAGCTCCAAATTCACTTCTAAACCAAGGACAAAATTCCATCTGGCTGCCTTGGTTCATCCTGTCTGAGAAAACCAGGACGAGCTGACTTTGGGGTGGGCAGGCAGCTCTTCACTTGCAGTTTTGGGGCTTTGCGGTCCAAGGCGAGCCTGGTTGGGTTCCAGGCTGGTCATTCCCGGGGCTCCCCTCCCAGCCGGGGGTGCGAGGGCCAAAGGACAGCTGGTGGGGGGCGCCGGGGGGCCAAGGGACAGCTCTGTCCCCTGTCCATCCCTCGGCAGGTGGATCTGTAGGGAAGGGCTCGCTGCCTGTGCCAGGGGAGTGAGCGCTCAGCCAGCGCTGGGCGGGACGGGAAGCGCGGCCGCGGAGGAGTGGGCTCCAGCGCAGGGCTGCAGGCGGCTGAGGCAGGCGCTTACCTTCTCCTAACTCCTCCTTCGACGGCTGGAGAGCTCCGGTCTGCGGGTGAGCAGTGCCCGGCCGGGCGAGGGATGCTCGGCGCGGCTCCGTCCCTCGGGGCGCACGGGAGGTGGGACGGGGGACAGCGCTGGGCTGCTTTAGAGCCGGAGGTCGGGCTCTGTGCCAGGGTCACCTCCAGGGCGCTGCCGCTTGTCTCGGGGCAGCTCATCCGCAGGGAGTGCTGGTGCAGGGCGTGAGCAGCGGAGGAATCCTGTTCCATGCGCTGCCTGGGGTTCCCTTACTGTCCCGGCAGCCTGGCGGCGGGTTCAGGGCTGGGGGCTCTCACTGGAAGGTGAGAGGATTTTGTTGTGTTTGAACGCAGCTGTTCGTGCCTCTCTCCTGCGGGGCTCTCTCGCTGCCCAAGATCTCCCCTGGCTTTGGGTGCTGAAACGACCGAGCAGCACGTTCTCCCAAAATGATGGAAAATAAAGTGTTCCTGTCATTCACGTTCTACAGCACAATTTTGATTTTAAAAATGTATGCCGTTGCCATCATTACGGGGCAAGTGAGACTCAGAAAGAAGGTAAGATCCAGTTTCGTTTTCCTTCTCCTCCCTTTCTGGCTCTTTGCTTGGATTTCTGTGGTTTTTCTTTCTTCTTTTATTCCTCTAAAGTTCAACAAAATTTTCCTGAAGCAAGCTGAGTTTTTTTTGACTTCAGTTGAAAGCAAAACTTGTTTCATAACTGCAGCAGATAAATATCTCACTTCTCTTTGACCCTTTTTGTTTGTTTCCACCATCTGTAGCTTGATGTTTATAATTTTGGAAACCAAATCTAAATAATAATCAGATCTAAAATGCCAAGCAGGTGAGATGCTTCTAGAAAGAGTCTGTTTACAGTTAATTTGCAGGGTCTGGAAAAAAAGGAGAAGAAAAAAAATGTTTAAGAAGAAATCATTGCAATGGTCTTTTTTCTTGCAATCTAGCAGAAAGCTTTTGAGCTTTTGGAGTCTGAGTGGCTATGGGAATGCTCCAGGAGAGCAGCAGGTCGTGGGGAATAAAACAATAGCTGGAGGAAATGGTTCTTGGTTGAGGGGGAAAATACAGGGAGGACCAACTGCCGTCAGGAGTTGGGACCAACTGGACTTTTATCGCCCTCACTCCAATTCCTGGTAAAACCCAGCTTTCTATAAAATCTGTTTTGAAGTATTTGAGGAGTCTCTGACCACATCAGTGGAGCAGGAGGGAGACATTTCTGCTCTCAGAATACAAATGCCCTGTGCTGTGACATCATTGTAACTGATGAATTGACTTCTCCCCTTGTGATTCTAAATGATGCTCCAGCTCTGGGACAGTTTGGGCTTGTAACATAATTAAAGAAAGCACCAGGGCCCTTTCCAGGCTGCAAAATAAAGCTGTCAGATGTAACCAGGTCCCTGAGGCACAGCTTCTGGGCATAGGTGGGGAGCTTGCACAAATAATTTTCATTTTTAGCTTTATTCATGTAGGATCCCATTTCCCCATGGGAAAGCCACATGGTTCCACTGCCAAAAAGCCAGCCAGGGAATATTCTCTAATCTGTCAGTCCTGGTTATCGTTTGGAGGCTGCATTGTGTCTGCAAGCTCTCTGCCAGCAGTGATCTTTGCTGGCTGGCTGGAAAATCTCCTCTAAAAGTGTTCCATGGGGAGAAATGGACTGGGGTGACGTGGGAGCTCTCTTGAAACCCTCAATTTGGGACCTGCTCAGCAGGCAGCATTGGGATTTTGGAGGACAAGGAAAACTCCTGGGTAGGTGCAGGGTTTAACCTTCAGAACAGTGTTTGTGGAAGTGCAGTGACCCTCGTTTTTATGAAGAGTGGTAACAAATTGGGGCAGGTAAAAATCCCCACAAGACTTCAAGCTCAGGGGCAAAGCTTCTACCTGTGAGGCTCCTGAAGACTGTCAGCAGGTGGGCACTCTCTCTTCCAGGCATTTGCAAACCCAGAGGATGCCCTGCGCAATGGGGGGCTGCAGTTCTGCCGCCAGGACCCTGACGTGGAGCGGTGCCTCAGGTGAGCAGTGCCAGCATTCCCTCTGGTGCCAGCATTCCTGGTGCCAGCATTCCTGGTGCCACCATTCCCGGTGCCACCATTCCCTCTGCACCAGCTGCTGGCAAAGAAGAAGTGGGAAGCTGAAGGGCTCACTAATCAAGTGATATTCTAGATGGTGAGAGTGCCTCGAGCTCTGCTGTGAGACCCTGCTCACTAAAGTAGTTTAATCTTTAACAGGAGCATGGTGTGCACTGGAGCAAAGGCAAGAGAAGGATCCAGGTTTGCATTCAGCATCCAACTCTAACTCTTTTCTTGGTGCTCAAAGTCCCACAGGCCCCCAATGTCTCATCCCATACCCACACTCAAAGGCTCCTTGTGTCCTGCTACAACAGGACCCTAGATCCTTGCACAGCTTGGACAGGCAACAGAGTGACTGCTCTCAGTGCTGTAGGCAGCTGCCCTTTTTGGGGATTTGGGAAGAGGCTGAATAAGATTGCAGTAACTTTTGCCTCTCTGACTGGTCAAACTCTGAATGTCACCCCTCTTCTGTGAGAATCACAGTTTCTCACAGGTAAAACACGGGGTTATTCAGCCCTGGGCTTGATTTGCTGCCCCTCCTACCGAAGGAGGTGCCTCAAGTGCTAGGCTAGTTTGCTGGTGATGTACAGGAAAGGGACTGGAGCTGTGCCCTGCTATCCTTGAGCCCTGGGCTGCACATGAGGACTTCATTGCTCATGTCCCACTGCCCCCAGCATTTGCTTTAGAAAACATCCAGTGCCACCTAATTGCTGTGCCAAGGGGAGGAGGAGGATGGAAAATGAGCCATTTCCTTCCTAGCAAAAACAAAATAATAGCAGAAATAATAATCATAATCTTCTTTTGATTATTCAGAATAAACAAACTTCCCTAAAAATAAATTAGTAGAGCTGCAGCAAAAACCTGGGCCAGCCTGGGATCTGACTTGGGCAGCTAAAGCTCTCAGAGTCCGTCCTTGCTGATCCATTTTTTAGCCCTAGAGAAGACACATTCAATCCAAAGTGTTTCCCCAGAGCTAGGGCAATGTCAGCTTTTCATCTCAGACTATGTCTGGAGGGGAGCAGAGCCAGGGGTCTGTGCAGGGCAGGAGCAGAGTAGGGCAGGACATTTATCCCTGCCTCTTAAAGAGGCCCCTGGCTGCCTCTCAGGTCTCTCCTTTCTCTTCCTTCTTCTTCCAGTTGTCCTTCCAGCCCTGCTGAACCCCCAAGTCCTTGGGGTTTGTTCACAGGATGTGCCTGGGGGAGGAGGGACACAGCCCACACCTGTCTCAGTGGTGCTGTGGGTGGTGTCAGTGACGCTGTGACACCCAGGCAGGTGCACGTTCAGCTGGAGCACAGGGTTTGGCCCCATCAGTGCTGATGTGTCACCACATGGCCACAGCATCCCCCCCAGCCATAGTGTCACCCAGGTGCTGCTGGCACAGTGTGGGGGTCGTTGGGCCCTCCCCAATCCCCTTTGGATGCATTTATGGAGAGAGGTGAAACCACAACCCCTCTCATTCTGTGAGTTTTTCCACTGGAGAAGCTGTGGTTTGGAGCTGCCTTTTGTTGTGTAGTGTGGCCACATCTGGGGCCATGCCGTGCTGGCACCACACCAGTTTTGAGCTTTTTGCAGCTTCACAGGGTTTGTGTTTTGCTCTGTTTATTTGAAAGCTCCAACCCTCAAGCTGTCATCTGCTGTGGCAAAGGCGTCCCAGGCACGGAGAGAAAGTTTCAGGAGCTCAGCATCCCAAGGGAGAGACACAGGCTGTGAAATTCTGCTGCCTCTGTGTGTGAGGGAGAACTGACGCTTTTGGGGGCTGTGTCTGCCCCACCCAATGGGGGAGAGGCCCAGCAGCACCTAGGGGTGGGTACTTTGGCTAGAAGGAATGAGAGAAAACAGGGAATTCCAGTGGGAAGGAACAACCTTATCTCACTTTTCAGGGCTCACCGCAATGACATGGAGAACATCTTTCCCTTCCTCTTCCTCGGAGCCATCTACTCCCTGCTGGATCCCAGTCCCACAGTGGCCAGGATCCACTTCCTCATCTTCTGTGTGGGACGGATCATCCACACCATTGCCTACCTCCTGAAGCTGAGGGCACCCACACGCTCCGTGGCCTACGGTGTGGCCCAGCTGCCCTGCTTCTCCATGGCCCTGCAGATCCTCCTGGCCACCACCCCGTACTGGTAACCACCAGAGAGACTGACCACCCAAACCCCCTCATCCTGACTCTGCTGGTCCCCCCTGCAAGTGTGTGTGTGTGTGTGTATGTGTGTGAGATGTCACTTGCACCCTGAGGATGTTCAGTGCAGCCTTGATGAAATTCCACTGCCATCGGAATTTGTCAGAGAAGTCACCAGAGAGAAGAGACATGCAGGATGGGGATGTGGAGCAGGTTTGTCTCTCTCCTACTGAGGATGGGAGGTGGAAAGCACATGGACTACCCCTCGAGGAAGGGGTCATTGAAGGAGAGGTTTTCTGCATTTGGAACTGTGATAGGGAAGATGTGCCTTTTCCTCATGGTCATGAATATCCCATAAATTGGGCAGGGAAAATCATGAGGGTCCCACAAAGTCTCTCAGTCAGCAGATGGGTTTGGTAGCAGAGGTTGTAAAGCAGTCACCCCTCTGCCCAGCCATGTGCATCTGTGGGAATGTGAGTCCCTTAGGATTTAGTCCCTTAGGTTGCCTCTCCACCAAGGAGGACTGGAGGCAAGTGCCTTCCAGGCAGAATAACAGGGAATTCAGAATCTGTGATGTTGCAAAGCCATTGAAGCGTTCAGTGCTCCCAGTGCCACCTCGTCTCACGCCACAGGACACAGCTCCCTGCCAGCAGCCTCACTGCAGGCAGGACCCTGCTGGCTCCTGGCAACTCCCAGCCAGCAGCAGCTGGGGCTTTTCCATCTCAGCCTCACCACAGCAAGATACAGAGCAACACGCCTGGAGAAGCCAGCAGGAATCCTTTACCCTGGACACAGAGCCTGAACACATTTGCTGGACACAGTTCTGGGACGTCTGCAAAGTCTAAAATGCTGTCACAAAACAGGGGGGTTTGCAGACAGAGTTTTCTCCCGAAGGGCAGTCAAGTTCACATGCCACTAATACCTGAAAATGCCCCCGGGGCATCAGACTGAGTTTCTTGCTCTGTTTGTAGCCTTTCTCTGGCCACAGAACAGCCCGTTGCTATTTGGGAAATGTGCCGTGATTGCCTTAGGGGTGTTTTCTTTCAGCTGTTTCCCTGTTTCCTGCTGTCCACTGCTGCCACACCATTCACAGCCTGGACCAGCTGGTGTTTGCAGAAAGCTCTGGAAATGAGCAGAGGGGCTTTGAGGGGAGTATCACTGCTCTGCAGTGTCACCCACAAGTGTCCTGTTGGAGAGGAGAGGCCAGGACCAGGGTATTGCATGGTGACAAAGGCCCATGAGCTCCTCTGCCACACAGCTGTCCTCAGGTGCCAGGGGCTGCTCCCAGCAGCAGCAATGGAGCTTCCCTCTGGAGGAGAAGGCAGGAGGAAACCTCTGCTCTTCAGAGCCTCCTCTGGGGGCAACACAGAATTTGAATAACATCACAGGGGCAAGCCAGAATGAGTAGAAAAAAAACTCCCCTTCGACCTGTCCTGTGCCCTAAAGCTGTTCCCTTGACTCTGCTCTCCTCAGAGATGCTCTTGCTGAGGCCTCACTGAGCACTGGGGACACACCTGCTCAAACTGATGTTCAGCCTTTGCTCAGCTCCTAGAAGTTTCAGTACCAGTAACTCGATCCCAGTGCAGTCATGGCCTCAGGCTGAGCTGTGTGGTGAAGTTGGGAGTGGAATTCTTTGCTCTCCCACTGCAAGGAAGGTGGGCAGGACTGAAGGTTCAGCAGTTCACTCTTGGCCCCTTCTCCTTCACACAGATGTCTGGGTAACACAGATCCCTCTTAACAAGTCTCTTCTGCCTCACATGATGCACAAAGTCTTGAACTCCTGTATGTTTCTCTGCTGCTGCACATGCATCCTGGTGGCAGGAAGCAAATATTCCCAATAAAAACAAATCATTGTGCTCTGATACATCCTTCCTTCGGGAGCAGCAGATGCAGCTGGGCAGCAGCTGGGTCCAGCCCCAGCAGGATGGATCCTCAGCAGGATGTTAAACCCCACTGTAGAGCCTGGAGTGCCCTGGGACTTCTAAAAAGACATCCCTTTCCTCTGCTCTCACCTGCCCTGCAGAGGAACCTCTTTTCCAGGTGTGCATTATTTGTGCTGATCCTTTAAATTCAGCAGAGCTGGGAATTATAAGCAGCTCTTCTCCTTTTTCTTCCCTTCCCTGAGTAGCAAGTTGTTACAAAGCTTGGTGTTCACCCAAAAATCCTGGAGGGCTGGAGAAGCTCAGGTAAGATGTGGTTGCTCTTCTTTCTGTTCTTAAGACTCGTAAAGGACCTGCGTGTATTTTCCAAGATAAGTAGCCCTCTTTTTTTTTTTTTTTGCACTAGGTTGCTGGGAAACAAATGCTTCATTTCTCTGGTTTTCCTGTATTTTCTTAAGTTGGTGGTTGAGAGGTGCTGCCCTGTGTTAGTTTCATAAAACGGCGCCACTTGGTTGTTTTCTTTCCCTGTTTGTTTTCAAATGAGAAAAGCAGTGGTTTTATAAAATGGACTCTCTCCAGTACATGTTGCTGTGGTTGGAGATGTGGCTGAGAAGGAGATTTTTGCATGGGAAGGAAGAATGGAGGCTACAGAACCCCCTTTCAACCCCCACATCTGCCAGCTGCTTCAGCCTCTTCTCAGCTGCCTGCCCAGTGCCTGAGGCTGATGCCCTGCTCAGGGAAGTTGAGGTTACATGCAAAGCTCTGCTTTCTTCTTTTTTATTAAAAAAAAAATAAACTCTGCTTACTGGCTGCAGGGGAAAGCTTGGGAATGTGAACTCTCCTGGCTCAAAAAAAAACAAACACAAAAAGCCTACGAGGCAAACTTGAGAGGGGCCCCAGCATTGCACTTATTTTGAAGTGGAAGTTTGGGGAAGCAGGACCAAGCTGGGCTCAGTTGCTTGGGCAGCATCAGTCCCATCAGAGCTCTGGGTCTGGGTGATCAGAGTCACTGGCTGTCCCCTGGACACTGCCAGTGGTTGCTGCATGTGGGGGGCATCCCTGCCTTTTCCTAATTAATATCTAAAGCCCAGGGCTCCCAAATTCCTGCTCCAGCATTGATGTGGGCAAAGGATGTGCCCAGTGTCTCCTGCTGCTCCAGCAGACCAAGGACAGTGGTTGCACCCACCAGTCTCTGGGGTTTGGTGTGTGCTTTGTATGTCCAACAACTTGTTTTTCACACCTGGCTCAAACAGGAAACAGCAATGCTTTGAAATCCACCTGGGACTGCAGAACAACAGTTTGGTGCTTAAATGGTACAAATTGAAAGAGGAGAAATTTAGGTTAGACATTAGGAATATTTCTTTTACTGTGAGGGTGGTGAGACACTGGTACAGGCTGCCCACGGAGGCTGTTGATGCCCCAGCCCTGGCAGAGTTCAAAGCCAGATTGGATGAGACCTTGAGCAACTTTGGTTTAATTCAAGCTGTCCCTGCCTAGGGCAGGATGGGTTGGGAGTAGATGATCTTTAAGGTCCATTCCGCCCCCTTCTGTGGTTAAATGTGTGAATGTGATTCACACAGCCAGTACGTGTCTTCCCTCCAGGTGTCTGGAGTTGGGAGAAAAGCAAGTGGAGGCCCAGCACAAGCTGCTTTCCCTCCCACACTCTTTCAGGTGCTTCAAGGCCCAGGATCCCTCCTACCCTGAGCACTGCACACACCTCTTCCTTACCTGCCTGCACCACTCCCTAATCTCTCTTCCTCCAGACCTTTCCCTGGTGGCATCTGGACCAAAATTCCTCCTTGAGCAGCTCTCCTTTAACACAGATCACTCTTCCTTTTCTGCCCTCCCAAAATATCCCATTGCCTCTAACAGATGGGATTTTGATACACAAATTCCCGTATTCTTCTTGAGGAACTGAGGTTCCCGTGACTTGTAGAGAGAATAAGAGCCAGCCCTACAGGCACGGGCACCCCGAAGTGAGTCCCCTGGGGAAGGTAACGGAGCTTCCCTGCTGCTCTGGCACGAGAGGATGAAGCTGGCACCGGGAAAACTTTTTCCAGCGGGCGTTTTCTAGCCCGGCTTTGGGGCTGTGAGACGTCCCCTGCTTGACGCGTGGGGGCTCGCCCCGGACACGGGTGGGGGAGCGGAGCAGCGCTGCGGGCTCGCCCCCGGCCCGCCGGGATCCGCGGGCTGCGCTGCGCGGGGCTGCAGCACCCTCGTGTGGCTGCGGGACCCGCGGGGGGGACACGGGGACCCGCACCCACGGCTCCTCCGCTCCCCCGACTGCTGGCCAGAGGGCTGGGGGTGCGCATGGAGGTGTTTGGGATGGAGGGAGGAGGATTCCTTGGGGAATGGGTTGAAGGGCAGGAGATTGATAACCTCAGAGCCCATCAGCCTCGCCAGGGTAGTTCCGGGGAGATCCTCCCATCACCTCAGACTTGCTCTTTGGGAGTCACCTGGTTGAAAACAGACTGAGGAAGGAAACAGTTTGCAAATGTCCTTGCAAACTTCCCCTGCTTCTGAAGTTGTGGTGTGTGTGTGCAACGCTGTACATCTCCATGCAATTGTTCTTCCTTATACCTGATAACTCCTCCTGGACTCTGTGACACCAGCTACAAAGGGAACCTTTGCTTCCTCCCTTCTTCCCAAGTGATTATAAAGCATGACACCCCTGTGCACAGCTACCATACAGCCTCTCTGCTGCCTTAGGTTGCTTCCCTGTGGGCTTGGAAGGAAGCAGCAGCAAGCAAAATACCTGGTGAAGGGAGGAGATGCTCCTCCATATGGAATGTAGAATTTGGAGTGAGCATCACAACTCCCAGGACAGCAACATTGCTCCAAAGGGCAGGAGGGGCTCTGCTGCCGGGAGGTGACATGTTTCTGTCATAGGAGCACGTTTTTTTGTGGATGATGCCAGCAGGACTCGGAGGATCTTCAGACCTTCCCGTTGCCACCAGAGGGAGAAGGGCTCAGTAGCACAAGGATAATGGGAAAGGAGGGCACTGTAACCACGATATGTAATTCATTCTGGATGGGGATAACCAGGCGGGTGTCCCTGTGAGCTGGAAAATGTGAGCTCTGTTTTGTCTTGCTGCTGTAGCAGCTGATGCTGTTGACAACACAAAATTGTTCTCATTAAAATATTTTAGGGGCAAACTTCAACTTTTCATCAGTCAGCAAGTCATGCACAAGTGTCAGGCTGTGGGGTCTGAAACAAGGGAAGGGGGTCCAGAAAGATCCTCCCACCACCTGAGACCCGCCCTTTTTGAATCACCTGGTTGAAAACCAACTACTTTGAGGGAGGGAACAATTTGCAAGTGTCTTTGGAACCTTCCCCTACTGTCAAAGTTGTAGTGCATGGATGGAGACCAGCTGTCCTGCCGAAATTAATACAGGTGATGGATGTGCCCTTCCTGGAGGAAGAATTCTGTTCTAGAAGAGGAGAAGTTGTGCAATGCCTTTGAGCTCCTCTTCATTGAGAGCCTTCCACCAGTATTTCCCTCCCCTGTGGAGTGCAGACCCTGCCAGGTGAGCTGCAGCTCTGCATACTTGTCTTTCTCCTGGTTTGAGACCCCTCAGATGTCCATCAGCTCCTGGGAGACCATGGGTTGAGATCAGCTCTAGTGGGACATGAACTGAAGTTGGGACAGTTCAGGCAGGAAATAAGTGACATATTTCCAGCAGCCAACAGTAATGAGTCACTGGAGGAATCTGCTCTGGGATCTCTAAGTTCATCACTTCCAAGGGTCTTTTGACTCAGGGCTGGATGCTCTCCAAAGGGATGCTCTGCACTGGTCACGTGCTGAGGACATGAGGATGCTGCTGGGGTGATATTCTTTATGCAGGAGGTTGGACAATTTGCCTTAATGATCTACAAGCCACTTACTGAATGAATAAATAAATGTTTACAAAGCAGTAGCAGAGTTGTTTGGCAGGGATGGTCAAGTGTGGGACCATGGTGGGCTTGGGGTGATGTTCAATATGGGGACTTGGTGCTGTAGGAATGATATGGGATGAGTCTTGCTTCCCTCTAGGGAAAGCTGGAATGCATTGTTTAGGGGTCCTTCCTTCCTCAGCCTTGCAATCCACAGGATCCACGTGTCCCAATGGCTGCTGGTGATGGCTGCTGCTGGGAAGGAGTTGATCCTGTGGCTCTCATGCAGCTGAGCCCCTCTGGGTGTGTGGGATAGTGTTGTGGTCCCTCTGGCTTTGTGGGGGGATTGAGGATGGCCTGGGGAGGAGGAGAGGGTGACAGAGGCATCCATGTGAGTTGGCCTGACAGGAGGCTGCTGCAATTCAGCAGGTGAAGGCAAGTAAAATAAACAGAGGAAACCCAGGTGTCCTTTCTCCTCCCAGCTCCTGAAGTTGGCAGGGCAGCAGTTTTCTGCACAGGCAGTTGAATCCCTGCCACGTTACACCAGCTCACACCTACCCACCATTAACTTTGTCACCCTCTTTGAACACACCACAGCAATGATCTCTGCAATATCTTGGGGTTTATTTGTGCTGTGAGGACACTTTCTGCCTTGCTCTTTAATCCTTTCCTAGCAATTCCTGCCACTTGACTCACAAACTTTCAGTCTGAGCATGTGCTGGGCAGTTTCCCCTGTGCACATCTTCACAAGTCTCCACATTGTATTAAATTTGCTGCTTGATAGCTCAGCACTGTGAGCTCCTGGAGCCCTGTTTAGCTTTGGCTGCCTCAACTATTTGGTATCACCTTTGCCTGACCACTGATTCCTCCTGTTTTGGGTGCTCAGTGACGCCTCTGCACCCGTGGGTCTTTTCTCTCTGCAAAGCACTCTACAATCTGATTATTTATTTCTACCCTTTGGTTTCTTTCAGCCCAATTTCTGTGCAGAATCTGACCCTCCTTGCTGCCTCTTAATTCAATTTCTGCCCGGGCTGCTTGTGCAGGGCAGGTGGGGAAACCACAATGGCTGAGAATGGAAGACTCACGTCCCTATCACATGCACTGACACGTCTCTACTCAGTAAAATATTTATTCCTCCATTATTTCACAAGAGTTGTTTTTACAAAAACCTTACAAAAAATTCCAAAACACAGACATGCAGAAGAAAAAAACAAATCCACCAAGGATCTTGTTACAAGTAATTGAAATGTACAAATAGAAAGGGCGAGAGAGAGCTTAGATTACAATAATCCCTCAGTCCTGCTACCCCTCCATGGGTGCAATTTGTAGCTCTTCTTGGTGAGTTCAGCACTGACTGACAAGCTGTGATAAGCTGCCAAAAGCACAGCAAAGGAGGGGCCCTAAGATTAGGAGCAAATGTTTTCAAATATATATATACATATAGATATTTAGTGAAGAAATATTTATTCCCTGCTTTTTTTAGGTTTACAGAAACAGCATCTGCAAACTATTAAATGGGTTTATTTTCATTAATGTTCTCAAAGAGGCAACGACATATATATCCCTGTGGTTTCATCTTGTATAACTGAAAAAAGAGCCCTGTGCTTTCCATGGGAATAGGACCCCCCCAGCCCCCTTCTCCTGCCCCAAACGGTGTTTCTCAGGGTGGATGATTTGATCCACAGTGGATCCCCCTTCCCCCTGCCTTGGCAGGTCTCTGTGCAGTGTGGGGAGCTGCGTGTTCTTCTTCTGGTGTGACAAATGGGAAGGATACAGCCCTGGAGATATGGATGGGGGCAGAGGGTGGGAGTTTAGGGTGACACTGCTCCCTGGATGAGGGGGACAGTGTCAGTCAGGCTGTGCCCTCTCCCTGCCTGCCAAGCTTGAGGAGAAGGTAGCTGCTCCCAGATGGGGCTGTAGAGCAAAGAAAGGCAAGATGGAGAGGCTGACTCAGCCCCAGGCAGAGGAGATGGTTCTCCCATCAGGTCTCCAGCTCTGGGTGCTGAGTGAGCCCCCCATGCTGGCATTGCCTGGGGTGCAGCTGAAGGCCCTGGTGTCACAGCCACTGGGTCCCACATGCAGCTGCAGTGAGAGCCCCAGTGGGAATGGGAGAGGATGCTTCTGGGAGCTCTGGGGACTCAGGTGGGCACTTTGTAGCTGTGGAACTTTCAGCCCCAGTGTCATTAACCAGAGGATGTTTACCTGGAGGAGGTACCTCAGCAATTGCTCTGTTTGTCCTCAGATCTATTATTGCAGCCCCCAAACCAACCCCTTCTAGGGAAGCAGGGCTGGTGTCTTCTCTGCCCAGGCCAGCCCTCTGAGCTTGGCTGTCCCCATGCTTGGCTGGTGGCTCTTTCCAGTGGGTGAGGAAAGGGTGATCTCGTTTCCAGTGGGCTTTGTCCACAGGGAAACCACAGCTCCACCACTCTGGTTGTGGAACTGGCAGGGGAACGTGGAGGCTGCGTCTCTCTGCAGCTCAGTCCCATGGATTAGGGCCAGGTTGCCCATCCCGTGTCCAACCCCCTGCACACCCCACCTTGGAACCTCATTAGGCTGCGCAGCAGGGCGGGATGAGGGGGAAACCATTTCCTTTCTGCAAAACCAAAAAAGGCTCCCCCCATGGAGATGCCGGCCCCAGACCCCCGAGCACATCTGCAGAGCTGCCGACGGGGAGGCTGTGCCTCCGGAAGGCGAAGCCTTCGTTGGCACGAAGCGCTGGGAGCCGCCTACTCAGCTGAAACCCAACAGCTTTTTCCAATTTTCTCGTTCCCTGGGACGGTTCAATGACCTGGGGCTCTGCAGAATCGCTGGCAAATCCACCGAGGCAGGGCAGCGGTGCCTGCTTGGTGCCTGGCAATGTATCCCCAGCTCAAAGGAGAGCTCACAGGCCCCAGGCGGGTCTGTTGAGATGCTGCAGCTCTGCTTGCCCCTCTGGGAAGGGACAAAGCCTGATGCCATCAGCATAGGCAGCTCCCAAATGCAGGCAGCGCTGTGCAGAGGGCTGGCCGAGAGTAGCCATGGCATGGGTGAGCCATCAGCTTCCCAAAGTCCCAAACTTTGGGAAGTCCCAAACCCCACACTGTGGCTGGGTTGCACAAAGAAACGAACACATGGATCAGCTTTGGCACACGCAGTTGGGCGCCGCAAGTCACAGCCTGGTGGAAAGGGGGACTCGTGATCCTCCCACACTGTCCCTGCGGGAGGAGAAGACCCAATAACTCTTTGGCTCTCTGGGCAAGATACCCAAATTGGTCAAATCCAATAGTCCAAGATCCTTCCATGTTTGGAAGCAAATTCTTGTTCCCTTGGCAAGTCTGTTTGTCCTCAAAGAGCGTGTGGGGGGTATGTGTGTATATATAGCCGTTATTATAAGGGTGTGCGGAAAAGCAAGTTTCTAACCAAGTTCGCTCCATATGTGGCTATAATTATGTGCCACTTCGGCCTGGGACTGACTCTACCTTCAGAAGGGAAGGGAAGAGGAGAGAAGATGCTGAGATATTGGATGAGTGGCACGTGTGTTGGGCAGGAGGCGGATTTGCCCTGGACTGGCACAGGAGCTCCGTGGTGTATCCTGGAGGAGGCCATGGGATGGGGTTTGCCCTGCTCAGTTCACGGTCGGCACCTGGTTCTGATGGAGGCTGAACTCCTTGGCTTTGAGGCGCAGGCTGGCGATGCTGTTGGCCATGTTCACCCCTTGGGTGGGCGTTGCGGTCCCGCTGGAGCTGTAGGAGGGCACAGTGCTGTGGGGAGGGAGCAGGCAGGAATGAGGCAATGGCCCATGGAGAAGTGCCCGTGCCCTCTGTGGTCCTGCTGGCTTCCCAGGCCAGGCTGGCTGTTCCCTCTTGGAGATCTCTCACAAGAACAGCCAAGGTTTTGGCATTTTTATGTGCTTGGATGAATGTGGGAACCCCTCAAACTATGCACCAGGAGACCCTGCTTTGTGATTTTGGGTGTGATGGCTGAAAATGAACAGCTGGGAACCAGAAGGGACCCTTGCCACCTCCTGTGCCGAAATGTCGGCTCAGCATGAGGCCAAGCAAATCCCTTGCAAGGACCAGTGTGCCTGTTCCTGCCCCAAAATGCAGGGAAACAGGGAAGCCTGCTCAGCATTGGGCAGTGGACGCTCAGACAGAGTTGAAATGGTTCCCAAAGCCAAGTCAGATGAGTTCCTTTTGGCCTCATAAGGCTCCCCAAACCCCCAGCAGTGGCACAGGGCTGCATTCCTGCTACAGTGGAGTGGTCTCTAGACAGCCCTGCCCCACAGCCACCTCCTCTCCTGCTCCTCCAGAGCCTCCACCTACCTGTATGGGGAGGTGCTGGTCCAAGAGAGATACTCTGGGGTCAGTGCAGTGGGTCGTGGTGCCATGGGCTGCTCAATGGCTGCTTCTTGGCTGTAGGATTTGAGCAGTGATGCTGATCTGTTGGCCAGCATCGCCCTCTCGTTACGGCGGAATTTGGCCCTCCGGTTCTGAAACCACACCTGTGACGGGGGAAAGGTGCTCAGTGGGCACTCAGTGCGGGCAGGGATGTCCCAAACATCTGCCCCAGGGGTCATGGTGATGTGCAGGATGAAACAAGGGAGGGGGCAGTCCCTGCTCCTGCCTGGGGGCAAGACAGAGGGTGTTGTTTCTCCCACACAAACCTGTGCTCACCTGGACTCTGGCCTCGCTGAGGTTGACCCTTCTCGCCAGCTCCTCCCGCACGAAGGCGTCAGGGTAGTGTGTCCTCTCAAAGACCCTCTCCAGAGCCTGCAGCTGGCTGCTGTTGAAGGTGGTGCGGTTCCTCCTCTGCTTCTTCTTCCTCTTGGCTGCCCCACAGCTTGGACTCAGGCTCTCACCTGTGGGGAAAGAACAGAAGCCACATGAGAGCCAGACCCGAGTGGGAGCCCATGATCCAGCCGAGCTCAAACCCTCCTGGGAGTCTGCAGAGTCCTGCTCTGTGCCAGCCATGCTCCCTCCTGGCACCTGGGACTGTGGGGAGCTGCATATGTGCAACCCTGTGACGTCCATGAGAATCAAAACTTATTTGGGGACCTGATGGAGCTTAGCGTTAACCCCAAAATTTACCAAGGAATGGGGTGTTTCACATCTGGCTAAAACCATGTGGACCTGATTTTGAATACCAGTCTCAGTGTATTCTGGGTCTGCGCTTGATCCAAACCAGGGCTCAGCTCTTGCTAAGACTTTAAGTCAAGCTTTCATGAATGGCGATGAAAATTCAGCACCAAAACACCCTCAAGATGTGGGTCTCAGCTCCCACCTCCAGCACCCCGAGGTGCCAGCTGTGTCCCCAAGGTGAGAGAGGACTGCAGCCAAGCATCTGCTCTTCCAACCCTGATCTTCAGAGCTCAGAACGAGCGGCACCGCGTCTCGCAGGGCTCAGCCTCCGCAGTGTTTATTTCTGGCTTTGCTGGCTCATGGAAACATGAAGCTGAGGGTGTAGTTTGGTTTCTCTGTATTGATCCTGGGCTGTCAGCCAGGCTGAGATTAATCTCCTCTTTGTCACTAATATCATAAGGTTTGGGCAAGTTTATGAAGCTTTTTCCGAGACACCCAGTCAGCTGCCTGCAAAGGCTTCGTGGGGAGCACGACTCGCTGTCGTTCTCCCTTGTGGAGGCACTGGTTAATGATTCTTTCTGTTTAATAAAGCATCTGGATCCAATCTGTACCTACTGGTGGGAAAGCATTTTGGAATTATTTGAAATGTTAATAATTTTATGACATTCTGATTCATGGCAGGGGTATGTTGGGGCTTTCTGCTCAGTATCATTGCAGAGGCCAGGGTGGCAGAACTCACTGCTCCCTGAGTATATCTACAAATTAAATACTTGCTAATAATATTAATTGTGATACTTATTAAATAAGTGCAACACTTTCAGGTCATGTTTGAGCAACAAACAAAATCTACTGGAGGGGATATTAACTCTGCTGTTTCAAGACATCCTCAAGCTGTTGAGCAGGAGGAAACTTCCAAGATCTTTAGGGCCAGAAAAACTTTTCTTGCACCTTAACTCTGAATAATGCAAGTTATGAAACGTCCAGCAATAAGTTTTTCATGAAGTCCCTAGGACCTCTATGTGCCCAACTGCTCCATTCTCCCAAGGCCTCTCTGCACCCTCTCCATTCTCTGGATCCATTTCTCTGGATCTTTTGTTGTGTTGTAGGTGCAACGTGGCCTTGGCTGACCATCAACAATTTGTGATCTTGTATTTTGGACATGTCTTCTTGGTTGGGTGAAGATATGATGGACAGTGCCTGAAATATGAGTGTGTTTGAGACCCTTTCCCCAGCCAGGAAACCACGAGCTGCCCTTCGCCACCAATCGTGTTTAAAGGCTCGCAAATAAAATTCTCAGAATTCTCTCCAGCACTTGTTCCTGCAGCTTCAAATGTTCTGCCAGTCTCTGCTTTCCAGTTGCCCCTTTTAGTTAAACTCCTTTTTTGGTCCTGTTTTCCTCCAGCGAGCTAACGAGCCGCTGGATTAAAATACATGAAGGTACCACATGGTTGTCCCTGGGTTTTCTGGGAGCTTGGGACAGAAATGGGAACCATCAGGCTGGGAAAGAGCTACAGGGTGAGAGATTTCCTTGTGGGTTTATGACCATGTCACAGGGCTTCTGAGGAAATGGTAGATCAGGGTTTAGTTCAAAAGGTCTGGTCACAAGGGCACCCAGTGTCCCTCACCAAACTGGCAATGACTTCAACAGAACCCTGGGAAATGTATAAATAAAATTTATAAACCTCGTTTGGCTTCATCTTTAATTTAAACCTGGTTATAGGACTTTCCCATAGTGATGATTTCTCTCCCACTCTGATTTGGCTGAAAGAAAGGAGGAGGAGGAAAGTTTTAAAAATGAATTCTCCAATCCATTTCTGTAGGATCTGGCCATATTTCTGTCTGGTCTTTTTCTCCCCAAACCCACAGAAGGAAGAGCTGAAGAGCCACAGGAGACAAGTGGTGCTGAGTGCTTCCCATATGGGGCTGGCAGTCATGCTGGGATCGAGGTTTAAGACTGGAGCTGGATCAGGATGTGTCCGAGCACCAGTTGTTCCTGGATTTTTGGAGACCTGCAAACCCTGGACCATGCCAACTTCAGGACATTTTCTTCAGCCCCTATTGCTGCTTCTATTGGAGGGACCTTCCACACCTTTTCCAGGCTGTCTCTGTATGGCAGGGAGGCAACTCCCCACACGGAGTGCCTGCCTGGATCCTCTGCTCTGCTTAGGGATGAGCCTTGGTTATGCATCAACATCTTTTCCTCATTAGCTCAGGCATTGCAGCCTTGTGGGACCAGACAAATGCCCCCCTAATTGCTGGTGGTGAGTGTCTGACAGGTTTACAATGTACAGTCAGACTGGATCTCTTCTATCAGAGATGATTTAATAACCCCAAATCAGCTTCCCAAAACTGAGCATGGCTAAGTCCTCTGTGGCATCAGAAAAGGAATTGGAAGGGGGATGAGTTGGGTCCCCCGAAGACACTCTGTCCTCTCACTGCCATCAGCAGGACTTGGATTTAACCAGAATTCCTGACATCCTGATGGAGGAATTGGAAACCAGTTCCCCAGCTCGATGGGCTTCCAGGAATAAGAGTTTGTAATTGCATTAAGTTAAGCTTCCCACCATCATTGTTCTGTCCCAAAGCAGTGCTTGGGGAGGTTATGGAGAAAGCCAAACCCTTGCCTTTGTCAGGTATAATTTGGGGGTTCATTTGGGCTGGAGGGACCAGTTTGGTTGGCCAACCCTGAGGTCAGAGGGGCTCCTGAGCCTTCCCCCCAGCCACCTTCCCTGTATTTATCTTCCACTGATTACAATTTCCGCTGAAAGGAAAAGAAATGCAGGGAAAGGGGGAAAACAGGGGGGATAACATTACTGAATAACGAAAGATGACATGCGGGGGAGGATGGGAAGAGGGGGGTGCAGGGGCTTTGCACAGAGCAGGATGGGTTCAATGTACATCACAAAAAAAGCTTAAATCGCCTCAGAGTGTTAGGAAAGACAAGAGACCTTTCACCCATGATGTGGATGAGTTTTGGGGTGCTGGATGGGGCCTGGGTAACTTCCAGCCTCCTCTCAGTGCTGCCTGAGAGCTGCTGGGACCCCACAAACTCCTCCCTGTGGGAGCACCAATGCTGGCAAGCCTGGGCTGTGCCACGCTGAGAACTTGAGAGTGACGGGTCCTGCCCCGTTTGCAAAGGCAACACCACCCCCGGGTCCGAGCTGTGCTGGCTCAGCTGGGCACCAACCAAGCCCCCTTTTCCCTCTGTGCTGCCATTAGTTTTCCATAGGAAGGACTTGATAGGTCTCAGCTTTGGTGCTGGGCTTGCCAAGGGGGGCTCTTACACTGGAAAAGCCCCCAACCTCCCACAGCTGCTGTTGAGCACTGTAAAGAGTGAATTTTCTCTCAATTTCCACCAAGGCTTTGGTTTTGACTTGCGAGCTCCATTAGTGCTCAGTAAATGGCCTCGGAGCAGAGCACCCAGCACTGGCAATCCCAGCAGCTCCCTCAGCTGAGCCTGGGAACACGGGCAGGGATCCTCCCTTGGGATGTCCTTTACTGGGCTTTACTGCCAGCCACGCTCAGGCTCCCCTCTGGACACCTCTGGACACCCAGTTTGGGGCTTTCTTTGCAAACTGCTCATCCAGAGTGCAGTGTTTGCCCAGCACCCTCCCTGCTAGCCCAGACGGTTTTCAGCCAACTGCCAGCATGTCTCTTCCCCAGGTTTTGCTGCAAACCCCTCTTCCTTTGAGTACCACCCCATCCTGTGACAAGTTTCCCCGAGTCCAACTCTACCACTTGGCTTTGGGGTGCAAATACCCCATTTTTCAGGTCAGAAGGCAGCGAGTTCAACTCTCTCATGCAAAAAGCCCAGGCTACATCTCCTCCAACGTGTTTCATTTTCCACTGCACCGCAGTCCCCACGGCCCTGAACAGTTTTCTGTCATTAAATTATTTCACACGTTCCATTTATTTGCGAGCAGTTTGCCAAAGACCCTTTAAGCTTTAAATTTTTCACACCCCCCCCCCGCCAAAAAGATCAAATCTGCTGTACCATTTACTTCCCTACTACGCCTGGAATGGCATTTTTTTCCTCCTTTTTTCTTCTTGGGTATAATTTAAGAGTTGAAATAGCCTGGAGGGAATTAGCTGTAAATTCTTCCTAAGACAAATAAATTCAGCCCTCTAAGTTTCTACGTTTTTCAAACTGTTGAGAGACATTTTGGGTTTGTTTTACTTGAAATAATGATCGTGGCATATCTGACCCTCGGGCTGCGGCCGGCTCTAGCCAAATAAATAGCTTTTATTAATTAAGGTTTATCCTTAACAAATAAAACCCCAATTTGATCTCGGCTGGCTGAATTAGCAAAAATAAACAACGGGTTCTCTGGGCACTTGATGTGGATTTAACAAATTAACGCTGGGCCTTCATCAGGGAAGCCACAGGGTGGTGGAGGTCTTTTACAGCCAAGAAATCCTTTGGAAAAACAATGTCTTTCGTTTCTCCCATGGTCTCTCTCGGTAAACATGTGCACTCCCTTCATCCCTTTATACACTCGGGGGAAGCAAGGAGAGCTCCGGCGATGACGTCTGCCAAAGTTTCATGTGCAATTGTTTAACTTGTTCCTCTAAATCATGCAGTGGGGAGGAAACGTTTCCCCCCAGACTGCAGCGAGCTGGAGCAAAGCTCTGGGGTTTGGGAATTGCCCCTCCATGGTGTGTGCCCACTCCAGCTCCTTTTTATTCCACAACCTTCAGCTGAGACACCCAAAGCTAAGGTGTGATTTGGGGTGCCAAGTGTAGATGACCCCTCTTTCCAGCAGCCACTTCCAACACCACCCTGCCTTGGAATGCAGTTGGGAACAGCCTGGGAGCCAGGAGGGGGTTACTGGCCCATGTTGGGGCTTTGCAGGGAGGAGGAATAGCAGGAGGGATGTTCCACAGACCAAAGGGAAGCTGGGCACTTGTCCCTGCTCATGGGCACAGGAAGGACAGGGTTTGTGGCAGAAGGGATGGTGGGAGATATCTACACCACAATGGGTCTTTAATCTCCTCAAATGATCTTGGAAAGCCTCAGAGACTGAGAAGCAGCCAGGAACCTGCCCCTCCACATGTGCTCAGTGCCTTTCCTGCACCCACCTACGAGCCCAGCCTGGGTGCACAGAACCAACACAGCACCAGCCTGGGGGCAAAACCATATCAGTGAAACTCCCACCTTCTGCACTGTTTCACCCCAATAGCCGGGGAGAAGCCTTTGGGGCCACCAACCCCTGCCCACAGGATGCCAGCCCCAGCTTTGCTTGGCTCAATGCTGTGAGGTCCAAACCAATCCTGGGAACAACCATGGATATGGGGACAGGGTATCCCTGGGGAACCAGGGCTGTCAGCCCCTCCCCAGGCTCATACTGCTGGGAGAAGGCTCCCACCTCCTCATCCCAATCCACTGCCTCTCCCTGTCCCCCTCCAGCCCTGCCCCAGCCTCGCAAAGACCCTGGGAATGCTGAAGGCTCTGGGGAGAGGTTGAAGCTGGGGGGGTCCAAATGTGCTGAGTCCGAAGGAAACTTTCTCGGCTCGAGTGGCGTACATGAAAAATTTAAGAGAGGGGCAAGTCCCAGCTACTGGAGAAACATTACAGCGAAATGTTTCCGAGGATGTTTCACCTCATTAATTGTGAAAAAACTGAAACGCTGACACGTTTTTACAGGCTGCCAGTTTTGCTGGGGGAAAAGTGTCTCTGTTAAAAAGGAGCAGCAAAAGCCTGGACCAAGAAAGAGGCCAAGGCTGTCCCGGGGGGGCCTTAGCCTGTGCTCACTGACAGGCAGCAGCAGCCTGTTTTATGGTTATAGAGCTGCCTCTGCACCAGCCAGAAACCACCCAGCACCACACTTTGCTACCCCCAGCCACACAGACACCAAATTTTTGGGAAGATCCTGCCCAGCAGTGCTGCAACCCCAGGGAGCTGCTTGCCCAGCCTGCTCCTCAGAGCCCAGGAGGTTTTCCCCTTGCACCCCTGGATGGTGTGTGGTGTTTGAGCACCCTTCACAGCAAGTCCAGATGAAAGCCAGAACAAACCAGGAAGGTCCTGGCTGGGCCAGGAGCATCCCTGACTCCCAGTGGGGGTGTGTCCAGCCTGTGCTGGTAACCCAGTGGTGGCACTGAAGCCTTTTTTAGCTCATTATTAGTGCAGCAAATGCACTGGGAACATGATGCTTAGATGGGTATTGGGAACAGATAAAATGTGAAAAAGAAGGTCCCCATGACACAAGACACTCCTTCCCTTAGGGATGGTTCCAGCCCAGAATTAGCCTCCAAATTCACTGCTGAGAGCTCTGAGTGGATTCAGAGCTGGGTCTCCAGTTGGCTCTTGAGCAAGGGCAGCCATGCTGCAAAACCCAGGTGCACAAGAGGGAGAGGATCAGGAAGTCACAGAGAGGAAGGAGGAAGATAATGGAAAGAATGAAGAAGGGAAGCAGGTGCCAAGTGGGGAACCAGCCTGCCAAGTCTTGTGCTGTGATTTAGAGAAGATGCCCTGAAAGTTGAAAGCTGGTGAAATCCACAGAGCTGCAGGTAAAGACCTGAGACTCTGACATGCTCAGGAGTCCCTGAACATTCACAGCACTTCCCACCATGCCAGAGGCTACTGCCCTGGCCAGAGGCTCCTGCAGAGCCCAGCACAGTGCTCACCCAGCTGAGGCCAGGCCCCAGGAATGGTGTTTTGGCACAGCCAGCTCCTGCGTCAGCGGAAGCATTTAATGAATTAATTGCAGCCACATTCCCTGAAGGAGGAGGCAGGGTTGGTGGGATGCTGTCAAACCTCAGGAAGGGGCTGGGGAACATCTTTGGCCACAAAAGTAAGGTGGGAGTAAGGGGAGTAGGCTGTGCAGCACAGGAAATTCCTCTCCAGGGATCTGGGAGAGATGGTGCCATAACCCACCCTTCATCTAGGGTGGGAACTGCCTGTGGACAGACCTTTGGAGAAGGTGACATGGACACATCCTGCTGCTAGGCTCACTGGCTCGGGATGCACTCCAGCCCTAACCCTGCGAGAGGATCCAGCCCACAGAGCCTGGCACCATCAGCATCCCCTGACACGACTGCTCCAGAAACAGCCCCTGAAGCCTGCAACAGCACCAGGAACTCACCGAGTCCTCTGGCTGTGCTTTCCCACTGTGCCTTACTCCTGCACCCCGGGAGCTGGAGCCAGAGCCATCGTGGGGCTCAGCCTGCCTGGCTGTGCCCGTCGAGGTGGCACCAGCCCAGGGCAGCCAGCCCAGACCCAGAGAGTCAAGCACATCCCTTGGGCTCCATGGTTTGTGAGAGAAACGTTCCCTCCCAGGGCTGTGGCAGTGCCAGTGACCCCAGCCTGGCACAGGGCTCTCAGGAGCTGCCAGGAGCATCCCGTGTGTTCACAGGAGGCTGTGGCTGCAGCACCACACAATGGGCTGTCCCAGCTCCAGAGCCACCGCTGCCTCCATTGTGTCAGCGCTCCACAGGGACAGAGCTGCAGAGGAGCTGAGCTGGGGCAAAGCTGGGGGGCTGCTCCATGAGTACCCTCAAGGAATGGCACAGTGAGGAGGAAAGGCTCCTGGGGAAGTCCACTGTCTGCACAGATTTGCTGGATGCAGTGGCTTTGCAAGGTAGAATCTGGCAGGGTCTGGCATCTTCCCTGCTCATGACAGGGGAACATGAAACTCAAAGGTGTTTGCAGCCCTCTAGGGTCCCTCTTTTCTTAGCTGGAGCTGGAGTCACACAGAGCCTCCAAAAACTCATCCACAGTGGTGCCAGTCTGGATGTCCCCTGCAAATGCCAAAGAGGGAGAGGGGGACATGGGACAGATATCAGGATGGATGCTCCTGGCTTTGTGCAGGGATGCTCTGAGAGGCTGTGTCAGACCAAAGGACTCCTCAGGCGGATGTTTGTGGCTGCAGGGCTGGGGGTAGCAGGAGTCAAAGCCCTCCCAGCACAGCCAAGTGCCTCAGGAAAAGACAGCGTGGTGGGTTTGACTGATCCAAGCCAAGTTCTGAGCAGCACCGACCAACAGGGGAGCAGGAATTTTCATTTTGTTCTCCTGTGAATTTGCCAACCCCCACAGTGGAGGCCCAGGGACCAACAAAAGGCTCTGGCTCTCCCCCAGCCACCACCAGCCAGGAGCCTTCCCGGCAAGGAGACATTCACTGTGGAACTTGCTTTCATCTCCCAGCCAGGAGACCTTCTTGGGGTGGGATGAGAGCAGTGCTTGGGCACCTCACACCACTGCAGCAGCCTGGGACGCTGCTGGGGACGCAGCCCTGGGTGCCCCTTGGGGATGCAGCCTCCCCACTTTGCCAGCTGAGTGTGGCGAGTGGCAGCACAGTGGTGGCTCACAGATGGGTGATTGGGCCTCTGAGGCTCAGGGAAACAGCCAGCCCAGACCCTGTGGCCAAAACACTGGAATTTGGGTCAGCCCCAGGGACCGCAGTGAGGGGTGTGGGCAGAGGGAACAGACACAGGCACTGGAGAGTGGGATGGTGAGACAGATGATGGACGATGCCAGCACAGAACCTGCTGCCCCACACCAGGGCTGAGCACGGCAGCTGCTGCCTCCCTTCCCATCCTGCAGATATTTTAGGCACCATTTGGTGCATCCATGATGCAGCCACAGCGGTGCCAGCATTGCTCACACGCAGCCACCTGATATAAAGAGGTTACCTGGTTTTCCAGCAGGGCACAGACGTGTAATTAATTAACACTAATGAGACTTGGGCAAGCACTGGCCCAGGAATAGTGCACGCACCCACCTGCGTTTGCAAAATCCTGGATTTAACTGCAAAATGGGTTTTCCTGGGGGCTGGAAAGGGGATGGGGTGTGCCTCAGGCCATCACAGTGTTGAGAGCTCACTGGGACTTTTGCTCAGTGTTTGAAAAATAAAACTAAATCAGCCGGGGCTGCATAGCAGGAACGTTGTGTGGAGGGCTGGCTCCCAGCCAGGGACCCCTGGCATGGCAATCCCAGCCTTCCTCTCCTTCCCAGCCCCCCCAAAAAAGGTGTTTTTTTGAAATTTAATAGGCAAAAGCCCAAGCAAGCCAGCCCCAATGGCATCTGGCGCTGAAACCCAACACCAGCCCCACGAGTTTAGAGCAGAGACCCCATTGCATCAGGGTCATTGCCAAGGGGGAGAAGGAGGGAGGCAGGGACAGGGGGAATGATGAGAATTCCCAGGATGTCCCCTCCTGCAGCCCACTCTCCCAAATCCCTGTTCTTTTTGAGGCCAAAAGGGTGTTTTCCACACCCAGGCCAGCAAATCACTGAGCACCCATTGATCAGTGAGCACCAGCACCTGCTGAGAGCCCGTTCCACAGCTGTGGACACCAGCGTGTCTGGCCGGGGTGTGGGATGGGTGTGAGCCCCACGGGGACCCCATCCCAGCCCTGCTCCAAGGAGGACCCTCGTGGGTTCCTGCACGCACAGACGTCCCGGGAGCCCCTGCCAGCGAGCAACATCGCTGTCCTCCGGTCTGCTTTTCATTTGAGGTCGGTGGCCTCTCGCCAAATTTATTGTAAAACATTCATTTTAATAAGTGGCTCGTATCTTTTTTTTTTTTTTAAAACCCAGGCTGGTTAACTGTTGACAGGTTAAAGCAGGACCGTGCATGGTGGGGGTGGAGGGGACAGTGGGGACAGTGGGGACAGTGAGGTTGCTGAGGGCAGGTGCCAGCAATGGGGAGGACATCAGGGCATGACAGAATGGAGACAGGAACATCAGGGTTCTGCTTCTACAAAGGTCAGCAGAGCTGAGACCCTCACCCTCATCACTCCAAGCCTTCATCCCCTACATGTCCCCAGAGGGACCAAGCACCCTCCTGCCACCCTGGGCACCCTGACACTCTCATACAAAATTAAAACTCATTGCCCAGTGGGTAACTGGGTCATGTTAGACTTGCAGAGGGCTTCCCGAAGTGGATGTTGCCTGGTAGTTTAGTTTCAACATTTGTTTTAAGTTTTATAAACCTCTAATAATAATAGAAATGCTTGAGTGTCTTTTAATTTAAATGAAAACAGTTTTTTTTAAATTTAAAAATTCCCCCGAGGTATTTACAACCCCCAAATTACAGCCACGTGGCCAGCCCAGACAAGAAAGTGAAATCAGTGAGGAAGGAGCGTGGCAGCTGCCCCAGCCCAAGCCCAGCCCAGCCCTGTAATGGCCGTCCCCATGTCACCTGTGTCCCCTGCACAGCCTCAGCCTCACACCTTTGCTGAGGACATGGGATCCTGGAGCTGCCATCCACAGCTGTCCCCAGCAGGATGGCATCTTTCTGTCTTTCCTGCCTTCCTCCTGTCCTTCCATTTTTGTCTTGTCTCTGGAGCACAGTGGGTTTGGTGACAGGCGCTGCCCATGGCTCATCCTGTGCCCTCCTCAGCTGTGCAGGATCAGGTTCTTTGCACCCCAGTGCTGGCTCTGGGGTCCTCTAAGAGCTCCCCTGTGCCACCACTGCTACAGCCACCCCACACCACCCCTGCCAGCCCTGGCAGTGTCCTGTGCATCCTGGGGTGCAACACAATCTCCCCACTCCTGCTCTGCAGGACCTGGGGTACAGTGATTCCCCCAAATGGCTCAGAGCCACATGACTCCCCTGCAATGGCCTGCACAAATTGGGGTGCCATAGAACCCCACCACACACCCTGCACTGCCCTGCACGCCTTGGGGTGCCATGGAACCCCACCACACACACCCTGCACTGCCCTGCACACCTTGCGGTGTCGTAGAA
>VZTB01010632.1:0-16057 GCA_013397245.1 Thryothorus ludovicianus
AGTTTTGGATGCCACAATGTAAGGGGGATCTAAACCAGTTGATGTCCAAAGGGCTTGCGAAGGGTCTGGAGCTGCTAAAGTCCCTTGGTCTGTCCAGCCTACACCAGGACAGACCTCAGAAGCCTACAGCTCCCTCACAGGGGTTAGCAATGACCTCTGCTCTGTGGTGACCTGTGACAGGATCCAAGGGAATGGCCTGGAGTTGTGTCAGGGCAGGTTTAGATCACATATCAGGGACAGATTCTTCACCCAGAGGGTGGTCGGGCCATGGCACAGGGTGTCCAAGGCAGTGGTCACAGCACCAGCCCAACAGAGCATTTGGACAATGCTCTGGGCAATGGTGTGACTCTCAGGGTGTCCTGTGCAGGGCCCTGAGTTAGACTTTGGTCCTTGTGTGTCCCTTTCAGCTCGGGGTATTCTGTGAGACACTTGTTCCCCATGGGTGCCAGGGCTGGTCAGAGCTGTGTGGTGGCAGTGCCTTTGGGCCAGCCCAATCTGGATGTGGCTCCTCCATGGGACCCCTCTGGGACAGCACCTTTGTGCCAGGGACAGCACCCCAGGCTCGGGGCTGGCCTGGGCTGGGCACTGCAAGGAGCTTTTTCTCTCTGGAGCAGTTGACTCCAGGCTTGCATTGATTTCCATTTGAGTCAGGCACTGCCTAAAAGGCCCAGAGGGAGCTTGCACAGCATCTGTATTGCTGCAGCTTCCAGAGTGAGCCTTGCCAAGGCTCTCAGGGTGTGAATAGCTGAGGGAATCCCTCTGCAAGCTCCCTCTCAGGGATGCCTCATTCTAGGCCTCCTGACACAGAGCGTTCTGCTGCTAATCAGTGCCAGAGCAAAGAGGTCCTGCCCTGCACAGCCCAACACCTTTCCAGGAGTGGTTTCAATTCCCTTGGCAAGGCAGGAAAATATGCAGCTGTTCTCATCACAGAGCCATACAATGGCCTGGTTTGGCAGGGACCTTAATGATCGTCTCATTCCAACCCCCTGCCTTGGGCAAGGACATCTTCCACTCGACCAGGTTGCTGCAAGCCCCATGCAACCCTGAACGCTTGCAGGGATGGAACAGGCACAGCTTCTCTGGGCAGCCTGTTCCGGTGCCTCACCACCCTCACAATAAAGAGTTTGTTGCTAATATCCAATCTAAACCTGCTCTCTGTCAGTTTGAATCTATTCCCCCTTGTCCCCTCACTCCATCCCTTGCCAATTGTCTCTCCGCGTTTCTTGTTGGCTCCTTCAGGTACTGCAAGGCCACAATGAGGTCACCCTGGAGCTTCTCTTCTCCAGGTTGAACAATCCCAGCTCTGCCAGCAGAACTGCTCCATCCCTCTGCTTATCCTGGTGCCTCTGGACTGGTTCCAGCAGCTCCAGGTCCTTCCTGTGCTGGGATCACAGAGCTGAGGGCAGCTCTGCCGGGGAGGTCTCACCAAAGGATGTTACAGCAGCAAGGACTGGGCAGGCTGTCACCCTCCCAGGTGTGCAGTCCACTGTAAAACACCTCTCATGGATTTAGGGTGTTCCTCAGACCCATCCTTACAGCTAGGGCTGCGACTGTTCCCAGTTCTGCATCCATCAGTGCTCAGCACTGGCTCCTGAGGCTCCGAGGTTTGCCTTTGCAGTTTCTTTACTTTGCAAACTGGTTGCTACTATCAGGCAAGGTTCAAAGAAATATCTTTAGCAGGAAGTACTAAACTCTCTTTATCCTTTTTTTGCTCTTTTTTTTCAAGAGGAATTGTGTCTTACCACAAGTGTTGAATCTGGTTCAAATGGGTGGTTTCCATCCATTTTCACCTGACAAAGCTTTTTTTTGTTCTGGTTTTTTTTTTCAGCCTTAGAATGTGAAGACTTACCGGGTCTTTCCACCTCCCTCAAAGTGGTGAAAATCCCTCATTGCTTTTCAGGCTGGTAAAATGTGAGTGAAGAAAGGGACTAAGGCAGTAACTACTTGCTCAAATATTCTGACTTCTTTGTCACTCAGGTGAAAATAGAAGGATATAAAGGAGAAAAGAGCTGAAAGAGATTGTTCTGTTTCCTCTGAAATATTCATTTTTTTTATTGCTGGTCTGGCTTGTAGAGTGCTTAAAGTGGATACAAAAGACCCTACAGAAAAAATGAAAAAATGCTTTTTTTTCAAAAGTTTCACTTTACATTTTTAATGTAAAAATTGTTGGAGGATTTTTTTTTTTTTTTAGAGAAAAGGTAAAAAATCCAGTGGAACAGGAGACAAAATACTGGCAAACAAAGATGTCTGGGGCAAGGTGCTCTGAAGATAGGGCATAAAGAATCAAACCAAACCACCTGAGGATGATTGGGATGGAAAGCAATCTGCCTGCAGGAGCCTTAATGAAATTCCTTAAGGAAACCAAGAGCTGCAAGTGGCCCTGGGAGCCTTTGCTGTGGTCACAAAATGCCATGTCCAGAGCAGAGGCCACCCAAATGCTGCCCAGGTGACCACAAGCGTGGCTGCACACTCTGCATCAAAAACATCACACGGAATGCAGAATATTAAACCCACATGATGAATCCTCTCCTGGCCAACAGCAGTTGGCCATCCCCAGCTGTTCCAGATGTGTTTGCTGTAGGCTGGAGGCCAAGGACAGCTGGCTGCTGCTCAAGCCGCAGCTGCGAAATCCAAGCCAGGCAAAGGCATCAGATGGCTGAAAATTCCTCCCCAGAGTCTGTGCTGAGGCCTCCGTGGTGTGGCAGTGGTAGGAGGGGTTAGCAGAGCTTGCTGGCCGTGCTTTTAATGGTTTTTAGGGTATCTGGAGTCTGATTTCACAGAACTTTAAGGATGTCAGCCCTGCTTCCATACACGTGCCTTTCCACCTTTTTGTTTGTCCACTGTTCCTCTCCCCTGACCTCTACACTCTGGATATCTTTTCTTTTATAGCCAAGGGTTTCAGAGTAAATGAAGTACTGCCTCTTAGATCAGTGTTTTCAAGAAGCTGTGCTTCCTTGTCAGCAGCTGAGCTTTTTGCAAACCTGGTATTCTCCACCTTGATTTCATTATTCTTTGTGGCCTAGAAGTTTTCTTCAGGTGCTTGAGTTCTTGTTTGAACTTTTGCTTTTGTTTTTCTGTGGTGATTTTGTTGTTTGGGCTTTTTTTGTTTGGTTGGGGTTTTTTTTTCCTACCTTAATTTTTTTCCTGGTTTTTCACCGAGCTTTTCTCTGCTATGCATCCTGATGTTACAGAAACATTTTAGCAGTGAAGCCTGAAGTTCAGGGAGATGAAAACTGAATCTGCCTCTCTTACCTTACTCCACCCCTTGCTGTGCATATGCATCAATACAGCCCAATTATGTGGCCCCCACTGCTCTTCTCTCCAGCACCTCTGCCTCTCTGAGCTCTTGCACTCAATGTGGCTTTTAGGATTTTTTTCTCTCCCCTGTTGTACAATCTGCTCCTTTGCTCAGTAGTACTCATCACTATTGTATTAGAGTGCTTCACACATGGTAATGAATTTAATTTCACACCACCACTACTGGAAGACAGGTTATTTTTAGCCTCTCTTTAAATTTGTGAGAATTGACGTGCAGAGCTACAAGCAGGAGAGCACTGGATGCTTTTGGCTGTCACGCTGGAAATCTCTGGGGTCATGATTTTGGAATACTTAACCCAAGAGGTTTCTCTGCAGGGCAGCTGCCCGTGAGTAAGAGTAAGGGGTGCCTGGCACACCAGTAAGTCAGACCCAGGATGCTTCTTTTACCTCTGGGAGCCAAAGGAAGTGGCACCCTATGGAAACTTGAGGTCAGATCCTTCTGTAAGAGCCAGAGGCAGCACCTGCTCCCACAATGTGCCCTCACAAGAGGAGCATCCTCTGTCTTCCTGCATCTTCGTGGCTGTCTGCTGTTTGTCCCTCATTATCAGCTACAAATAGCAGCTCCCTGTAAACAGGAACTGCTGCTCCTGCATTGTGCTAATTCCATCTGGGATAGATACATCTGGCTGGCTGGAAGAGCTGGAGGTGCTGTGGTGAGGTAACGGGATTCTGTAATTAAACACCCTCGTAATTTGCTTTTCTATCTGTGCATGAGGGCACCAGGGCTGCTCTGAATCCTGGCACTCCTGATTGCAGTGCTTGACTCTCTGACCTCGTGGATATTGCTTCTGGACAGGCTTCACAGGCTGTTGGCAGCAGACACTTGTGGCCATGGCAGTGTTTATGGGCTCTGGTCCCCTCCCCATGTGCTCTGGCTGCTCTTTATGTCCCAAAGTCCTGTGTTTCCAGCCCAGTATTTGACCAGTGTGGCCTTGTCTGAGCTGTTCCTACCTCCCCACCAATCCCAAAATCCCTGTGCTCATAGGTAGGGCTGTCAGCCACTGAACTCCTTCTTGTCCTTTACAATTATTCCAGGTCTTCCCACCCCTCCCAACACCTTCCTCAGCTTTCTTTGTCAACTCAAAGGAGACCCTGCTCTCATCACAGCTGGAGAAGCTGAGCTCTGTTTGCAGCTGTCACCAAACAGCAGCAGCCTCCTGGCACATAAACCCTACGGGGAGAGTGCACTCAGGATCTACCACACCTGGAGACTGTCTTCCACCCCAACCAGATTTATTCCCCCTGTGGGTGTTCAGTGTGTGCTCTCTGAAGGGCACTCAGGTTGCTCAGTGGAGCCCAGCTCCCTGCAGCAGCACGGGGAATAGGCATTCCTTTGTCCCTGGCATTTCTGCTCCTGTTAGCAGTGATGCTGGCCAAGGCTCTCTCAGGATAATGATATGGACTTCAGGCAATGCCATGTGATCGCTCTCCTCGCGGATCGATGCTCGGGTTGGCTCGGCAACACAGCCACGGAGCAGGGATGGCAGTGAGAGATGGGAGAGCACTGCGAGGGGAAAGGAAGGTGGCAATTCCTGCTGGAATATGTGACTAATTGCTGTGCTTTGAATCCAGGGGATTTGAGAAATGTCTGTACAGAGGCTGATTAATTAGTGGTGATGTCATTCTACTGGCAATCCCAGGGCAGGCCAGCTGAAACATCACCTTTGGATGTAGATATAATCCTCAACAGAGTGTTCTGCATTGGAGTGCATAATGTGGAGCTGCTTTAAGACAGCCACAGGGAAGCTGAAAATGCTGCCATTGTCAGGGCAGGGAGAGGGAGTTTGCCCTTTTGTTTTGCAGTTTGATTGAGGAACGTGAGTCCGTGCCTGGCTGAGGGCAATCGCTTGGACTTTGAGATCCTGGAGAAGTTGTAGCTTCATCAGGTTACCCTGCTGCTCAGCAAAAGCTTTCCTGTAGCATGTTCCTCTCTGGCTTCTTTGACATCTGGAGACTGCTTTACTAAACCCCTACACCCTCGAAAAAACAGGAAGGGGTGAAATTTTGGAGTTATATTGTGTTGGGCTGAATGCAGGGCTGTCTTGCTGAACTTTATTGCCATGCCCTGCAGGAAAATCTTGAATTTGGATCAATCTTTGCAGGTGACGAAATGGCGCTTTTGGTAAAGGCTTTTTCATCTGGAGACAAAAATTCCACCATTCCTTCCTAATAGTGTTGAAGTAAAAAACATGGGAGGGCTTCTCTTCCTCCAATGGTCTGCCACAGCCCTTTCTGCCTGGGGGCTGCTTTGGCTTTGTGGGAAAAGGTAGAAATAAGCAAAAGACTTCAGAGGCTCTTGAGGTGAAGTAGAGCCAAACCTCCTCCTTCTCACACAGCTTCTCTTCAGTGTCTTTTCTTCTCATAGGTTCTGCTTTCTTCCCACTTGATTTTTTTTTTCCCCTCCTCTTTATATAATTTTTTTCAATTTTGTTGTTGGCAGCTCTTCTGTTTCACATCCTCTTCAAACTTAATTAATGTGCTGCTTATTCCCTCTTCCAGATCAGTAATTATTATATTTAATAAGACCAGATCTAGTCCTGATCTGTGCATTACCTCCTGCTTTCTCAACCCTTTCCAGCTTGCCAGGATGTTACAGCTCACAGCAATGCAGCAGCACATCAGTCAATGCAAAAAGGTCAGAGGGGCTTCCTTGGCAAATAAAGAGCAAAAATATATCAGACTTAGGGAAACCTAGCTTGTGTTGTTAAACAGAAGGTGGAAAGAGAAGCTGCTGGAGTGGTTCCTTCCACACATTGGATGGATCCAGATTTGCAAATCCACAGAGCAAGGTCCCTTCTGCTGCTCCTGGCAGAACACGTGAGCCTGCTCCCTCTGTGGAAGGGGACCGTGGGCTCCTGGAATTTACCAGAGCTCTTTCTTTTCTCTCTGCCTTCCTAATTATCATCTCTGCATCTGCTAATTGTCAGGTTTTCATCAAAATCTTGGCGGTTTGCATGCAGAGAGATTTCCACTTATGGAAGAGGGGATAAAGCCCCCCCAGCCCTACTGCCAAGCTCTGTCTGGGACCCTTTGAGGACCTTTGAGATGTTCCACATCACCAAATGCCACCTCCATCGCCTTCTCCAGACCAGGGAGGCTTCCTGGGGACTGCATAGCTAATGCCTAATGCTTCCCACTGATCTTCTGTGTAAGAAAAGTAACAAAGTAGTCTGATTAACTGGGATTGAAGGAATTAAGCCTGTGTTTGTGGAGATAGTGATCAATGAGGTCCCTTTTAACACTCTTGTTACTCTGGGCTCCCTTTGATTGGCATTTCAGGAGCTACACACCATAAATTACCTTGATGGATTCCCCTGTGCACCTGAATTTAAAAGAGATGAGGCAGAGGGTTACTTTAGTTAATATTCCAGTGTGTGACTTGCCAGGTGCTGTGCAGCTTCTGCCTTGACTCATAACCTCTGTTCTTTCACTTCTGAAGTCCTGGCCCACAGAAATAGCACTGCAGCTGCCCTTGAACCTACCTCTGGGCTTTCTGTAGCTCCCATATTCCCTGACCCAAGAGTCCTTTCTGCCTGGACCATTCCTTAAACAGTTTATGCCTTAAGGAGGGAGCAAGTGCTGTGAGGCTGAGGCAGATTAATTACTGACACAAACTCTTGGCAGGACTTAGCAGCTACTCCCAGCTGACCAGCGGGGGCTGCTGGCATGGAGAATTAGCTAAAGAAATGTTCCTGGGTGTATATGGGTCCACAGGAGAAATTTTGGTGCCCCCCACTGCAGCCCATTAGCTCAGTGAAGTGAGAGGCTGCCTTCCTCGGATTAGAAAGCACTTGAGGATGTCATTTACTCAGGCAGATTTCCCAGCTGACTGAGCATTCTTATTCCACTAATTACAAATAAGAGGGTGATGTGTGCATTGGCTCCCAGACAGGAGGAGGCCTCCTCCCTAATGGTGGGGCTGGTTGGATGGGGGGAAGCAGAAAGGATCCTGGCCATTATTATCCATTCCCCTCTTATCACCTGGAACAAGGTAAAGCTCACCCTGCTGAATCCTGCAAAGTTTGGTGCTCAGATGCTGCAGCCTCGTGCTCTCTACATTGCTGAGCCCAAGTCCAGGCCTGCAGGTGGATTCTGTCAGCACTGGGGCTCACAGAGCCAGGACCCCCACTCGTGTGACCTGCTGCTGTGGAGTCACCAGAATAGCCCAGCACCTCACCTGAAGGAAACAACTAACCTGAATCTTTGGTACCTTTTGACCAATATTGTTGTATTCAAATTGTTTTCAGCTGGTGTGGGAGAAGACGTACACAAAGTTGCTGGTTTAGATTTCCCAGTGCTGAATGCTGCTGTGCTTTAGGATGTGGAGTGGAAGCCACACAGCCCAGACAGATTCAGGGCTTGCTGCTGCACAGGGCTATCCTGGATCACACAGCCTGGCCTGCTGTGAGTATTACTGGTTTGGGGGTAGTTACAGCATCTCTTTCCTCATTTTGAGTGTCCCTGGGTCTGTGTTTTCCTACTTGGCTGAGGCAGGCTGCATTTCCAAAGGCTCCACATCCCACTGCCAGGCACTGAGAGCAGCAGAACATCTGCCTGTCTCCGTGTCCTGTGGAGCTTCCTGCCCTGCAGAGCTGTTCTGCTCTGCTGTGAGCCCTCCTGTCACCAAAGGCACAACTCCCCTGGCTGTGTGTGACCTGTTTGCACTAAACACCCCATCCTGAGGCAGGCAGGCCTGGGAGAGCACTGGTGATCAGCTGTACATTGCAGTCTCAGCTCAATCTCCAAAGTGCTGTGCCAGGGAGGAATTCCAGCTGCCCACCCTGGGATCCACAGCCTCGTGCCTGCCCAGTGCTGGCCCAGTTCTGGCAGCAAACCAGTGCTGAGGTGGCTAATGCACGTGACTGAGTGTGTTCCAGAGGGTTCCAGAGGGTTCCAGAGAGTCTCCACCAGTCTTGGGAAAGTTAGGGAAGGCCAGGGGCTGGGCTGATGGCTAAGCCAGTCCCCCAGCCCTGGCAGCAGCTGTGCAGATGGTGCAGCATGAGGAGCTGTGGGCATAACAGGAGAGTCCTGGGGCTCCAAACTACTCCTTATTTTGTGCCTTTCTGCCTGGACGAGGATAACACACAAACCATTTCTGAGAATGATGCCTTAAGTTTTAGCTTTTATGCTTTTCAGATCCTGTGCTGCATTAGTGTAGAACTCTGAACTCCATGTAGAGTGTTAGTAAGCTATCTTCACAGTTTGGTCAGACAAAATAATCCTTCCAGCCCTGAGAACCAAGGTCACCATCACAGCCTCAGGCNCCCTGAAGCTGTAATTGAAGAATGAACCTCTGATGTGCAAATAAACCAAACATATCTGCCCAAAAAAACCATGACCATCATGCATCTTGGGTGCAGCTTCTGCGAGGCTTTTGCACAGCCCAAGGTGTATCTTAATAAAAGTGTATTTTAATAAATACCCACTTTATTCTTTTAACTTTGTCCAGCCTGTGTTCTAGGTAGCCATGCTCAGCATCAAGAAGTTCCTCCTTTCATTACCACTGAGCTGCTGGGTCAGCCTCAGCTTCCATGAGGGTGGCTCCAGCAGCCAGGGCTGGGAGTGGCCTGGCCCTTGCAGCCACCTAAATATCATTAAGAGTTCTTATTACCTGGGACTCTGCTGTTTTTTTTAAGCTAATTAGAGCTGATAAACCTCAGTTCCTGTTAGGCATTGCCTCAGCCTTCCTGTGCTCCCTGTAAACTTCACCAAACGTGACAATACCTGAATCCTTCCAGGGACCATGGCACAGGCACGGTGGTGACATTTAGAGCTCTTGTTAAAGGAGCAGGTTCAGCTGAGGTCTTGGGGACTCTTCTGCTCTGCTGCTGACAGGCTCTGTCCACAACCACGCTGCATGGCTGACTCCTGCTCGATGGAGAGGATCCTCAGATGGCTGTTTTGAGAGAAATAAGCTCAGAGTCCAGGTGTGGTAGGTCCTGAGTGCACCAGAGTTCACTCTTCCCTGGGGATTTATTCTTCTAATGGCCTTTGCACCCAAAACTCAGCAGCATCTTTGTGCCAGAAGGCTGCTGATGTAAACTGAGCTCAGTTTATCAAGCTGTGATGAGACCAGGGTCTCCTCTGAGTTGACAAAGAAAACTGAGGAGAGTATTTGGAAGGAAAACCTGGTATCATAAATTGCAGGAAACATGAAGAGAGGGCCTTTTCCAAATGCTTCAGCTGGCATTGTCAACCCCAGCAATTTTTAGTGTGCATCTCCTCATATCTGGCCCTCTTTCAAGTTCTAGGTTTTGGCTCTGTGCCACTCAATTCCTTCTGAATAAAAATTGAGTTCACAGCTTTGTGGGTGCAGAGAAAAACTCAGAAGGACTCTGGATTAGAAAAAAAAAACAAGCACAAACAGAGACTCTCAAAGCCAGCCTTCGTAAGCACTTGATTTAGGTGTTAGGTATCTAAATTGTTTAAGAATATTTGGAGTTGACAAGCATGTGCAATGTTAGAAATAGGAATGCTGAGGCATCAAAAACCTTATGACTCCACAGGGGGATTTTTGAACTGATGCTGCTGTTATAGCTGCAGAACAGAAAACAGGGAGCATGTGAACAGGTCTTTCTCTCCAGGTTTATTTTTGCTCTTGCCAAGGGACTGCAGGACAAATACAGTCTCTTTCAGGCCCATTAGCTTTTATGAATTTGTTCCACTGCCAGCACACAGCTTTTGAATTTCGAGACAGCTCCTCCTGCTAAAAGAGCTCTGGTACTTCTCCATGTAGTTGGACCTGGTTTCTGGAGATTTGGATGATATGTTTTGTCATAGAAACAAGGCTCCAGCTCTCTGCTTTACCAGGATCTGCCTAGACACAGCCCTTGAGCTCTGCAGTGCCTCGCAGGAAGGGATTGCCAGCTCTGTGAGGTGTTGTCTGGGTATGCATGTTGACCATCTGTGTGAAATGAAGATTTACAACCATCCTAATGGTCATTGCTGGGTTTCCTTGGGTATGTCTAAGGTATTGGTAAACCCTCAGATACACTGGAACCCTCATCTATGGTAACAAAGAGTAGAGGCACTGCAAGCATCCCTCAGGATTATGTATCAGTAGATTCATAGATCAGTTCCTCTCAGAAAATGTGCAAAAGTGAGGAAAAAAATATCTTTTCCACTAGTGCATGTTTGGTTGTGGATTGTGAGTGACCTCAGGTGAGCCACGGCATGGCTGTGCCTCAGCCCATCACCTTCCCACCAGCACAGCCCTGCAGTGCCTCAACTGCTTCTGAAAATGATAATTTTTCTCGCTTACTTTGCCAGGCTGCTTCTTCAGTTGCCTGAACTTGTGGTGGCAGGAGCCACCATCGTATTTGTCTTGCCAGGATTTAGTCCCAGCATTATGAGGTGCTTGGAATTTATGGATGAACTGACAATCTGCATAACACATGGGATACAAAGCTCTCTCCATTTTCTGAGGTTTAGAGGGGGAGTTTCAGCAGCAAGAACAGGTTTTGCTGTGTGTTTGAGAGGGTGAAAGGGGCATGTCCTGTAGCCCCTTCCCATGAGGAAAAAGTGTGTGGGCAAAGTCTGCTCTTGTGGGGACCAGCAGATTGTGGTCACCTGCTTCAAGCTGTGCTGAGCTAAAACCACTCTTGAGCTGTTTTGGGACACCAGGGAGAGCACAAGATTTTAGGTGGCTTTAGTCCCCTCAGGGCAGGCTTTGAGGGCTTCACTATGGACAAGGGGAAGGAGATAGTGCCTTTCTCCCTCAGCCCATTGTGAGGACCGTCCCTGCTCTCTGCTCCCTGCCTAAAGGCAGAACTCCAGCTCCGTGCTGGTTTGCATAGATGGCTCCAAACCACCAGTCTTTGGAAGCCGCCTCTTTGGATGGATATTAGACTTTGCTTGAGGGGTGAAAATGCGGTGCCACAAAGGGCAAACTGCAGCCCCGGCTGGGAGGATGGGACAGCGGCATCCAGGGCAAGCCGTGACCCCGCGGCCGACCAGGGATGAAGGCGGCTGCCTGATTTATGGCAGAGAGGAGCCGGGGGTCTCTCGGAGTGGAGCTGGAGGCGAGTTGCCATGGAGATGGGCTAATAAAGCACCGGCAGCAGCCGGCTCTGACGCTGCTCCGGTTGCAAAGAGCGGGCGGGTGGGGAGAAGGGGCAGCTGCCACGTGGGGATGGAGAGACAGAAGATGACAACAGGAGTGGGACAAGAGTTTGGTCTGTAAGGCTGTTGAGCTGTCCCCGGGTGCTTTAAGAATAGAAGGGAGTGGGAGAAAAGAGTCCTCCCGTCGCAGCTCTTTGGGAAGCGGGACTTCATCATGGTACTCCTCGGCGGTGAATGACCAGCAGCTCGCAGGGAAAGGCAGAGTATCTTTGTTCTGGCCACCTGTCTGCAGGCTGGCTGCTTTCCCTGGCAGCAAGAGAGGGCTCTGAAGTGGATGTCAGCTTGCAGGGACCCCCTCACACCGGACTGGCACAAAGGACTCTGCTGTGCCCAGCACTGGGTCCTGTTTTCTCCATATGCCAGCTGCTCCACGCAAAGGCAAGAGCCCGAGCCCCAGCAGGACATTTGTAACTGCAGTGCCCTCCCTGTGCTGATGATCTTTCGTCCTTGGAGCGGCTCGGTGCCTCCCCGTGCCCCTGTGGGAGGTGTAACTGGGCCGTGTCCCTCCCAGCACGCTGCCCTCCTGCCTTTCAGCGCTGGGGAAGGTCGGCAGTGCCCCGGCTCAGCCCTTCCCTGCCACAGAGCTGCAGCCAGATTCCTCACATGCTGCCTTTGGGTGTAGGGTGGGAAGAACGGGGATGGCCTGGAGCTGCCCCCAAGAGCTGTTGTGTCCTGGGGAGTTGTTGCACATCCCTAAACTCTTGCTCCAGCCTGCACCTGCAGAATGGACCCTCCTGCCTCGTTGTTGAGGGGCTCAAATCTGCAATTCCATTCTGTTCAAGGGCATTGCAGCATGGACCTACAAGCAAGCAAACTTTTATTCTGGCTTGTTGAGCAGGTTGATGGGAGGGAAAGGATTTGCTAATTATTAGCAAGGTATTCCCAGGCTGCTGTACTTCCATTTTGAGAGATTACTCTTCAATAATACAGTGACAGCCACATTTTAACCTTGATCACCATAAGAAAGGTTTTGCCTCAAAGCCATGAGCTCCTGGACTGTGCCAGAGTTCAGGGAGGTGTTCCAGCAGGTAAAGGCAGAGATGGGGAGGTTAGATAGTATAAAAAAGAAATAAAAAACCTTATAATGGAGTGATGTATTAAAAGATAATTGCTTACAAGTTTCACAAGATGTTTTTATGTCTCTTAAATTGATGAATGTGTCCACAGAGACTGATACTCTTAATGGAGGGTTACCTTTCCTTCTGAAGAGAGCAGAGATCAAGGCAATTACAACTAGATATTGATAACACTACCCATACCCCCCAGAGAAAAGATTGTCTGAAATTGGACTTCTTAAGCTACCTAATGCCTCTTCCCTGGCCAAAGCCTCTTCCTCTCATCCTTACAGCATCCCCTATTGTCCAAACCCTGTGCTGCTGCTGGATAACCCTTATGTCTTTGATTCCATCATCATGAGCTGTCCAGAGGGCAGAAGCAGGCACTTCCCTTATGGGTCAGCTGGTTCTCAGCACTGGCTGGGATAAGGGACGATTTCCACAGCCTCCCTTGATGGCTCTGCAGGGCTAACAAGTGGGGTGAGCAAACCGTGAGGGACATGAAGATTTTTGGGATCTCTGGCACAGCCTCTCTGCTCCAGGAGGGCTTTGGCTGGTGGATACTTTGATGAATGGTTTGGCAGCTGGAAGATGACCTTGCTGTGGTGCACAGGTGCTCTGCCAAGGATTTGCATGAGCTGATTGTGGCGTGGATCAGCACATCTGGAGGGGCAGAAAGGGTTATAAAGTGCATATCCACAGACCTCCTAATGTGGGAGATGTACCTTTCTTAGGTGCTGCACCTCTTGCTCTGCTCTTCCCACAAGTTCATGTGGTGCTTTCTTTTCTGTCTCCAAATAGCCTCTTCCCCACCTTTGTAAGAATCTGGTGTGTGCCATGGCTACAAGGGGAGTGATTCAACTTAAATTTTAGATTCTTGGAAAAGCTCTTCCAATAAAGGACCTTACGTCCAAGACCCATTCAGGCTGCTGAGAGCATCAGGGACATCTGAGCAGGGGAGGCAGCGTTTGGTGAAGGCATGTCAGGGCACAGTGAGAGATGCTGCTCCTGGGGAACTGTGTATGACTGTTGCTCATGGAAGAACAGGCCTCAAGAGAAGCATGGTTTTTCACTGCCTCTGACTGTTGTTAGCAGTACTTAAATGTGTAAATTTTGGAATGTTCTTCAATATGAGCCATTTAAAATCCTGAGTCACTTCTGTCTCCGGATATGCCTGTCTCGCTGACTCTGTTTCATGCCTCTTCTCATATCCAAGGCAGCTCATGCCAGCAGCTGAATCAGTTTGGAAAAGAGGAAGAACAAGTATCAGGATGATTTCTGCTCTCAGCCTCAAGGCCATAGCTGTCCTTGAGTAGGACAGGTCCCCTGTCTGAGCGTGGTCATCCTGGTGTGCTCTCCAATGGAACACCAACTCCCAGTGGGAAGATGGTGGCCAGATTCTTGGGGCTTTTAGCTAAGGGAATGGCTGTGCCTTGGGACTCCCTCAGGGCTCTTCCCTGCTCCCTTGCCAGCACTCTTTTGTTGACAAGCATATAAATGAGGAACAGAAGATGTAGCTTGGAGGAAACATGGTTGTAAGCAGGAATTCTGTGGGAAGAACTATGGCCAAATTTTGTTGCTCACGTGGCTCTTCCTTAGCTGACCATGCCCTGAGTAGGACACTGGATTAGCTGCTGATGTCCTGAAATCTCTTCCAGTATGAGTTTTCCTATGATCCTATGATTTGTCCTAGTTTTGGAGACCAGCAAAAAGCTCCTCTGCCAGCGTCACACACAGCTGTCTTCTTGAATGATGCTTTATATTATGGTAGGAGGAATTCAATGCAGAAACAGACTTTTTTTAAATAGCAATAGCCCTACACCATGTACTGGGTGCTGTCATTCATCTATGAACAGTCTAAGGACAATTAAAATGCTGTCTGTCCACACGAGAGCTTCAAAGTTAGGTCTCTGCTGCTCAGGCAAAAATATTTTTCAGAGGACAGAAAATAACAACTTGAAGGTCTTGCTGCTACTGCAAAATTGTCCTGTGAGTATTTAATCTCCATTGTCTGAGGTTGGATGTGATGTTGAGGGCTGGAGAAACTTATCTTGATTAGGGTTTGTGGTGGTTCAAGGCTCCTGCAAGTGAGCCAAGTGTTGCAGTAACACTAAAGATGCTTCCTTCCTGCTCTGGTCAAAAACAGGGCAGATTTGAATGTGAGGCAGTGACCAGTTTTTCTTTGAGATATTGGTTTCAGATTTTGTGAGCTCTTCAGGTCTTGCCTGTGGACCCTGCACAGCAGAGGAAAGCAGAACTCTACTGGCATTTAACCTGCTGCTTACAGATACATCTGGATGCATGGATTAGTAGAGACTATCCTCAGATCACAGGGAGATGAAATTTGGCCTTGAAAGAGAGATAAGGTTCTCTTCATACTGTCCAGGAATGTCATGATAAATACCCCTATCTCACCAAAGTCAGGATGGCTGTGGTCTGCAGGGATGAGGTAGAACCGTGATTGCCCCTAACTTTCTCCTGGAAGCAAGAACTGGGTCATTTTCTAATACCTCAATGCAGAGAACTGACAGTTAAATTGGATTTAATCACCCATGCCTTGAGGGCCCTTGTCCTGAAGTATGTTTGCGTGTTATTTTAAGTATTCAGAAGCAAGAGTGTTTTACAGAGGAGCTCTGGGGTGGTCAGCAGTGCCTGCAGTGATGCTCCGTTCGCTCACCCCGCACCCTCGGTGATGGAGGGCTGGTTCTGTCCCTCGGAGTCAACTGCGGCTGAGCCTTGCGGTGCGTGTTTAACAGGGAGAGCTCTGCAGGGACAATATATTTTGAGTGTGCCTTACTGTCAGCTTTCGCCTTCCCAGCCTCGCTGCCGTGTGGCTCTGCAAAACCTCCCTGAGCCCAGCCAGCTCTGGCCAGCCCTTTCTCTGGGATCCCTGCATTTCCACACCGCTCCTGCCATTGCCTTCGCTGCCTACTCCTTGCTGCATTTTAACCTCCCTTCCTCCTCTCCCCTTCCCCGTGTTTGTTCCTCTCTGCCTATCGTTTTATTGCGATATAAGCCTCGGCAATCCCAAGTTGTGGGCCAAACTTCCCTGCCCCGGCGGGCGACCCGGGATTCGGCCCGGCCTGGCAGCGTGGAGGCAGCTTGGGGTGCTGCCCACCTCCTCGCAGGAGCATCAGCGCCTCGAGGAGCTCCCCCCTTCAACAGGTAGGGAGCAGCCAGCCCTGCTCTGCTCTGCTCATCCTCCTGCGCCGAAAGGATGGCGGTTCTCTGAGGCCGGGGCTGCGCGGAGGACCCCAGAGCATCCATCGCTCGGGGCGGTGGCCCCAAACCGGGGCAGCGACAGCGACCCATCCCCGCTTGCCTACGCTGCGGGGCGGGCGGCTCGGCACAAAGCGGGTGGGTAAACCCTCCTCCGGGGCGCGGAGAGAAGGAGGAGGAGGAGGAGGAAGGCGGGGGGATGCTGCTCCCCTCCCTCCCTCGCCGTCTGCCTCGCTCGCCGCGGCCGGAGCAGCGCGCAGCGGCACTGGCAGCCCCGGCCGGGCGGCACGGCGGGCTGGGGCGCGGAGCCCTGCGCAGCGCTGCGGAGCCCAGCGGGCTCCGGC
>VZTB01010632.1:16121-29310 GCA_013397245.1 Thryothorus ludovicianus
GGGGCTCGGAGGGGCGGCCGCGGGCTCGGAGCATCCCCGCTCCCGCGGCAACTCCCGCGCGTGTCGGTCCGGAGCGGAGCCGTGCCCCGGTGCTCCCCGCCGGGCATCCAGCCCGCCCGCCTGGCACTGCTGCCTGGAGAACGGGGAGAGCGGCTGCGGAGAGAAATGCCGGGAGGGGGACAATCCTGAGCCCCCCCTGGCTGGAGCCGGACGGGGAATGCAGGGGAAGGGCTGAGCGGGGATGTAGTAAAGCAAAGTCAAATTTCCCCCTGAATCCTGCAGCCAGGCCTAATGGGCACTGATGCTGTGTTGGGGAGAGAAAGGAGTTTTGGGGCTGCAGTTTCTGAGGCTGGTAGGAGGGGAGAGGGGAAAAGAGCTCTAGGTCTTTTCTCCGTCTCCCAGAGTTACTAGGACTGAGATATGGATCATTAAAAAGGAATAGCCTAATGCAATGAAGTGGCAGAGAGTCCCCACTGCAATACTTACCCATTGTTCCTCACTCTGCCTTCTGCCAGAATGGTTCTTGCCTGGACAAGAGAAGTACAATTGAACAAATAGTTCATTTCCCTGGCCAATTGCATGTGTAGTGTCTCCCTCGAATCTGCTGCTGACTGGCTGCAAATGCAGCAGCGTCCCCAGACAGAAACAGAGAGCCAGGACCCTCTGGTGAGATTCCCGCTGCCGTGGGGTGGCAAGAGCAGCTCCCAGTGGCTGCTCACCCGAGTTGTTCTGATGGCAGCAGCAGAGCAGGTTTGCTCCCTCACCTCTCCATCCCCTTAGTGCTCTTCTGGGGAGTGCAAAGAAGAAAAACAGCAGGTGCTGAGGCAGGACCAGCCCACAACTAGAAGATGCTACTTGTGGTTCAGGCAAGTCCTTTCTGTAGTCTGTCTCTTAACTTTTTCCTAGCCCTGGAGGATGGGGGATTTTGAGGGGTTTTGAGGTGATGCTGTTTCGGTGGAGTTTGGCCAGCCTGCCCTTCAGCCTGTGCCCGTGGTGCCCGGGTGCCCCGCAGGGCACAGAGGCAGGAATGCTGAAGCCTGGCCCTGCTGCTCCTTTCCGAGAGAGCTCCCAGCAGCTGGAGGGATTGCGGCTGCACCTGGGCCCTCGGCACTCGCTCGCCTGGAGGCTGCTGTGTCCTTTCCCCTGGAATCTCCTCCTGGTTCTCAGCGTGCAGCCAAGCCCGGCACGTGGGGAGGCACAGATGTATTGTCTGCACTGCTGCAAGACACCCTCGGCACTGGGGGACTGCTGCTTTTCCTTGCTTTGGAGCTCCTTATCACAAGTCTGCATCATGGAGCCTTTCTCCTTCTGTTCTTTCTCCTTTCCTCTCCCTTTGTCTGTAGACTGCCACCTGTCCCACTTCACTCTCAGCTCCTCCTTTGCCTTTTCCCGCTTAATGCGTTCTTTCACCTCAGTTTCTTTTTGTCTAAGTAGACCATGTCCTCTTCAGCCTGCTTCTCTCCACACTGGAGACAGAGCCCAGCCCCTCATCTCAGTCAGAGTATTCCTGCCAACTGTTTACAAAAAGTAGCACAATACCCAGGCTGAACACTGACATAATTACATACCCAGCCAGAGAGTGTAGTAAATAATCCAGCTTTTCAGGCTTTTGCCCAGTGGTGAGTCTTTTGCCATCTCCTCTGCCCATGGGCTAAATGTATTGTACTTGGCTTGCATTTACTCATATTCTGGAAGCACGGAGTCAGCGCAGCCGTGTGTGGCATCCGAGTGGATGTACAGGGATGCCCTGCACCATGCACCCTCCCCGTGCCTGTGTGCATCGTGTGTCTCAGTCTGCCCCTGGAGCCGGGCTCTGGCAGCCGTGCTGGGCTCCTGCAGGGGCTGCAGGGCAGGGACGGCTGCTGAGGTGTGGGGATTGTTCCATCAGCAAGGGAAAGATGGCTCTGGGGTGAAGGTCAAAAGCGCCAGCAAAAATCCGCGGGGCTTGGTGCGCAGTGTTTGCACTGCAGGCCAGTCTTCCAGAGGTTGACGTGTACACGGAATTGCAGACACACAGAATTGTGGATATTGTCAGCACGGTTGTATTTCCAGTTGTGATTGTGAGCCTGAGTCTGTCTGCAGTTGCTTTGATTGTGAGTCAGTCTGTCTGCAGTTGCAGTAGCTGTGAATCAGTGTCTGCCTGTAATTATGTGGGTGAATCAGTGTTGGCTTGTTACACTATGAGTGCAAACGGTTTCCCATAGCAGTTGTGGGTGTGAATCACTCTACAGTCCCTCTGGATGTGTTTTTTGAGTAGAGAGATGCAATACTTGGATTAATTTTGTTTTGATGAGGAAAAACTGTCAAGCGGCTTCTCATTCTGGAAAATTAAAGCTGGGTTGGGAGTTGGGCACAGACCTTATTTCTTCGTTACCAGCAGAACAACTTACAGAAGAAATCCACTTTAAGGCTTGCTCCCAAGATTTATATGTTGATCTAAACCTTTAATTTCTTTGCTTGGTGCCTCTGCTTCTGTGTGTCTTCTTCTGCTGGCATCCCTTGCAGAGCCGCAGACAACACATTTGATAACCATCATGTGTGCCTCGTACCTTCTGTGTGTGGCAGATTCATGGGCAGGTTGTTTATGGCTTGTACAGAGCCTGTGTGCTTGCAGGGACGAGCCAGCCGTGCCTCTTGGGTAGGAGAGCATAAACCTTTCCTTGCTCAGCAGTCCAGGACTGTGTGGTTCCTCTGCCACGCACCCCTCGCTGCGAGTCAGGGCTGTTTCTCTAAGTAGCTGGCAAACAGCAAGTTGGATTCAGGTGGATGGAGGTGCTGCTGCCTGTTTCTTGGTCTCTGATTTCTCTAAAACGTTGTAGCAGCTTCTGGCCTTCAGCAGCATCTGTGCAGCACCAGACAGCACTGAACTAGAGACAGGCTGGAGAAATCCGTGCGATCTCAGGTGTTTGAAGCAGAGCACCGGGCTGGATCCAGGCTCCCAAAGGCAGCCTGCCCTGTGCTGGCTGCTGCAGGTAGAGCTGGGAGCTGGCAGGGCCGGGCTGCTGAGCTGGGTGTCTGAGCCGTGCAGCGCACACGGGCGTCCCAGCGAGCTCATTTCAGAACAAAGGGATGCAAACAACCTGGGAAGCAAAGGGATGCGAGACAGGGGTCTTGTGAAACACCACAGCGTCTCACTCAGCCATTTCCAGGCTTCCAGATGAACTGTGGATGCTCATTGCTGCCCCTGCCCTCAAATTAAACGATGTTTTTGTTCCGAGGTACCCTCATTTTTAGCTGGAGTGATTGAGAACTGAAGAAAACCCTCCCCAGCGGGGACACAGGGCAGCGTGTGCCTCGCCTGTGTTTATTGCTGCTGCACTGAGCACTTGCTGGCTGCTGTCTCTGCGGAGACAGCTTGGAGCTTTGCTCAAAGAAGCATTAAAGAGGCACAGCAGTGGTCACCAGAAGCCTGGTGTGCTCACAGAAGGTCAGGGACACCTGGACAGAGCCCGGCCCATGCAGGCTGGATGATTCTGCAATCTTTGAGAGGCATTGAAGGACCTCTCCTGCTTCCCGGGATCTGTTTTGGAGAGGCTCCAGTGCAATGAGGAAGGGCTCTAATGAGCATCTTGTGCTGTGCAAGTGCTCCTGAATTTGGGGGGAAATATGCAGGTGTTGTGAGGTCACCTATAGTGCTGTGCTTGACTGACCTGCCATGCGGGTGGGCAGATGGTACTTGACACCACCAGGGTCTGGATCACCCTCTTTTTCCTGCATGGAAGTTTTATCTGGGCTTTTGAGCTGAGGCTGCCTCTTCTTCCCAGTCTGATTTCCAGCTGGCTTCCAGCATCACTGCACAGACCCCCTGAGATACCTGGCTGACACCTGAAGATGTGCAGCAGCTACAGGTCCTGGAGGCTGAGTGGGAGCTGTCAGTGCTCTGCACCCTCCAACTGGTGTCCATGCATGGCACGTGGGAATGCTGATCCAATGACACCACAGGTGGAGAGCATCTCTGGGCACAGTGCTGGGGCAAATTTGTCCTTTGGGCTGGTTTCTGAATGCTGTCTGCGTGGTGAGACTATTGCTAAGTGAATCAGATGGTTGCCCTGGCTGTGCATCTTCCAGGAGGCAGTAATTTGGGTGAGATACTCATGTGACTTTCACAAACGTGCCCGGGTGTGTTTATGGGCATCTTCTGCCTTCATTTCTTTTCTGGTGCTTGCAGTAGCCCCCTCTCTGACCGTTCTTGCAGGGTTTTTTGCAAGCTTTACCTTGCAAAAACACCTCCAGAGTTCTGTGTCTCTCCCTTGTCAGCAGTAAGCCTGTGCTAATCACTCTTTCCTAGGAAGGCACTTCAGAATATTTAATGGTTTCTAGAATAAGGATTTCTGGGAAGATCAGGCTCAGCGTGCCAAGTCCGGAGATACCCAATGTTGGCATAGTTACTAAGGTACCTTGCTGATTTGGAAGTTTCCAGCACATTATTTTGGTTCCCAAACACACTTCAGTGGGAGCAGAGGCTGGAGCGTGTCGCTGGCATGAGGGGAAGGAGGGAAGGTTGGTTTTCCAATTCCTTGTTCACAGCACATCCAAGAGGAAGGCTGTGTCTCCCTGGAGTGTCGTTGTGCTACGATACTCTGGAGATCAGACAGATTGTCTTGGAGAGGAGTGGGAATGTTTGTGAAGCCCTTAGGTGTGTGGTTATAAGGACACTTGCCAAATTCCTTGTGTTGTGAACTTCAGGTATTGCTGGATTCCAGCTGCAGAGTGTCAGCTGGGCTCCTTAGAAAATCTGCATTGGATTCAGCTGTGGAGGTTACCAGCAACTGCACAATTAGTGCTGAGTGCATTTGCTAACCGTGCTGTTAAGGAGTGAGCAGTGGACAGATGGAGGAAGGAAGAAGTGCAGAGCTGCTCTGAGCACACACCATCCCTCCAGACTCCATCTTGCACAGACACACAAGAGAACCAGAAGCTCTGGGGGGATGTACTTCAACTTATATGGGAAAAGGAGTCTGTCTAAAGACCTGTACCACTCTTTTCTGAGCTTGGAAATTTTGGCCTTCTGCACTTTTTTCTTGATGGACGCTGTGCAGTTTTTCCTTCAGCAAGTCCTAGTAAGAGATTTGGTTTTTTTTTGTTTTTATGAGGCTGTTAACAGCCAATTAATATTCCTAAACTCTCGCTTGGTTACCTGCAGCTAAATGCACGTTGCCTGCATCCTCCCTCCCCTTTTCAGAGGATCAGGGATCCCTGCAGGTATTAAGATCAAGGCGTTGGCTGATTCAGAGCTTTCCTGAGTGGGAAGTGACAGCTGAATAGCCTTGCATGAGGACAGCCCCAGCACGGGCTGGAGGAGCTCCAATGCTGCTTTTCCTGAGGCACTCTCGTGGGTGTTCCCATTCCTTCCCTGTGCACCGAGGGACTCCTTCGCCTGCTCTGCCATCAGCATCCTCTCCAAGAGCTACTCTTGTGTGCTAAAATCTGAGGAGCTCACTTACTGGGCTGTTGAAACCTTGAGAGTTATTTTATAAACTGATTTTATTAGGGAGGCTGTGTGGCCAGTAGCTGTTTGGCTTCTAAAGCACTTGCACCAGTTGGTTTCTTGTGTGTGCCTGGGGCTGGGCTTGCAAGAGCCTCAGGAAAGGGGAGAAGTGATGCTGAGAGCTGCTGTGTCATGGGAACCACACTAGGATCTGCCTGTGGGGAGGTTGGGATGATCCCCTGAACTGTTTGAATGGTGAAATCTTCTCTGCAAAAGCCTCCTTGTGTTTTCCAACATGTTTCCTGCTTGGCAGCAGAGTGATGAGCAGGACTGGGTCTGCTTCTCAATCCATCTCCAAGTGTGAAGTAGCCACAGAATGAGGAAAAGACCCTGCAGCCTCTTCTGCCCAGCTTCCCAAGAAAAATACAATGCATGAACTGAAGAAAAGTGTTAGGAAAGAGTGCCAAGCTGTTTTCTTTTCTGTGTTGTCCTTCCTGAGTCCACAAGTGCAGCCATAGCAAACCCCCATTTTGGAGACATTCTCAGTGTGCACAAACTGAGATGTGACTGGCAAAATGTCTCCTTGGACAAGCAGTGAAAACAGATTTTTCTTCCAGTGCAGGTATGTAGATGCTTAAAGCACCAAATGTATCTGATGCTTAAAATGAGACTGAAGTACAAATTTGACTTAATTCAAGCACCCGTGTTGTCCTTGCCTAGCATCTTCCTCAGAACTATCCGAAGTAGAAAATTAACTTTCATGTATAATATTGAAGGAAAAGTCTATGAACAAGGTTTTGTGAAATTGCAGTTGTTAAGAGCTTCTCGGCACAGACAGGGCACACCCACAGGGTGTCTGTTCAGGGAAGGGTTTTGTCACTATTCCTGACCCTCTGAATTATCTTGTTCCTCCATTTCCTGGTACTCTTTTTTAGCTTCACTTTTCCACTGTTGGTGCATAGTCTGTCCCACCCATGGTTCCCCCAAATCTGATAAAGATGGTCCTGAATGTTCTACAGGAGCCACAACAGTATCTGCAGGGCCAGGAGGCACTTGCTGCAAATCCAGTGTCCTCATTTGTGTGGGGATCCCTGGTCAAAGTCTGCTGGCTGTGCAAATTCTGCCCAAACAAAGCATTTTTTGAAATCAGCAGTTGAATGGGAAAATGTTGATTTCAGTGAAAATTTTCAGCAGCGTTTTGGGGAGGGGAGAGGATAGACAACAACAGTTCTTTTAATTTTTTTATAGTTTTCTTTTGGCTAGTATTTGAAATTGCCTTAGGAAAAAAAAATCAATTAAATACTATTATATAATGTGCAAGTTGAAATGAAATGAAAGGGAAAAGTTGGGAAGGAAATCTGTTGAGAAGCTGTTTATTGAAGAAGTTCTGAATTTACCTTGTAAGAAAAATCAACATTTTATCTGTCCTTGTTGTGATTTGGAACAAGTCTCCCCAAAATGTTGGAATTTCCTACAGAACAGATGTTCAGGCAGTTAATTTGTGCTTCATCAGCAAATACTTGATTTTCCAAGACTGTGTGTCCCTTCTCAGCTGGAAAGTGGCAAGAGCCAGAGGAGCCATCCCAAATCTGAGCTTTTCTCTCAAGAGCTGTGGGTGTGTCCATGCCAGAGGCTCCTGCACCTCCTTTGGTGTGAGGATGAGCTTCCCTAGGGGGCATTCAGCTCGAATCCTGATTAACAAAGCCTGAGCACACTGTGCCTAAATTAATCCGTGCATTAATTTCTGCAAGGATTTTAAGTGACTGATGGGGAGGAAGGTAAAGGTAACTAGGGCCAAATGCTAGGTTGGTTTATTATTTTTTTTTTTCCTCTGTGCCTGCTGTTAGTGAATATCTTGCCAGAACAAAAGCCGAGGTGGGTGGTGAGGACTCGTGGTGTCTGGCTCTTACCTTCTGCCTGCCTGGCAACTCGTGTTCTCCTAGAGCTAAAAAACAAGGATCAGGCACAGCCTCCAGGGACACTGTAGGGTCACATTGCTATGGGGAGACCAGCTAAATGCAGAAATGTGATAAAACACACGACCCAGCTTGGCCTTGTGCCTCTTCTCTTGCAGGGGCAGGCGTAGCCAGGAACACTCTGAGGATGTGTGTGATCTCCAGGTGTTTCTATCCTGCTTGGCTAAGCCCTCAGCACAGGATTTCTGCTGGGAGTTCTCCTCTCCCACACCCTGTTCCTTGGCAGCACAGTTCCCCTGCCCCCTTCATCCTGGGGCAGCCTCAGCTGGCTGGGAATTGCCATCCAGGTGCTGGAGTTTGGCTTTGCAGGCAGCACCTCCTTCAGTGCTGGAGGGAGCTGCCTGAGCCTCTGCAGCGTTCAGTGGAGAAATCCAGAGGTCACATTTGGCTGGCACCAGCACTTTGCCCTGATTTCTGCCTGCTGTGATTGCCTGGAGCCTTCCCTGCTGGCTCTGGGGGCTCAGAGTGGGGCTGGCTGTGCCACTGGTGCTGAATCCCCCGTGTGCCAGACAGGGAGCGTTGCGAGGGGGAGATGTCACGACGAGCTGTATTTATCCAGGCTGTTGCTTGGCAGTGCTGCTCCAAGGTGCATCAACATAATGAGATACATAAAAGGAGAAGGCAGTTAAATGTGCAATAACATCACAATAAAAGTAAAACTGAGCATTAATGAAAACTCTGAGCACACTAAGTGTAGTATCGTCAAGCGCTCCCACCACCTTGGGCCTCGGTGGTCAAACTTAATAATGATTTCTGGCAGTGTCATTACCAGAATTAAATGAGGGTTTAACTGTCTAGAAAAAGATGTTGGGGAAAAAAAAAAAGGGGGTCTTGAGACTTTACAAGTGGTTCTGCTGTGTGAATATCACTGAGGTAGCAGAGGTCCCAGGTGACCTGGGGGCAGGTTGTGACTGAGACTGCAGGATGAGGAAGGGATGGGTGGAAGAAGAGCCAGCGGGTACTTTGGAAAGTGAGCTTTGCATTTGCTGCTAAAGCACCTGGGGAGCTGCAGGATTTGCTGTGAGGGTGGGGTGAAGGTTTTAGTGTGTGTACCTGCTTGGCTCTGACTCTGTCATGCAGCTTCCCCAGGGCCAGCAGTGCTTCAGGCCATGATGCTGCCCTTGGTTCCTGAGGTCTCCTGAGATTTCAAACACAGGACCCCAGAAATACTGACTGTTGCCCAACATGAAAAATGGAACTGTTTGCTTTTCTCTAGCAACTAAAATCTCTTTTCTCTCCTCTCATTCCCCTCTGTCCCCCCGGCAGGATTTGGAGGCTCGTTTTGCAGTGGCTGCACGCTGACACCATGGCGCTGAGGCTCCCAGGAATGGGGCCCTTCTGCCTCCTCAGCCTTGGAGTCCTGCTCCTGGTTCTGGCTCTCCCTGCTGATGCTGGGTAAGGTGGTGAGTGCTGAGCTGTTGCCCAAGGCTGCAGTCCTCCTACTGAACTTAAATATCCCAGGGTCATTATGTGTATGAAGCAGTCCAGGGCAAAGCACTAGAATATCTCTGACATGTTTGACCCTCCCCTTGTCCCTATCCCCATGCCTTTCCTCCAGGGACTGTTCAGTCCCTAAAGTGACTGACACTGGCATTATTTGAGGTGCTCTCACTGAGATCAATTGTCAGCGTTTTTTGCAACAAAACTTATTTTGGCCCCTGCACAATTCATTCTGGGCAAGGACTATACTTCCCTGAGTTTTAACCTGGAAGAGAGATTCCCCCCACCCCATTTAAAAGTTTAATACTATTTTAAAGAACGAAAAATCAATCTGCTTCATCTGTTTGGTTGTTAATGGTGTAATGACCCACGAGCAGCACACCTGACCTGCTGCAGCACCAGGGTTCTCTGCCAGCCCTGGCCTGGGCTTGCTGCTCTCCTGTGCCTGGGTGTGCAGGCTCTGGCTGTCCTGGCAAGGAGAGTGCTGCTGCCAGCCTCACCTTCCCAGCCTCTGGAAGCTGTCTGGAGGAGATGTAAGCCTGTTAGTCCGTGACTGCATCCCGCCAGAGCCTTTGCTGGGTGAGCTCGGGGAGCCCTTCGAGGAAGGAAAACAGAGATGCCGCCAACTGTGAGGAGGGGAGGAGCTCTGCACAGAGGGAGAGAAGTGCAAATAATACATGACTTCTATGAAACATTTAGAAAAGCCTTTAGAGTGCCAGGTATGGACACTGAAATGCTGTCTGCTGAGTTAGAAGTCCAGAAGGGATCAAGGATCTTCATGCATGAAAAGATGTCAGGGCTGCCCCTCCCACCCTGTCCTGCCTGTTCTGCTTTGTCTGCTTGGATTTGACTTTGCAGCTTGCCTTGCCCTGTAAGTGCTGGCCCTGCCCTCCTGCACAGGCACAGTGAGCCCTGGGCTCTGGGGCTGTGAGGGTTGTGCCCCTGCCCTGTGCCTGCAGCTCTGCCTTCCTCACCGCTGCCTTTTCCTCCCCATCCCGCATCCACCCGAGCCGCTGCTCCCTCGCCACCTGCCACGCAGGGATTGCTCAGAACGCTGGCTCCCAGGAGGATTTGCTTCCTAAATTGTGTGTGAAGGGACCCCTGTGCTCCTGTGGCACAGCTCCCCAGAGAGCCTGTGCAGAGAGGTGGCAAGGTAATGACTTTTCCTCAAGCCAATCCTAATTAAATTTGCTGGAAACCTCTGTCCTTCCAGCCTAAAGGATTTTAATTATTTTAGAACCTTGATCCCGCACATCTCTTTGCAGTTCCTTTATGCCTTGCTAAAGAGCAGCTTTAGCTTTGTGTTAAGGTGAGGTGAGGCAGGCCAGAGCTTTCCTGAGAAAGGAATTATTAGCCCAAATCAGGTGCCAGGCAGAGGTGCTGCTGGCTCTCCCCTGCCTCCACCTTCCCTTGTCCTGCCTACGCTGCTCTTCCCCCAGCACCTCCCGAGTGAATCCCACACTGCTCACGTTGAAGTCAAGCCCTCAAATGTCAGGCTAAGTAAAACAGCTTTGAAATTTGTAAACTCATTTTTCCCATCACCGCTGAGCCTCCGCCAGGAGTTCCTTCACAAAAATCCATCCTCTCGCTCTTTATATTATGGGTAATTTTTAAAGATAGCTTATAAAACATTAATGAATGAGCTTTTCATGAGCATGCTAGCTATTCATAAGTTATGGATGGTTATATACTCATCAGCAGACACTGGGACAGATTGCTTTTAACCATGACATCTATTGAAAGCTGGTACAATTGAAACCCCACTAATTACTGCAGGCATTTGTTAAATTTCTCAAAACCCTTCTTACCTGCAGGGAGTTCAAGTCCAGATGAAAAGCCAAAACCAGCATTTGGATTCAGCTGGAAATCTTGGAGGCTGTGATGCAGTTTGTAATGCCAGGGGTGTTTTGATGTTTGGATCTGGCAGGTTGCATTCAGAGCTGGGTCAGGTTTTATCCCAACCATGCCTCACCCAGTGGAAACTGGAATTTCAGCACTGTGTTACCCTCCTGTGTTCCTGGAGGCTCAGCTTCCTGGCTTGACTACACCTCCAGGTGTTGCTTTGCTAAAAACCAGAGGCCAAGTGGTCCTGTGAGAGGTGGGATGTACCCCTGGAGAAGTGGATCTCAGGCACTTGAAAGGCAATTTCCCAAAGTGTTTGGTCAATGAAGTCAATGAAAATTAATGTCAGAATTGCCCAAAATGGAATATTTCAATTAACTGCAGCATTCTAAATAGTATTGATTCAGCCTGACTCTAAAAGTACCCATATCCTGCTCTCAATTTTTCCTCTTTTGCTAGGAAATACTCTGGGCTCCTTCTAGCTCACAGAATCTGGTTTTTCTGTTGGGTGAACACTCTGATAGGGAACTCCAAGCCAGCTCTGGTGCTCGCCACCTCACTGACCCTTCACAGTATATTTACAGGTGCACCAGCAGTGTCAGGGGTAACCAGTCTGACCAGATGGGATGCAGCAGGATTAAGCTGTGAACTCCTTAAATAATATTCCTTTTTCTGTAGTTTTTTGTTGATTTTTTTTCCCCCCAGTTAGTTCATGATGCGTGCTGAAACCAGTGGCTGCCACACATCAAAGGACTTAAGGCTGAGGTGGGAAGGAAAAGGGCAGAAGTGTTAGAAAGTGAAAATTTAGGGGCTTTTCTTCCCCCAGGATAACACTTCTGATGGTCATAGATGCTGTCCTTGGTAATTGTAACCATGAATTGCATGTCCACCACCTCTGGTTTGTGGCATTCATGGTCTTCCTCTGGCCAGTGCTCCCCAGTTATTCACCTCTCCATTCAGTGCCAATTTGCCAGTCAGGGCTTCCCTGCTCCCAAGGGGCTCCTGTAGCATCCCTCTGCTCCAGCAGCATTTTTTCCCTGCCTGGCTGGGCTTCCTCAGCCATCTCGCTGCCTGTTTGTGCCTCTTAATCTTTTTTTTTGCCTCATTTGTCTCTCTCTTATTTCCTCTTCCATCTTCCTTGATAACTCTTCATCTCTATAGATTTTTCTTTTTGTTTTCTGTTACTTAATCTTCTGCCTTTCCATTTGTTTTGGTCCTAACAGCTATTTCTGCTGGAGAAAGCTGTGCTTGAAGCCACAGCACTGCTGCTCTGTGTCATCTGAAATCTCTTTTAGAGGCAGGTGGGTCCAGGAGGACTCACAGTCTCGTTTTCTGTTGACTGAAAGGGAGACACAAAATGCAAATGTATTACTTGAGCCCCTTGTGTTTGCAAAACTGCATTGAAGATTTTGTTCAGTGAGATGTGTTTTTTTAGAGGAATTTACTCCTTGTTGTATTCCACCTGGGGCAGAATGTGTTCTGAGGAAATCATCTTGTTTGGGGGCTTCCAGGCTTCTTGTGTTGAGCAGAGATGGGAATGTGGAAACTCATTTGTTTTTATAAGCAGAGAAAGTTCAGCAAACTGCAGGGATGGTTCGCTAAGTGTTTTAATGATGAGGCTTTAAGCCTGTTTACTGAATTCTTACTTTTCTGTCTCCCCTCTTCCCTGGGGCAGAGATCTTTGAAATGGCTCAATCTGGCAAATAACTGGTGTCACTTCTGTGCTGCCTGCAAGGAGACAGTGGCACTTGAATAACTGAGCTTCCTGCAGCCTCTGCTCAGAAAATGCCCATTTTTAGGGCAGGCAAGGGATGCTGGGGCAGCTCCCTGTTAAAATGGGGCTCCAAAACTGCTCCAGAACTGTGGTGCTGCTGGCTCTGAGCGGGGAAAGGTGGGGAGGGGACCGTGGGGAGGTCTGTGAGGACAGAGGAGAGTTGATCAGAAATGCCCTGTGCTGAGTCCTGCAAGCTTTTGGTAAAAGTCCTGAGTCCAGGACTTTACCTAAAACTGAGTCCCACCCTGCCCTTCAGGAACCGACCTTTCCCTCCCTGGGACTGCTCAGAGCGTGCACAGGGTAGATTCCCCTTCTAACATTTTTTCCTGCTTTTTCCCCCCGCTCCACGTGCCAGGCTCTCTCAGAAGCACGTCTCGGACGTGGTGGATGACAGCAAGGACAACATCACCATTTTCACACGCATCCTGGACAGGCTCCTGGATGGATACGACAACCGCCTGAGGCCGGGGCTCGGAGGTCAGTCGGGTGTTTCCCACAGCAGGGATGACTGTCTGATAACCCTGGTGTTGTCAGGAGGGGAGGCTGTTCAGTGCCAGGCCCAGTCTGTGGCTGTTTTCCCGTTCTGAATCTGTTCCCCTGTTGGCTGGATCGTGGGCTGAGAGGTACAAGTCTGTTCTGGTTTTGGAAGCAAAACCAGTGAGATGCTCCAAGTCAGAAATACAATTTATTAGGAAAAGGGAAAATAAAACAAAAAGGAAACAAAATACA
>VZTB01010632.1:29390-111599 GCA_013397245.1 Thryothorus ludovicianus
TCCCTGGAGGGAGGATGGGTCATGGAAGAGATAAGAAAACTGCTCTGGATGGTTTCTTATCAGCTGGCTTATCAACAGAAGATCACATCACTGCCCCCATCCCAGTTCTAAGGGATGGTAATAGAATAACACACCCCTGATTATATTTTACACCGCAACCCATGACAAAGTCCAGGGTGCTGTGGTGGCCTGAGACACTGCAAAGACAGGTCTGTGGATGGAGCAGCTGTGGATGAACCTATTTCTGTTATTTTAGAGGCATCATCCTTTCAGAAATGCTGATACATTCAAAAAGGAAGACATTGAGGGGCCAGAGTGTGTCCAGAGAAAAGGTCTGGGGCACAAATCTGATGAGGAGCAGCTGGGGGAGTTCAGCCTGGAGAAAAGGTGGAACATTCTCACTTTCTACAGCTCCTTGAAAGAAGGTGGGAGTGTATATTCTGGCCAGGTGTGGGTCAGTCTATTCTCCAAGGTAACAAATGACAGGACAAGAGGAAATGGCCTCAAGTTGCACCAGGGGAGGTTTAGATTAGATGCAAGGAAAAACTTTTCACAGAAAGGGTTGTAAAGCACTGGTAAAGGCTCTCTGGGAAGTGGTAGAGCCACCATCCATGAAAGTGTTGGTGTGGCACTTGAGGACATGGGTTAGTGCTGAACATGGTGGTGGTGCTGGGTGCACAGCTGGACTTGAGGACCTTTTCCAACCTGAACACTTCTGTGGCTCTCTGCCACCACTTTGCAGAGCCTTCAGCTCATGTTGGTGTGGCTTTTTAGTCAGTTTGCTTTGCTACAGAGCTCTATCTCCACATCTCAGTTATTCCCCATGCAGCTGCCACCTGATAAGCTCTCCCCCCATTCTGCTCTGCTCACCAGGCACTCACCCTGGCCCTGCTGCCTCCTGAGCTGCATTCCACTCTGCTGACAATATTGCTGCTGCTGCAGAGCTTCTCTGCAAGCTCCTACACTTGTGTGAGGTGCTCCAGAAAGAAAAACCACGGCAGTCACCTTCCCACCTAATGCCTACAGCTACAGTCAGCATGATCTAAGGGGGCAGAAGAAATAGGGAGATGTGTGGGGAAGACAGATGTGAGATGAGGGAGGTGTGGGCCTGGGTGGTTTCCAGGTGCGCTGTTGCTCTGGCAGAGGTGGCCCCTCTCAGGTGATGACAGCTGTGTGTCCCTGGGGCTCTGAGCTCTCCTGCTCAGCAAAGTTGTGCTGCTGGACTGTGATTTCCATCCAGAGCTGGAGTCACTGCCTGCTGTCCCATGTCTGAAGGTCCTGCTGCCAAGAGCTGCTTTCCTGAGCTCTTGCATGCTGATGGGATCTCCTGGAATGGCACTTTTCTTCCCCAGAGCAGCCTTGTCCCGTGTCCACCTCTGTGCCAGAGCCCTCTGCCCTGCAGCTGCCCTTTGAGACCACACCAAACCTGGGGAGCAAGAGCTTTCCCAGCGAGCATCCTCACCTCTGCTGTGCTGCAGGACCCGGACAGGAAAGGGTTACAGTGTCTGCATAAGCAATCAGTCAGTTTTATTGCTTTTGTTGCTTGTTTCTTTCCCCAGAATTAACTGTGGTCCTACTAATAGCTTTGCTTCCTCAAGTCTCCCCGATGGCTGTATTGATTTAACTGAAATGAGTTCTGCACGGGGACTGAGGGGGCATTTGTGCTCCCTGTAGCCTCAGCTGCACACAAGCCCATGCTAAGTATTAACAAGAGGAGTCCCAGGAGCCCCTTCCTGGGGAAGTTCAAACCTTTCTTGGAACATCTTTGCTCTATTGCCTTAGATCCTTTAATAACGTGTTTAACATAATAAATTGCCTTTGCCTGAGCCAGCCCTTGCATGTTTAAAGGCTGCTTTCCCCTCTGTGTTCCCCTGCTGAGGCACTCTGGCAGACCCAGGTGGGAGATGTTGATGAGGGTTGCAGGTTTTGGGGCCTCCTGGCTGGCAGTGAGTTGTCCTCTGTGTATGGAGCAGCCTGGTGAGCCAGGCTCTCCCCACTTTTAGTTGTTTTTCCCAAGGCTGAAGCCTTGGAGGTCTCTCAGGAGGAGAATTAGAGGGCAAGACCTCTCCCACTGCTGCTGGTGGCCGGAGAAGCAGAAATGGTCCTGCTGCATACTCCAGAGTTTGGGGTGAATGGGAGAGCCTGGGGTGGCAGTCAGCAAGAGATGGGCTCCTGCTGTCCAAGGCTGTGAGAGGGCTGGGACAGTGATTGCCCTGCTCCAGCTGAGCAGCTGTGCTGCAGTGGGACTGGGCAATGGGCAAGGAACATTGGTTTTCCTGTAAGACAGCACAGGGCAGTCCCTGTAGTCTCCCCATTGCTCCTGGCAGTGTCTTCCATTGCTTTTCTGAAGCTGTCAGGCAAGAGCATCCATGCCCTGCAGTCCGTGGAAAGGGCAGATGTGGTGTTCTTGTGTCCACACCCAGGCTGGTGGAAGGATGGAGTTCCCTAAATTGTGTGTAACCCGTGTGAAGCAGGACATGGAGGCTCTTTGCCTGGCTGGTTTTCCTGTTCTGGACGAGATGCCCCTGCAGACATTTGGGGCATGGAGGGCTGAGCAGGGTTTGGGGCTGCAGCACCTCTCAGGGCTCTGCAGTGCTGTGTGTGCTCAGCCCTGTCCCCTCCTTCAGCTTCCTGTGCGCCAGGAACCGAGCAGTGTTTGTTTAGACTCTGGGAGAAGACACTATGTAAGCAACAGAGTGTTAATGTGGTGACTTCTCCCCTCAAGATAGCCTCTTTGTATTTATTTTCTTATCCCCTCTGCTTTCACCATCTGCTGCCACCCACTCTAATAGCTGCCATGCCAGAGCTCCTCTCCCTGGCAGGATGCTGCAGACTCGAGCTGAGGCAAGCCCACGCTGAGGCTGCTCAGGAGTGCCTGCCACTGCAGAGCCAGGCTCCAGGTGAGGGTGGTCCCAGGCCTGGCTGCTGCTCCTGCCCCAGACAGGAGACATCCAGTCCAGCCAGGAGTCTGTGCTGTCCTGAGGCGAGGGGGAGATTTCTGAGCACAGTCCAGGCTGACATAGAAGGAGAAAGGCAGGGGAAGGTGCCTGTCAGACCCCTTCTTCTGCTGTAATACCCTGTAGCCCTGGGGACACGACCATTTGTGTCACAGTGTCTGGCAGGAGGTTGCTCCCTGTCTCTGCCAGCTAAGCCAGGGCTGGATTCCTCTTAGGAACGGAGCCAAGTCTTCTCTTTGGCCTCATGACCACTGAAAGACAGACTGGGCTTGGGGAAGGGGCAGATGCATAAACAGAACATCTTCTAGGACTCAGAGTGGGGGAGGAGAGGAAGGAGCTGCCAGCAAAGAACCTGTGTTTCCCCAGGGAGAGCATGGGGCAGATTGGCTATTAAGTCAGAAGAGGAACAGCGATGGACCCCAAGGGAATGGAGACATCTGTTGTCATGGCCAACCTGGTAGGATCAGAAAATGTCCCAAAAGAGCTTCCACAGTCCTCTGCTCCTGGTCTGGAGCTGTGAAGTCACAGAGATCCTCTGCCCAGCCTGGAGTGGCTGCAGTGGGAAGTGTCTGTCTTTAGTTCTCAGGTTCTCCTCGCTGGGGCTCCCTGCAGAGCCTCATTTATGCACCTCAAGCTTACCTGGAGCTCACAAAAGCAGGAGAGAGGAGATGTGGCCAGGAGAAGGAGATGGAACTGGCCAAGGGTGAGATGCCCTGTGCCCAAAAAGAAGAGATGCTCAAGGAGTGGGATGCAGGTGAAGGGACCACAAGTGATTCTTTTGAGTGACAGATGTACAGAATTACTCTGTGTGTCCTTGCAGTCCTTCCAGGGCCAGTGTGATGTCCAGCATAGTGACCATGAGGGAGAACACAGAGGTTGGGTGTTCAAAGATCAGTGCTGCTCCCTGGACAGCTGTACCTCCTCCACCTTATTTCCTAATGGATAACATTTGGACCCATTGTGCTGCAGCAGAAACAGAGCCATACTGGGCAGGGGCAGGAGGGGACATTTCCAGGCATTTCCTTCCTTACAGCCTGGAGATTGCTTTAAATACACTTTGGGAATGTAGAGCTATAACTGCTCAAGGAGGAGGCATGTGAGACCTTTCCACAGCTGTTGGCAAAGCAAGGCAGGGGCTTCTCCCAGCTCAGCCAGAGACTGGATGTGCAACAGGGCCAGGGGTGTGCCTGAGGTACATTTGGGGTAAGGGTGAGGAGCCTGGACAAAGTCTCTGTATTGAGTGATTGGCAAGCATTCCAGAAAACTGCTGGGCTTTTCCAGGGCATGCCAGGAGGGAAAGATTTTGCCCCCAAGGAAGAGGAGAAGAGAGTAGGCTGCTCAGTTTTCTAAAAGATGAGTTGTAAACATCCCAGATAAGCCAGTTTCTCCAATTGCAATTAAAAAGCAATTTGTACCATGTTAAGCAGCCAGGCTGGGATCGATCAGTGTTATCCCTCCTGGATGCAGCATGACTGACAAGGTAACTCGTGGTATTTCCTTGAAGTTTCTCTGGAGTCCCTGAGCAGCTCAGCCCCGCTGAGGGGGTGGTGGCTGCTGAGCATCCTGCCAGGCCAGCTCTGCACCAGGGGCCTCTGGACAAGCTGAGGTCTGGGAGCCTCCTGAAGTGTCCATGGGGTTTGGCAGGACCAGCAAACACAGACACCTGGATTAAAGCAGCACAATTCCCTAGGCAGAGCAAGGCCCTTCACCCCTGGGTTCCTTCTTCCCTGGGGACAGGGTGTAGCACCCATTCCTTGTCCCTGGGGTGGTCCCATTCTGTTTGTACCCTCCCAGCTGGGTGTACCCAGAGGGTGGAAGCAGCCCAGGCTCCTCTTCCTCTTCTCCACTGCAGTTCTTTGGTGTCAGCACCTCCCAGCCCACGCTGGGCTCGAGCAGGGCTTGGTGCAGTCAGGGCCTGCTGCTCACAAAAGGACTCAGATCAGAGGTGCCCACCTGGGCCTGTGGTGCCTTTTATCTATCCTTACTGTGTCAGCTCTGTCTTGCCAATGGTTTTGCTCTACAGCCACTTGTTAATATTTATCCTGCTGTTGTAGTTCCATGGTTATTTTGTCAGCAATGTGCACCTCGGCTGGAGTTTCTCTCGTTTCCTCTTTCTGTGGTGCAATGTTTGTTCCTGCTCTTTTAATGACGGTGGAGTTTGGCAGGATGGCTCCTGAGGAACATCTGTATCCCTGCCTGGCCACCTGTATTTCACTAATTCGAGTGCTGATGGCCAAGAGGTTTTGGATTTGGGTTCAGAGCAGCTCCCTTTAGGTTGAGACAGTCCCAGAAGATGCTTGGTGTGCTACATCTCAGTGCATCTGTCATTTTGGCCTGACCTCCTGCAGGTGAGGGCTGTCTGTTTCTGTGGGAGCATTAAGGCAGAGGGACTGAAATAGAATAATTAAATTATAGAACCACCTTCCCTTGAAAGTACAGTGCTCTCCAAAATGAAACAGCAAGACCTTACCTGCCTGGAAGGATCCAAGGAGAAATTTGTTTGCAGTGAAATTAACCTATAACAGTGGTAAAAATTGTTAAATATTCCAGGCTGATGTTTACAGAACTCTTATTTCCTAAAATCTGGATTAAATATTGAAATTGTCCTTTTCACTTGTGGATAGGTTTTTCACCTGTGTGTGATGAAGCTGCATCATAAACATTATCTAGACCTGCTGTTTGTGTGAGAGGAGCATGAGATGACAAACAGAGTTGTCCTCTGTGGTTTATTATGATTTCTAGGGTTTCAGGTCTGTGTTTAAACTGTTTTTCTGTCTTAATGTTCCACTTCTCCCAACTTCTCATCTCTTCTCTCTGATCTGACTTCATGCTTTGTATTGATTACTCCAGGGAGGAATTTGATCCTTTCCCAGGAAAAAAAAAACAAAAACAAAATCCATGTCTTATCTCAGATTTTTGTCTTTTTCTGAGCTTCCTTGATGAGTTTTAATTTGAATCTGAGGCATTGCCTGAACAACGTTTCCTTCTGTTTACCTTTCTGGGCAATGGGGACCCTGCTCTGTCTCATCAAACTTCTGAAGTCAAGATCTGTGAACAAGTTAAAGAAAGGTTGTTTTCCCCTCGGGGGCAGCTCTCCAAAGGCAGCTTTGCTGTGGATTTGCAGAGCCCTGGTGCTCTCCTCTCTGCCGTAGGATTCCCGATGGTGTTGCTGTTGAAACCCCGGGTGCACAGCTCTGTGTGAAAAGCCTTGCACACATCAGAAGGCAGGAGAGGAGCACAGCCCTGACAGCTGTGCCTAAGGGTGGAAGTCTTCTCTTAAATAAGTTATGAATGTGCTGAGGGCAACAAGCCTGTATGAAAACTTCAGGGATGTCACAAGCGCTCAGGAGGGGTCAAGAACCCATTGTGGAAGGAGATTGATTGCTTTTAGTGTGAAACACCTGGCTTGGGGTCAGCACTGGTGCTCTGGGGGCATCTGGAAGCTGCCAGTGCCACTGCAGAGCTGTGAGTGGTCACCACGCAGGGTCTGTGGCCAGCCACCCTCTGAAAGGGCAGCCACGTGGCCAAAGTCCATCAGCAGCTGTCCTTGCTGTGCACGCTCCTGGGCTCTCCAGAGCAGCCTCCAGGCTGTGGGGTTGTGGTTTGTGAGAAGGGGAAGGTGTTTCTCCTGCTCCTTTTTGGCTGGAGCCTTCCCTGGCTGCGTGTTTCCAGCAGGGAGCTGCTGACCCTGCCGTGCACCCACATGTGTAGGCAAGAAGATTTTGCCCAGGGGGCAAGACATTTTTCTAGGAAAGGAAAGCCATCTGGAGGGGATTTTTGCCCCAGTAATGTGTGCTGTAGTAGCATCTCAGAGCACCAGTGCTGGCTCAGACACCTGCAGCAAAGCAGTGTGAACATCGGGCAGCTGATCCCTGCCTGAGGGGGAGCTGTGGATGTGTCAGAGATGGGATGATGGTGTTTGTTTGTAATGACTCTGGAAGGCAGTAGCTGATGTTTCAGCATGTTGAACATGTGTTAGATGGGTTTAAGAACATTAGTAGATGATGTTATAGGTGGCTATAAAATGCTTGTGAGGGTGTCTTTATTGATCTTTTGGACTATGGCAGCTTCTCCTTTATTAGAATTTCCATTCATTCAGTCCCATGTAAAGGATTTATAATGTGGCTTTGATATGGATTGAGAAATAAGATTTTTTTTATTGGATGTTACAGAGTTTAAAAACAACTTTAATTGGTTTATTCTGGGAAACTGGTGGCAAAACAACTGGTCAAATGCTGAGGAAACAGCAGCTACTTTATTTGTTGAGCTAGAGGATAAAATGTTTGCAGCAGTTCATGTAGTAATATAGAGGTATTGTTTATGCCTGATGAGGCAAAGTCATCGATCGTGTTGGTGGTGAATTTCAGCCCTGATCCATCTGGAAGAAGCAATCAAATCACATCTATCTGAGCCCCCTGTGGAGGGGGGATTAATGCTGCTGCTTCAGACCTGTTAGCTTCTTAATGCCATTCCATTTATTTAAAGGTGATTGTTTGATTAAATAAAAATACTGGAGTGTTTGTGAGGGTGGAAGATGCATGGGGCTTTGGGGACTGCTGCAAGACTGTGAGGCTAAACTGTGCTAGGTCCCTTGAGCAAAGACTATTAAAGGTCAGAGGGAAATATCCTGTTGCAATAAGTGGCAAAACTCTCACCTGGTGGGGCAGGAATTTCTTGTAATATCTCTCTGCCTTCCAACTTGTAACTTAACTTTAAAAATGTGCCTCTGAAGGATGTGCAGCTAATGTTTATTAAAAACAACGAGTGCTTGTGGAGTACTGACAATTACAGGCACAGAGTATAGCCTAGAGAGGGATTTTAATCTGCAATTTGCATTGTGAGGCAAAGACACCCCGTTCTCTTTACCTTCTGGAAGGATATAATTCAAACCAAAGTGCTGAGAACAACAGGCATGGAAGGAAGCATGTGATTTTTTTTTCCCCCCTCCTCTCCCAGCTGGCTGGAAAATCCTATTGATGACAAAGTTCAGGCTGAGTCAGTGGATGGAACGACTTGTGACTGGAGCAAAATAAATTGTGTCTGAAAAGCCAAGATGCGGTTTCAACACTGCAAAAGCCATTTTAGACATCTCTGGTTTGGGAGGATCATTCTGATGTGAGAAACTTTGCTGAGGAAAGGGTCTGAGGAGCATAACAACCCCCCCAAAGCACAGCCATTGGCTGTATACAATGCCAGAGGCTCTGCACAGGGCTTGCTGCATCCTTCGGAGCTCTTGCTGAGGAAGTTTTGTGTCCATGCTGGACAGATCTGGTTTTTTTGTGCTGTCCTACATTTGTACTTACTCATCTGAGTTCTTATGTCATCATGTGGATGTCACTTCAGCCTGTTGTGACCACTGTCCTGCAAAAAATGAAGGAGCAAACTCTGTTGGGTTTTTATTTCCCCCCTGGTTGTGTTTTCTATGAAGGGTCTGTGAACATGTGGGAATTGAATTCCAGGCTTTTGTGCATGAAAGATGAGAGCTCTTCCCTTTGGAGAGATGCACCTGGTCTCGCCTGAGAATTTGAAAACGTCCTTTCCTAGAAAAAGGCCTTGTCTGCTTTCATGAGGAAGGGTTGAAAAACAAAAGCGTGAAATCTCCTTTTTTCTCCTCTGGTCAATCTAGCCATCATTATGAGAGAAGCCTTCTGATAGCTCCTCTTTGTCATGCAATGTCAATACCATTAAGTCCACCTCGGCAGGGGAAGCGATGTATAAATAATTTGCAAATCAGCAAAGTGGATGTGACTTTTGTACAAAGGAGAAGGTCTTTAACTACAAAAGGCTTTGTGTGGGCATGGTCATGCTTGGATGGGACCTCCCTCGAGCATCCCTGTCCCAGCAGTTCCTCTGTGTGTCCCTCTGGGGACGCACCATCAGTGGGACCCATTTGCTGCCCTCCAGCAAAGGCACTGAGTCAACAAGCAAATGGGAGCCAGGTGGGGCAGGGCTGGGGTTGGGAGTGTGCAAGTGCCTCTGAACACCTGTCCAGCAAGTTGGTTGAGCCAGAAAAATATCTTTAAGACTTTGCCTCCCTGCACTGATTTTGTTGTTTTGGGCTTTTTAAAGCTTTGGCTCTATTGGAATTATTATTATTTTGATGCAGAACGCATTAAAAAGGGAAAAGGAAAAAAATCCAAGCCCTATCTGGACTGATTTGTTCTCAGAAAGATGTTCAATTTTGTATGTATAATTGAAAGGGGCTAAATATAGCTGTATTAATATTTATGTGCCTTATGTTGGAGTCAATACAAGAGTTGCTGTTCAAGGCAATTAAGCTTTACCTTTTCACATGTAGGATTTCGGTGTTTGGAGATGACATTAGTGGTGTGACCTGCATCCAAGAGAGAAAACACTAAAAGCATGCCACCATCTGTGGAGTATGATACCCTGTATTTAGTGCTGTTTGCTGACAGGCAGTTTGTCTCCAGTGAGGTTGATCTCTCCAGAGCAGGGCTGCCGTCTTAATAGCAGGGAAATCAGGGAAATCAGTGCTCTGGGAGGCTTGCAGGAGAACTGGCCCTGCTGTGCTTTGGGAGGAACCGAGCAATGAGACTCTGGTGACATCACAAAGTGAGGATTGCCCACCTCTGCTGCATCTGTAGCTGCTGGGGAAAAAGGGAAAACAATGATGGTGGCGCTTCATGGATCCCGTTTGTCTTCACACCACCCACACCCTGGAGCTGGAGCACGGGAAATGTGACTCTGGGGGTGGAAGTGCACAGGGCAGGGAGAGCTCTCCATGCCCTGTCCCTGGTCTCTGTGCCTGTCTGCAGGGCCAGTCACAACCTTCATGTCATCAAAGCACAGAGAAAGCAAATCCTGGCCGGGTCTCTGAGCTGCTGTAGGGAGTGTGTGCACGGGGAATTAGGTCGGGGATGTAACGATGAAAACAAGTCAGTTTGTGTTAATAACAAAGGCAAAGTGACGGTGTGCTGGATTTCTGAAGCACTGCCTTTCAAGAGAAGGGTATCACTGGGATAACATGACAGGAATCCTGGCAGTGGCTGAATTGCCCTGCACTGCTGCTTTTTGGGAGCTGCAGCTCCTCACTGCTCCAGTTAACAAAGAGCTGTTAGATGCTGTGAAACCTCTCACTGATGGGGAGTGTCTGAGTCCTGCCTGTCTCCTAAATTTGATCAACGTGTCAGGCTTTTCCTTCCTTCCATCTGGCTCTGACGACTGCCTTTGGGAAAGAGGGCTGCAGTGAGGAGCCTTGCTTGGGGTTAACCTGCCCTTCCCAGGGCTGCAGGTGGAGATTGTCTCAGTGATGCTGATCGTGCTGCTCATCCCTTCTCCAAGGACTCTCAGATCCTGAGTGGGTGTGTTTCTGTTCTTTCCCTGATGCGTGGTGTGTTTTGGTAGCTGGAAGCCTTTTAACCTCCTTCAGTAACCATCAGGGGGGTGCATTTTCCAAGGATTTTCATTAGCTTTGGCTGCTGGAGCACAATGGCTACTTAAACAGGGAGGGAAAAGTGGAAATCAAGGGGCACACCTGCCGAGGTAGAAATGAGGGCCATGCTGTCATTGGTGGAAAATGAGTTTTCAATTCCAAATGGCCCTTTGGAATTCCACCTCAGCTCTGGGGATTTGCTCTGGGTGACGCTGACCCCAGCTCTGGTATTTCCAATTACTGATGACATAATCCTTGCCCAAAGGTGCTGGCTTCAGAGCAGAGGAGTTTTCCTTGGTGTGCCTGTGATTGAGCCAGTCCAGCCTCATCTCTGTGCCTGAACAAGGGCAAGCCAAGCCATATATTAAGGAACAAGGAAATTGCACCAGTTAAATTTAAAAAACTCATTTAGCTAAAGCAGTGTAAGCGCCCATGAATATTTATCTGATGTTATGGAAGCGTGCAGACTCCCACCTACTTTATTAAATTGATTTTCAATAAAAATGCAAGTGGAAGACGTTTGATTAATGGCTGGTGGGACGGGACAATTAATGTGAAGTCTGGAGTCAGCAAGAAGTGTCCCCTGAGCCTGTGTGTCCCTGCTCGAGGCTGGCCTAAGAAAATGTTTCTAAACACCTCCGAGGGACCACAGGAATGTTTATCCATGTGGTTTCTAAAATGGGGTGAACAGGAGCTGCTCTTTGGCTGGTGCATGGTTTTACTGAGGTCCTGACCTTGAAGCTGGCATGTGCTGTTTGCTCTCAGTGTTCTGATTTTCCCTGCTTTTCCCACCCCTCGGAGCCGGCTGCACCTGAGAATTAAACCCAGCAGTGAGCTCCGGCGCTCGTGCCGGGTTTGAGTGAGGCTCCCTGGGCCTTTGCATTTAAACATGCCTGGGATTAGCTCCATCAGCCTCCAGATCTGCTCAGCTCCTACCAGTTTCCTCGCTCGGATTTGTGTCCTGGAGGAAGGCAATTTGGAGCTGTAACGTTACAGCTCTATTAAGGATCTCCAGCGCTGTTTCCCGCCGGGATCCTCGTGGCGCTGCTGCCTCTTTCCCAGGAGCTGCTGGGAGATGCTGATCGTGGGGCAATAGAGGGTTCCTGGAATGGGGTCCTGCTCTATGGGGGGACCTGAGCAGTCCTGGGGGCTCCCCTATCCCGGAGGGCAGCAGAGCTGGGGGGTTCCTTGCAGCCTGGAATACAAACTCTCCGCTGGGGTCTTGTGAAAAATCTCTGGAAGCTGCTGAGGGAACATGCAGGGGTTTGCACAGCCAGGGATGCAGGGTTTCGGGGGATGATGGTTAGGGGCAGGCAGCACGCCTTGGTGGAGCAGGGAAGGCCGGGGCTGGGCACGGAGGTGGCTCCATCTCAGCATCCCTCAGCCTGTGGGGCCCAGAGAGGCACCACAACACTGTGAGCCACGGGAACTGCTGCCCAAGTGGCACCAGATAAACAACACCTGGGGCACAAATCCTTCCCCCAGCCAGGATGGCAGCCCCGTGCCCAGGGTCCTGCACTGGGGATGAGCTCTTGGATGCCCTCAGCTCTTCCCAAGGAGCACATGGCACCCAAAGTGCTCCAGGATGGCACCGGGAGAGCTCCCAGGGGCAGGGAGCTGCAGGTGCTCCTGCTGCTACACCTCCAGGATGGAGAGGCTCGTGCAGGCTCTGTTTTGCACTACTTTGGGGTTTTCTCTGCCTGAAAATGTGGCAGCAAGGAATGGGCACAGACATTTTAAGCTCAGTTGGGCACTCCCCTGCTGTGCTGGCTTTGCTGGGGCATGGACAAGAGTGATGGGAACAGAAAGGAATTAAAGAAAAACAGGGGGGGAGCAGATGCTGGGCATGGACAAGAGTGATGGGAACAGAAAGGAATTAAAAAGAAATAAAAGGGAGCAGGTGCTGGGAAAAAACTGCATGGCAGAAAAAGAGAGAGTTGTGGTTGAAAACAGAAGCTGAGGAAAGGCAGATTGGCAGGCAGCATATTTCTGGAGACAGCTTTCTCCTCTGTAGGCTGAGTCACCTAAGAAACATGTCAATAAAACACACTCTCGGGCACTGTCTCTAATAAATATATATTTAAGAGAGACATTTCTTCAAAACTTCTGCGAGGAGATGTCGAATTCTGAAGGGATGGCATGAAAAATGACATCTCCAGTGGAAGCAGAAAGTTGCCATGGGAACTGGAACGCTTTGAACATACATCACTAAAACAAGAAAACATTTTCCCCAGCAAAGGAAATTAAAAATTACATACATCTGGAGGCATCTGCCCTCTGCCTGTCTCTGATGGGAGTATCAGAGTACCACGCAGCATATCATAATTCATGTAGTGGGCTGGACTGACAATTCCATATCAGTTGCTGAATTTTTGTGAGTAACTGTGACAAAAAAAAAGCCTTCCTCTTCTTTGGACAGGCAATGTTGGTGTCAGAACAGTGCTGAGGAGAGAGACATTTAGAGCCAAAAATGGAATTTCTTCTGAAATAGTTTCACTCACCTGGGGATAAAACAACAGCCTGAATGCACAACTAAAGCTGTCTTGCCACATGGGCATGAATCCACTGCTGCCAGAGTTTGCTGGCCCCATTTGGCAACCAGGGACTTTTCCTGGGAATCAGGGGAAGGCAGGTGAGAGGGGATATCCTGGGGGAGCACAGTGAGTGTTTGGGGGTTTATCTTGTGCTTTGGACACTCTGTTTTTCTGTGCAAGTCTGGGGCAGCAAATCCAGGAGGAGATATTTGCACCTGGCAGTCAGTGTAATTCTTTCTTTCTTTTGTTTTCCAGTACATTTCCTTTTGCTTTCTTTCCCAGTGCCTTTCTCGGTGTGTGGCAGAGGTGGCACAGGGTGAGCTGAGGGGAAATGCTAAATTGACCAGTGCAGGGCAGTGTGAATTAAATAAGTTTATTTGCACAGCGTATTGGCATTGCTGAAATTAATAAGCACTGGCCAGGCAGCCCAGCGACCCGTGCATGACAGGGGACAGACAGCTCAGAGCAGAGCTGGGCTTGGCCACAGACACCACATTGGGGTGCACGGAGAAGGGAAAACGTTTGTCTGCAGTGCCCTGGGAGGGGAGGTGAAGGATGCCAGAAGCATCACCGGAGGCACAGTCCGAGGAGCTGATTGAGTTCTCTGCTGAAGGAAATGCCAGCCAGGAGCTAATGGATAAGGGAACCAGAGTGCAAATTACAGCTTTGCTCCCTGCTATGGTACTCTTGTATCTTGTCTCAGTACCTGGCATTGGCCTCGGGGGACAGGCTTGAAAATTAAATGGGCCCTTCCTCTGAGCTGTACAGCAGCCCCCAGGAGTCACTTTCTTCTGGTTTTTTATTTCCATTTTTGTCCACTACAGCCCATCACGTGTTTTGGCAATCCTCAGCCTGCAAAGTAACCTGGAATGAGATGCAGCCAGAGGCCTGGGCAGGCAGCCCCGGGGCTGAAAGGCAGATGGGGAAACCGAGGCACAGCAAAGCTGCCTTCAGTGCATGCTTAGAGCCACGGTGCAGAGCAGCAGTGGTGGGGCTGGAGCTCAGAGCTCAGCCTGCAAACCTCATGCTCTTCACTGAGATATCTCTGTTTTTCCTTCTCCCTCTGCAGTGACATGCATTCAATGCAGTGTGTGTCTCGTTTGGTTTGAGTGAGACTGTTTGGTTTGGGGCCTCTCATGACAAGTGGGAGATTGAGGGGCTGGAGCATGGGCAGGGAAGGAATGGAGCTGGGGAAGGGTCTGGAGCACCAGGAGGGGCTGTGGGGGCTCAGCCTCGAGAAAAAGAGACTTGGGGGGAGACCTTACGGGTCTCTACAGCTCCCTGATAGGAGGGGGCAGCCAGGTGGGGGCTGGTCCCTTCTCCCAGGCAATCTGTGACAGGATGAGAGGAAACGGCCTCAAAATGAGTCAGGGGAGGGTCAGGTTGGATATTAGGGAATAGTTCTTTACATAAAGGGTTATCAAAGCCTGGAACAGGCTGCCCAGTGAAATGGTGGAATCACCATTCCTGGAAGTGCCCAACAAACATGTGGATGTGGCACTTGAGGACTTGGCTTAGTGGTGGACATGGTCGTGGTGCTGGGTTGATGGCTGGACTTGATCTTAGAGGTCTTTTCTAACTGTAATGGTTCTCTGATTTTTCTTGCATTCCCTGTTTGCTTCCTAGCTTTCCAATTTCGCAGCTGTTTTCTCTGTTGTCTGTCAATGATTATCAGGTTGGCAACAGTTTTGTATTGCATCTTCGTGCTTATCTTTTTCCTGGGGATCTACCTGATGAATTGCAGAGCTCAGTAATTGCTTTACAAATGCCAAGGATGTTACTGGCACTGATCTGAAGATTTTGCAATTCCTCACAAAGCAACTGTGGGCTGTTGAGAGGTGGTGATTTCTGTTTAAGAAAGACTTGCTGAGAATGAGTTAACCAAAATCTCAGTGTTTTTAGGAAAGGGAGTAAGCAAAACCTGCCAGGACCAGTCTGCCTGAGGAAGAAGTTCCAGAGGCACACGGGGTTCCTGTAGGTTATGTGTAAGCCTGGTCTAGTAAGTGGTTTTCCCAGCTGGGTTATGTGTACAGGAACACAGCAATGCTTTGTTTTGGTGCCTCATCTCTCCTGTGTTTGCAGCCTCAGCACTGAGGTGCTGAACTTGCTGCAGCTGTTCTCTAAGGGTTCTGCTCACCAAGATCCTTTGACATGGTCAGCAAGAACACTGATCCCTAAAGGGTAGAATTACCTGAATAAGGTCATCGAGGCAGGCCCAAACCAGAACACAGGTGGTTTGCAGGTGACATGGAGTGAGTTTGCCCAATGCTAAGATAGCAGACTGACATTTTTGCCCTCAAGTTACTGCTCCTGCAGCAGAATTCTCCTGGCTTTGGTTTCCTTAGGGCACAGCTGGATGTACCAGCTGGCACCAGCGCGTTGCCTGCCTGATCTTCCCCTGCCCACAGGGAATAGTAGGGATTCCCTTTCCCAGGCTCCCCTGGCTTAGCCATCAAGGCCAGGCTTTAATACTGAGTATGTCAAATTATGCATGCTAATTTATATTCACACATTTTCCCATTGTATTTATAATATATAACAAACATGTTTGTGTAGCATCTCCCTTCCATTACCACAGGGTCTCGGAGCACTGCAGAACCTCTAAAAGCATGCTCATACATACATATTCCTCCTCTGTCTTCCTGGCATCTGAGGGTGTCCTGAGTCCTTAAAATAGTAACGACAGGAGCTTTGTTCATTCTGTCTTAGTTCTGTCTGTGGCAAAAATAGCACAGCTAATTTGTAGGCTGTGTTTGTAGTCTGTATGTGTGAGAATGAGGGGTGTGTATAAAGCCTCCATGGCTGCACACCCTCCAGCAGTCACTGCTACTGACTCTTTCTTCTGTCCCTGCTGGACTGGATGTTTATCAATAACTTGCATCATATCCCAAGTCTAACCCCTGGATGTGTATCTTAATGTGGTGATAAGAATGTGGATAATAGGGAGCAAACTAAATTAAACCACATTCTGTGGAGCCTTGTGGTAGATTTTTAGCCAAGGCTTCTAATGATGTAAGGCTTATCTCACCCATCTTGCTGCCTTTTGTCTTCCACAAGCTTTAGAGTTTGCTGGCTGATCTGAGCAAAGCCTGACAGAAAAGGTAGATAACTCTGAGATTTGGAGTCCCTCCCAGATCTGTGAATTTATGAAGCTGGAAAAAGACCCAAAGCCGAGAGAGGTAACTAGGTGGGATCAACTGGTGTTAGGCTCAGAAAAACAGGGAAGACAAGTTGATCTGTGGGAAGCAGGGTTTGTTGGCTCCTCTGCTGGTAAAGCAGCATCTCTCCTAGGCTGCTCTGCTGGATAGAGCTGTAACCTGCACCCCACACTCTTGACAAGTGTAAGAAAATGCCTTTCAACAGCATGGGAGAGTGTGAAATCCCTGTAGCACCTTCTACAGCAACACCTGCACTTACCTAATGGGCCAGGTATGCCTGCAGTCCCCTTAGCCAGTGTGTGTGGGGACAAAGGGGCAGGGCAGCAAGGTCAGACCACAAAGCTGGGCTGTCTGAGCTGTTACCCCACAGAAGTGCTGAGGAGAGAGTGCAGTTACTCACCCAAAAGGGATCAACAGATGCCCCCTGTGCCTCTCAGCATTGTGCTGAGGAACAAAGTGTGTCTGAGTGCTTTGCTTTAAGAATAGTTGTGCCTTCATCCAAACTCTGTTGGCTATGGAGTTGTGTAGGTGTAGAGAGAGCTCAGACCTGGGTCAGAGCCACGAGCACATGTACAGAACATTTGCTCCAGACTCCTGAGGGAATTCTCTTCCAAAAACCGAGCTGATCTTCCCCACACAACCCAAGGAGTTTGTGCCCAGGAATTAGACACCCATCTATGCCTGAGAGTGTGCCATAAATCCCAAACAAACCACACTCCATTGGTAACTGGGTCACTTCACAGTCCTGCAGCTCCTTCCTGCAGAGGACATTGGCTGCAGCCATGTGAGAACTCTGCATCTGCAGCATGTGGTGTGAGACAGGGAATAAATCTATTCCCTGCCTCAGCTCTCCGTGGCCCTGCTAAAAAAGGGAGCCAGGGCAGGCTGTCTTTCTGAGGCTTTGACAGGCATCATCTCACTTTATCTGTGCTGAAGAATTGAGCACATGTAATTGCAGACCATGCTGATCTCTCTCATCACGTGTGAGTGGCTTTGTTGTTGCCTGTCTCTTGAGACAGCCCCTGAAATTCTTTTGAAATCCTTGTTCTCCCTGAAATATCCAGGTTGAGGGGAGAAAGGAGAGAAGCACAGCTGGAAGTGACACCACATGCATAGCTGTGTTTACAGATTGGATGATTTCTCTCTAGTCTAGCTGGAGGACATGCAATTGTAGACACTGATGTGCCATCACACCAGAGAGAAGGTAGTAATTAATCACCATGGCTCATAGAGCAGCAACTTGGGAACTGGCTGTACAGCAAATGCTGGCAGTGCCAGGGGATTGGAGCAGCAGCAGTGGGTGCCTCAGCATCCCAGGACTGGGGAAACAGGCTTGATGCTTTCCTGGCGAGCAGCAGAAAGCCTTGTTCCCCATCTCAGTGTGATGTCCTTTTGATCATAACCCTGCAGAAGTCCCTGGAAGCATGACTGAGGGTGTCAGAGCTGTTACACAGACCCATTTACTCTGGAATCAAGCAAATATCTGGGCAAAACTGCGTGAGACAAATCGTTCGTGACATGGCAGAGCTAGATAAGGATCCAACCCAAAGGTCTTGTTGGCAATCCCCTGGAGGCTCTTACTCACCCATGCTTTTGCTGAGATAAGACATTTGTTTCAGACATTTATATTGTTTCTTTCCTTACTATGTGGTTTATTCTGCAGAGTACAGATTTCCAAGTGCTCTGTCCTTGGCTGACCCCACTTTGCAGCAGATGAGAGTCCTGTCATCTTTAACCACCCTGTCCCAGGTCACCAGCCTTCATGCATGGACCCTGCTCGTCCTCATCTCTGTGCCTCCTAGAATGAGGCAGGTGCCCTCAGAGATACTGAGGTGGGCAGAGCTACCTGTGGGGCCAGCAGGGTCTCGGCTGTGTCGTGATGCTTCTGCCCAAGTGAGTTTTCCTGGAGACGTGTGGGTGTTTCAGGTAATTCAGGGAATTAGAGCTGATGTTGCTGTTAGCTCTATCTGGCCTCTGAAGGGCTGGGCCAGCTGCCAGCCCCCTGGTGACACCCCTGGCTGCAGTTTGGCACCGACAGGACTGAGATATTTTGTGTATGTTCTTGCTGCTGCTTCTCAGAAGAAGAACATGTACACACTGCTGTCCACTTTTGGGAAAGGTGCCCAGGCTGAGCTGCCAGACAAGGGTGAATGGCTCTGATAGGAGACTTGGCTTTTGCTTCTGAGCAAGTAATTTCATATTCAAGGTTGCTGGGGTGCTGCAACAGCCAAACAATGTCTAAAAAGATGTATTTTTACTTTGGGACTGGACGTTTGAAGAGGTTGCTCATGACCTCTGTCTGTGTTATCTGAGATCTCCAAGTCATACCCAGTTGAGGAGAGAGAGGGGCTTGGGCTGAGACCTGCCAACATTTCTCCTCTCCTGCTCTGCTCTCCCTTTCCCAGAGGCTGGACGGAATGCCAGGTGATTCTCGTGCCTTTTTGCCACCTCTGTTCCCCAGCCTTTCCCTTCTGACCCCAGCAGAGCCTCTGCTCCCAGGATAGCTGGTGTGGAAGCACTCCAAGTGCAGTATGGATGTTTTTGGCCATGACATTAGCAATAGCTCACACTGCTCTGCGGCCTTTTGTGTGGCAGGAGCTCTGTCAATGTCCTTGGAGTCAGCTTTATCCCCTGGCTGGGCTGGACAAGCCCAGAAGGCATCAACAGCACTTCAGTGATGTTCACTGAAATGTTTCCTTCTCTGCTGCAATTTCTGAGCTCCCTCAGAAAAAAAAAAAATTGCAAGAAAAGCAACTCTGATGTATGTGGGGGAGCCTTACTGCCCCCACAGCAGGAAAGCAGCAGTGAAGGCATCAGGGCTTTTTGGTTTGTGCTCGGTGATGGAGATGTCTCCATTTCTGCAGCTTTAGGTTGTGGAGAGAGGTCACTCTCTCCTCTTGGGCACCTACCCCTCTGCTTCTGCCTCCCTGTCCTCTCCCACCACTGGCCTGGCATTCCCAAGTGTGAGGTCACAGACAAGGTGCCACGTGCCACATCACCCAGAGATGTCCCTCCCTTCTTCAGTGCCTCTCACCCTGCAAGGAGACCCATTCAGCTCCCACTTTCCAAAACAAGGCAGCAGCAAAAAAAGGTACCCGAAAGGGTTAAAAGGGCACATGAAAAACCACGGGTAGGGACTGGTAAAGGCAGCCCTGGTGTGATGGAGCTGAAGTTGCCAGAGGGAGAGGAGGGACCCGAGGGTGGAGTTTCTGTAGAGTGGCACCTCTGAAGGTAAGGGCTGCCCAGGGCTGTGGTTCAGCTCAGCTCCAGTGGGCTTGTGGAGCTTGTAGCAAAGGTCCTGGAAACCTCTTTTGTTCCAGAGGCTAAAAGCAGAAGGAAAATTAAATCCCCCCAGTGGGAGGCTGAGAAGGCAAAGAATGAAACACGCAAAGAGCTTCTGTGTGCAGCTGCAAAAATTACCTTCTGCTGCTTATTAATTACTGTGGCAAGGAGTTGAGGGAAGGTGTGAGGTGGAATTCGGTAGTACCAGCTGAGTTCTTGTGTTTCCCTTCCCAGAGATGCTGAGTTAGCTGGAAAACACCACCCTGGTGTTTTTGGGTGTCACCCTGGTGTCAGTTTGTGCTGTGTGATGTGGAAGAGAGCCATGCTGCATCCCCTCTCTTCATGGTGCCACTGCTCTCAGCACAGGCTGGTGGGAATCCTTCCCGAAGGGTTTTGTGTGTTTGAGGGGACACTGAATAAGAGGACCTCAGAAATTCTTGAGCTGAGGACAAATGGGGTTGTCTAGAAGGGAGTTAAGGGGCACTATCAGCTTGTTACTGCCCTTCTTAGTTTGTGACCACAGCTGGAGATGGGATATTGGAGCCCAGAGCAGAAACATCTGCCCCCAGGAGCTGACTTGGAGTGGACTGAGGGTTTGAATCCGCGGGTGCAGAAAATCCTGAACCCTTCTATTCTCAGCCACACCACCCTGCACAGAAATACCAATACAGACGGATTTATCGCTTCCGAGCTCCCTAAGGTCCCTGCACAGCCCTGGAGCTTTCTGGAGAAGCTCCCCATCCCCCGGCTCATCCCGTTCCTCCGCGCTGGAGCTGTGCAGCCTCCCTGACGTCAGCGCAGCATCCAGGAATCCCCTGCACGGAGCCGCAGCGGCTTCGCCCCTGTTTTTCACAGCACGCATCACTCGGGAGCCCCCAGCGCCCGGCTGCAGGCACATCACATCATCCCAGCACAATATCCCGGCACATCATCCCGGCACAATATCCCGGCANCCATCCCGGCCGGCTGCCGGCACAGCCTCCGGGAACCCCCGCCTGCCCAGCCGCGCTCAGTACGGCCCGAATCTCACAGCTGGCACACAGCTGGCCGAGCCGGGGTATCACGGTGTGATTCCCGAATAAACAGCACTCGGTGAGTGCAGGGCGAGGTTTAACACGAGCCTGCTCGGCTCCCTGTGCCCCCCGCCCAGAATCACTCGCAGCTCTGCAGCCGGGGAGGGGAGAGGCAGCGAGGCGGTGTAAATTTGTGTTCCAGCTCTGCCGCTGCTCCCGGTGCTTCCAAGAAGCGAGTAAAAATAGCACTCCGTCATTTTGAAAATAATAGCTGTCTCCTCCCGGGCCCAGGGAGTCACGAGCACAGAGAGCAGGGGATTGCAGGAGAAAGGGGGTGTCTGCCTTGGGCCAGGAGGATGGGGAGGGCTCGGATGGGGGCACAGGGGGAACGGAAAGCCTGAAGCCCCTCAGCGACAGCTGCTGCCGGTTTACACCTTGTGCACAGCCGGGGAAGTGCCAGACCCCGCTGGTGTGGGGCTGCGGGGGCTGGATCTGTCCCTCCCCTCAGGGCTGGCAGTGGGGGATTGTGGAGCACACAGGCACAGATCTGGGGCAGCGGATTCCTGGAGGAGAGGGGTAACCCTTAAAAAGCAGGCAGGTGTAGGAAGTGCCATGGTAACACTGTGGGAAGGGTTGTTTCGTTTGCCATTTGCATTGCAGATCTGCCCAGCTGTGGGGGATTTCTACAGGTGGGAGCAAGGCAGGCAGAGAGCGGGCTCTGTACCCCAGGGGGAAGGGGCAGCCCTGGCTGACCTGCAGCACCTCGTTCTGCTCTCACACTTGCTCCAAATTGTTCCTACAAACGTGGTTGTGCTGAAGCTTGGCAATAAACTGAGCCTATAAATGGGTAAAGCCCCTAGACAAGGGAATCATCCTCAAACAAATTACTGGGGAGCATGGCATGCCACTTGGATCCCTGATTCAATTCAAATACTGAACCTGAAAATCTCTTGCTCTTCCGGTTTCGTGTTGGCTCTGGGGTCTTTTTTTTGTTTTCCTGGTGCAGCAGTTCAGCAGGGTGGCTGGAAGGGGCTTGGGCAGCCCACCACGGGCTCTGTTGGGCAGTATTGTGCTAATCCTTAGGGAAGCCAGACCTGGGCTCTGGTCCTTGCTCTGCTCCAGCTTCCTACCTGAACCCAGTCCTTGCATTTTTGTTTTCCTGGTTATAAACAGGACTGGCAGCATCCACCTGCCACCTCAGCAGCCTTGAAGGCTCAACTCGTGCCTGTAAAAAAATTGAATTACAGAGAAGGATGCTGCTAGGAAATGAAAAATGCCATTTTGTATTCTGCAGCAGTTCTAGGGAAAGTGCCTATCCCCCTATACAGTCCTTAATTGTTAAATCTTTGGGAAGAACTGGGCAAGACAGCCAAGCTATAGTGTGAGCACATTGATGGCTTGAGCAGGAAATAAGAATTTCCCTGCCATGTCTCTAAGTGGAGGCAGGAGACACTTTTCTCTCAGCTTTCTCTTGCTGAAAAAGCAGATGCAGTTTCATCTCTTTCAGGCTCTGGGTGGATCAGTGTGAGGGTAAGGAGAGGGGAGGCTGCTGGGGCAGCTCCTGATTTCCCTGCAGGTGGAGGTCTCACAGTCACAGAGCTGGGAGCAGTGCAGATACTCTTGGGCTGTAGGATCACAAAGGAAGTGAATCTCTGAGGCTGGAGCTTGCTCTGTTCTGCTGGTGTTTTACTTATCTCTGGATTTCCCAGCTCTGTTGAAATCCCTGCCTGCGTAGCAATGATTTAATTTCAGAAATCCCTCTGTATCCCAGCCAAATCCTGCCCTTAGGAGCACATATTAACAGGGAGGGTTCATTCTGGCTTTTGCCATGAGAGGTGCAGGAAGCTTATATTTCTCAGGGCTGAGGGACACCACTGTTTTGTCCCTTCACTGAGTGCTGCATGGCCTTGCCAGGGGGTAAATCTGCAGTCTGGAAGTGTGGGATTCTCTTCAGACATGGGTTGTAATTAGTTATTAATATTAATAAGTTATTAATAGATTATTGGAGTTACCTAATGCCATTATATTTGATTGGATTTACCAATAGATTGAAAGCTCAGGAAGGTGTCTCTGGAGCTCTGTGTCAGCCAGGTTATAGCATGATGAGGACATAAAGGCTCATTTAAGGATTGCAGGATCATATCAAAAGATGTCCAAAACTAATTCTTCCTTTGTGTCTTCTCCTGACTTCCTGAATTCCTTCACCTGTGCTTGGACCCAGCAGAGCCCGTGGGAAAGCTCAGCCTCTTCCTTGACCCCAGTCCCTCTGGTGTAGGGGACAGCTCATCCTGCACCTCCCAGGGACTGCTCTTCCCTGGCCATGGATGGCCACAGTTCCTGATCTGCTGTCCAGGGCTGCAGAATCAATGCCAGGGAGGAGAGGAGAGGGGAGGGAGAGTTTTGTGTTTTCTCCAAGACATAATGAGATTTCTCTCGCCACATGGGGTAGCGGAAAGAGCCTCGCATCACTAAATGTTCTCTGCTGTGTGCCTCATCTGGGGACTCGTTTGGAGGGAGACTGAGAACACCCAGAGTGCTTCAGCCTTACAGAAGGGGGGCTCATTTGGTTTAGACTTGTGGGTGTTTCATGAAGTGTACCGCATACATATTTCTCTTTAACCTTCTTTTTATCGCATCAAGACAAGATCAAAGGTTACTTATATAGCACAATAATATCAGCCACGGGCTGCATCAAAAGCTTCTCAGCCATAATAACTAAAGACATGTATACGTATATTTTAGCCATTAAGGAGAAAACCCTGTCAGAATGCATTATCTTACTTTGGGATGTAAAACTTTGAATCACAAACCTAAGCTTCATAGTACTGTAAAATAACTCTCAGGGGACAGAAGGATTTCCATAACTAAATTAAACAATGGGCCATCCAGGCTACTTGCAAGGCTGCTGCAATGGCCAAAATTGGGTACTGTGCATAAAACATGAACTCTGCTTTGCAGCTTTAAATTGGTTCTTTCATTAGGAGAGCAGCTCTGAGCCAGCTAATGCCACACAACAGCATGATCTATCCCTAAAGTGGGGAGGATTTATGGGAACTGAGTGCTGAACTCAAGGCAGCTCATCCATCATGTTTCCAGCACAACCCAGTGGGCAGAGCATAGGACTGTAAATCTGGGAAATCACTGTGCCTTGATTTCCCTGCAAAGTGGGGTGGCAGCAGAGGGGTCAATTAGGAAACACGCCAGAATCCAAGGAAGTCACGAAGGAAAGCTCTGTGTGCTGTTGAGCACATGCTGGTGGCTACGTCCAGCCCTCCAGGTTATCTGAAGGCATGTGGTTAAAATTGCCCCTGGTTTTAGTACCTGGGCAGGCAGTGGGGCTCTGTGGCTTTGCAGGGGCAGTGAAGCTGCTGTTCAGCATCCGTGAGGGAATCTCAGCTCGGGATGCAGGGGCAGCACGTCATGTGGGCGAGCAGCAGCTTTGTAAGAGTGAGGCACTTAGGAGAGCAGCGAGCACACTGGCAGTAAAAGGCAATCAGAATATTGATTCTTTTTACATACAGATAAGCCTGGAGCTGTAACAAACCCAGGGTTCCCTAAAACTGCTGGAACATTGCTAGGCTGTTTATCTGGCTGGGAGACACAAAGGGATTTCAGATTAAAAAGGAGTTTCAAAGCATCAGGGCTTACCTCTGTATAGAAAACGTGGATCTGTACCAGGGTATGGATTATGCAGCCACACAGATTCTGTAAATATGCATTGTCTGGCCGTGTGGGACAGATTTGTCCTCAGTGTAAGCGTGGGAAGCAGCAGAGCTGCACTGGAGATGAATGTGCCAAATTACGAGTGATAAAATCAGCTGTTGTTTGGGGCACAGAGCACGGTGCTGAGGGCTCAGCAGAGCAGGAATAAACACCATATAACAAACCTCAAACCCTTGCCTGCACAAGGAAATTCAGCTCTCTAATTGCTTTTTTTTTCCCTTTTTTCTTTCTTTTTGTCCCAGACAGTGTAACTGAAGTCAAGACAGACATTTACGTGACGAGTTTCGGCCCTGTCTCGGACACAGACATGGTAGGTCCTCTCATGGGGAGGGTGGCTTCTCCTCAGCTGCTGTGGATGTGTCCCACCCTCATCCCAGGATAATGTGGGCAAAAGTGGGATTCTTCTAAGTGACAAGAGCTGGCGGTATCTCAGTTCCAGGGGTAGACTGGAGTTGTTTCCCAAATGTACTTGGGCCTTTGGAAAGCAGTTGATAACTGGAGGAATGAAGGTGCTCCTTGGGAAGGTGGGAGGATGCCAGAATCTGATCTGGTTTGGTGGCAGTGTCAGAGAGAATGATTCACCATCAAACCATCCTTAGTGCCTGATTTGGAAGGGAGGCAAAAGAGAAAACAGAAAAAGCATGTGAAAAAACACAAAAGATCGTGCTATTTCCATATGGTCAGAGAAAAGTATCAATGAAAAGGCCTGAGGTCTGAATTTAGGCTTGTATTCCCACAATAGTTTGTCTTTTAATTAAAACAGGACTATGGAGCATAATTATAGTGAGGTTTCTCAAGAGCATTTCTTGCAGCTCATATTCCACATGCACCCAGGGAAGGGTTGGCTGTGGGTGGCTGCTCAGGTGTTCCAGGAAACCACGTGAGGACAATGGTGCGTTCAGGACTGAGCCCCTCCTGCATGTCCAGCCCCTGAGGTGACCTGGTGCTGGCATAGCCCAGGCCAGTGGTGGTCAGTCCAGACCATGGAGGGAGCCTGTTTTGTGGGAGGGAGCTTATTTAGGGGGAGGGAGCAGATTGTCCTTGGCTAGGCCAGGCTGGAGCAGTGTCCTGTGGCTCTCACAGCCCCTCCAGAGCTGCAAGGGTTGGCTTTTCTGGGCTGGCATGGTCTGAACATCTCTTCAGCTGTCCCACAGCAATCCTGTGCTAGCAAGCAGAGGAGCTGGGGGAGAATAAAATCTCTGTGTTTCATGGAGTTGCTCACTCCATCACTCAAACCCGTATTGCTTTGGGAAGACCACTCCCTCCAGGGTAAGAAGTTAAGTTGATGTCAGTGTAATCAAGATTATGAACCTCATCTGAGTTCTCCTTCTCTCTCTCCTGCTTTCCTACCACAGCAGAGACCCATAATATATTCAGCAATCGTAGCCCTTGGGGAGTACCTGATAATTACTTCCAAGGTGGAGCATATTTGATTAAGGGAGTGTGTATAATGAACTGGGAAGAAAAAAAAATATGAGGTATTGAAAAGAGGAAGGTATTCTCTGCAATGTGATTTGACAAAATGAATTTAAAATTAGGAAGACAGTTAAGGAATAATAAATTATTTCCCCTCTGCGTGCTTTCGTTCCGTGTATTTTACAAATGCATAGCAAATGCATTTTAGCTCTGCTGCTAAAAGTGAGGGAGAAGCATGGGGAGAGCCTGCTCTGGGGCTTCCTTTCATCTCAGGAGTGGGGAAGTCCCTCCTGTCCTGCTGGCATCTGCCTGGTGCTGCTCTCCCACAGCCCCTCGGTGCCCTGGGAAGCGGCTCCGGCACATCCCGGCACACACAGAACCAGGAATGACAGCGATGGAGGAGAGGCAGGAAAAGCTGCCATGGGCAGCTGGGGAGAGCAGCTGCCTGCAAAGTGTGGAGGAGGAGAAGGAGATGGAGACCTTTCCACTGAGGGGCTCCAAAGGACCCTGAATCTCTCTTTAGGTTTGGGGAGCAGAGCCCGATCGGACCCGACGTGCAGCCCCGTCTGCAGGACCCAGCTCTTGCAACTTTGCCTCAATCCCAGGGAAATTATACGAAGGAAAACAAAAATTGGAGGGGATTTCTTTTTTTCGTGGATGGACTCTGAGGGCAGAGTCAGTGTTGATGTTCTCAGTCACTTCTGTAGGCAGAGAAGAGCATGACATAGAATTAAGTGTGCTCCTTGGAAGGGGTGAGTTGGGAATAATGCTTTTATGGAAAGAAGCATAGAAAAGAGGGGAAGGTTCTGAATATGATTTTTCTTTTATTCAGGAATGATTTCTAAGCATTAAAGAATATAAGCAGGGCCTTGGAAGTCATTAAAAATGTTTTGCTTCTTTGTCTGGCACTTTTTAAATTGGAACAAGAGAGCTCTCCTCCTGATAAGGACTTTTCCCAGAACTCCCAGGACTGCACACAGGTTCATTTCTTTGGGTTTATCCCAAAAAATAATGAATTAGAGATGACTTCCGTGAAGAGGCAAAATACCTTGTACAGGGCAGAGCCCATAAGAATATAGAATTTCTCTTTCTTTCCCCAGCCAAGATCGAGAAGGTTCATATTTGAGCATATTTGGGTATCTCCATGGCCAGGGAGCAGGGATGGATTTATTTACTGAGATGCCTCTATTCAGCTGCCATCTGCTGCAAAACCTGTAGGAATTTCTCTGTCCTGTAGGAAAGTGATGCACAGCAGTTTTTAAGTGCTGCTGAGAAGTGCTGCAGGAAAGAAATCACTCACAATGATAAGTTTAGTTGGTCCTGCATCCTCCAGGAACGTGTAAATAAAGATTATGAGTCTGCAGCATCGGGGGAAGGCAGAGTAGTTAGGACAGACAGGTTTTCCAAAGACCCCCCCTATTTCTAAAAGTGGTTTCTGAATATGCATTCACTGAGTGAGGAGCTGGCCTTGGCTGCAGGGGTTCAAAGAGGTGACTTCTAACTGCCCCAGCTGGAATTTGGCCTAGGAAATGGATCTCTACACAGGTAGAAAGAAGGGGAAAAAAAAAAAAGAAGAAAAGGGAATTAAAACAAGAAAAAGAAGACCAAAGAAAGTCACAGGATCATGTAATGCAAGTCTGTGAAGTCTTCGATTCAATGATTTTCTAAAGGTGGCCTGGGGAACAAAATAACATTAAGACAATGTCATGAGAGTTTATTTCTTTTTTTTTTTTTTTAATGAGTAGGGATATAATTACCAGCATCCTGCCCAGATTCCATCTCCAGGATCTTTATTTTTGCCTTCTAAAGTACCCATGTAGCTGCACATAATGGCCTTCCTGCCCTGAAACACCTGGGTAGAGGTGGTATGGTTGTGCAGCAGGGCTTCCCCAGCTCTGGCCACTGTAGGCTGTGCTGCAGCTTCTCTGCAGTGCTCAGAAACACTGACACACACATTTTGACATCACAGGTAAGTCATTATCCAGAATGTGCTGAATCCCATCTATCCTGCACTGCTGTTAATCCCTGCTTCTAGTTGCTCCACACTCCGTGTCACCCGAGGTGTGCCAAAACCCTGTTTGCTTTATGACTGAAGATGCCACCTTTTGAGCTGAGTAAACACAACTTATTTTTCTCTCCTCTCTCCCCAAAGGAATACACCATTGATGTCTTTTTCCGGCAGTCCTGGAGAGATGAAAGGCTCAAGTTTGATGGTCCCATGAAAATCCTTCCCCTGAACAACCTGCTGGCCAGTAAGATCTGGACTCCTGACACTTTCTTCCACAATGGGAAGAAGTCTGTTGCCCACAACATGACAACCCCCAACAAGCTGCTGCGCCTGGTGGACAATGGCACCCTCCTGTACACCATGAGGTGAGGCTGGCTCTCCTTCCAGGCATCCCAGGTGCCTCTGCACACACTGGGATGCATCACAGCAGGGTTTATGCAGGGTCCCAGTAACTTTTATTTGTAGACTTGAGTCCTACCCTGCTGCTTTCCATGCTCTTCTTGTTTCCTACCTATGGACCATCCCTGATCCTCAGCTTGGCACATTTTTACAGGTAGATTTTCCCCTCTTCATTCACATTGATTTTTTGCTTTTATGTGCCAAGGTAGAAGTGTTGGGATCTATAGTTTGTGAGGTTGTTGTGCCACCTGGCCTCATTTTCTTCCTGTGATGGGATATGAATCAGGCATCCAGCATTGATATAGGAACATTAGGCTGGGAGAATTTGTTATTCTCCAGCAGTTTGAGAATGGACTTAAATTTGTTCAGCGTGTTAGAGCAGAACCATTTCACACATCTAATGAGACCAAGCTTGCTTGTGACAACAATGGGGTTGTTTTTTCCCACTTTGTGGAATAAAAATATCCAAATCTATGTGATCGATGCACATCATTAGGGGAAAAAAAACCAACAAACAGCTAATTAAAAACTGTGATTTGGAGAAGCCAGGGTTGCAGGAGCCATAGGTTGCAAATGAAACAACAAGCTGCTGATAAATGCACAAGAAAGGTATTGAGTTGGTTTTGGCAAGGTGCAAATCTGGGTTTTAAAAAATTATTTTCTCTGTCTCCATCTCCAAGCCAATCCTAACTAATAACAGGCTTCATTGTGGATTCTGTGTGCTGAGATGCTGCACTTTGACCTCTGTTTTAGAGGCCCAGGCAGAATTTCATCTCTTCATAGTTAAACTGGCTGTGAATCTACATGGTGTCAGCAAGTTTTATAGCCTACATTGATAAACAATGCCTTGCTTTTGTGCAGCAGTTCTCAAATATGAGCTAATCCTGCCAGTGCCCTGGGGGTTTAGGTCTCCACACATCAGTGATCTCACATTAAGGCAGATGGGGTAAATGAAGGGAAAAGCCCAACTTGACTTAAGCGCTCTGTTCTGCTCCCAGCTCTCTGACCTGCAAGAAGACAACTCACACTCCTCACACTTTGTATCATTGTCTGACTGTAAAGTATTACAGGAGCTGCTGGCATAAGACAGGGAAAAAAAAAAGACTCAATTTCAGAGCTTTTAAATCATTTCACTACTTCTTTATTCAGCAAACAGCCATTAGCTTCAGCAAGTTTTTGTGTGACTAAGAAAGTATTGGATTTATTTTTCCATTCAGGGCTGGGCAGGTGCCAGGATGGCAGCAGTGTCATGAGACTCTTGGGAATAAGCTTCTGGAAAAAAAGAGAGTCTTGGGATTTTTTAAATGAACTCAAACCATCCTTCAGTTTAGCTGTCTGCTGAAGAATTGGAGAACAAAGGACCTCCTCTTATATGTGCTCCTGTGCCCCTTTAAATACACCCCTAAGGCTTTGTCAGAGATGAGAAGCCCACTCAGAGGCTGAGGGTTGGATATGAGACCTTTTGTCATGTTTTGAACGGCACAGAACCAATTCTTGTGCACAGAGATCTTTTCTTTACCCAGGGTGTGAAGCCCAGGTGGGGCCCTGAGCAGCACGTCCTGGAGCTGGTCATGTGGTTGGATGACCACAGCGTGCTGGGGGCAAAGCAGGACCCCTCTGGGATTGCAGTTAAACACATCCAGGATGGGATATCTGTCCTGGAGTACCTGATGATCCCCTTTCTTCCTCTTGGGGCTGCTCAGGACCACCAGGGTCTCTTTTGAGTGGAGCATCACAAAGGAAGATTCAGGGGCACAGACTGCAGGGCCAGGACCAAGCCTCAGGCTCAGCCACCAAATCCTGCCTGGCTTTGCCACTCCAAGGCACTCCCACCTCAACTCCCTTGTCAAAAGATGATGGTGCTATCACCCTCCCTTATTAACTGCTTTGAAACCTCCTCACGGGGAAGGGCTGGAGGGAGCCTCTTGTTTTCTGTCCAAATGATGCATCTGCTGTCCTCCCCCATGCCCAGGGACATGCATGTGTGTCCTTCTTAAAGGAAGGGGCAGGACCTTGAAGCCAAACTCACACAGCTGACATCCAGCAGAGTGCAAACACCAAAGGGGTGCCCTGCTGACTGGGGAGAGAGTTTGGGCTTCCAGTAGATTTCCAGGGGCCTGGCAGCCCTGCCCAGGTGATCCCTTGCAGGCTCAGTCTGGATTGATACCTGGCAGTTTGACCCCTGAGAATATCCTGCTCCTTTCCCTTGTACCATCCAATATCCTTGAGGGATCAGCTCTGCTGATGTGCAATTAGAGGCACGTCTCTTTCTATTTATCCTGCTGGGAAAGCCAACTTCTCTTAGTCAAGGCTTACAGTTATGGATGAACTTGCTCTGGTGGAACAGCAGGTCTGACACATGCATCCAGCAAAACTACACGTGTGTGACAATATTTATAGCTCCTGGAGAGAGCCTCTTTATCACTGACCTGAGCTCCCAGGAGCTGCACAGCAGCTGTAGCCAAACATCCAGAGATTTCCTTTGGTCACGGCACATTCTCCTCGTGGATCAGTGCAATGTCACAGTGGCCACCCCTGACCACTGACAGGCCTTGGTACCTGAGCCACAAAGCAACCTTTGTGACCACTGCACTGAACTGCATTTCTCTACTCCCTAAGGGTATCCCTCTGCATCTTCCCTGCCTCAGAGGGCACAGGGAGTGAAGTTTTATTATGTAGCCCTGCCTCTGCAGTCTCTTTTTGTGGAGCTCCTACACGATCCAAATAGTTCACAAAAGTCCAGCAAGAGTCTCTAAACTCTGGTGTCAGACCTGAGTACAACAACCTGGGAATTGGGTGTGGATTTACATGAGGAAGAGACAAAAGTAGCCAGCCATCTCTGGCCCAGATTGTGTAGGGCACACAGATAATGTTGTGGTTCTCCCTAGCCTTGAAGCACATAAAAATAGTGAAAGTTTAATGCTGTGCTGATGGGATTCAGCTCTGTGAATCAAGGCTTTAAAAAGCTCTTCTGCTCTTAACAGGGCCTGTCAGAATGGCATGTTGAGGCTTTGTGGTTATTGTCAGAGTGGCTCCCAGACAATATGTGCTCGAGTTATGCACTTGGAGGATATTTTCTTCTCCTGTCAGGCCGACACATTCACTGTGTGCCCAAAGACTCAAGAGCCTGTGCTGCTGAAGACAACGTACAGTCCTTGGAAAGAGGGTCTGTGAGCCCTCAGGTGAGGCAGAGCAGGTGGGAAAGCCAAGCCCAGGACATGTGCAGACCTACAGGGGCTATGAGATCCCAGGATGGGTCATCTAGCTGTCAAGTGTGCCATGCTCAGGGGTTTGTGCTTCCCACGCTGCCTTTTGAAATCTCAGAGCTTTGCAGTGTCTCTCCCTCAGCAAAGGCTTTGGGTGTATTTGCTGGCTGGGGTTTTTTCGGCCCCCAGGAAAGTTGTGATGGCTCCAGGCTTTGCAGCACCCTCCTCCACAGTGGAGGTGCAGCCTCTCTGCAGGAGCAGCAGCTGGGACAGCCCAGCACCAGCTCTCCTGGGCTGTATGGGCTGGCAGCTCTTTGTCTGTGTCCCACACCAGGGCTGAGCCCAGAAAACATCACAGACAGATCCAAGCAGAGCTTGGCTGGCTGATAAAAACACAAGCAGGAAACAAGATGTGATTTGCTCCAACTTTTCCCTGCCAGAGCAGATCCAAAGACAAAAATGATCTGTTTTCCAGGCTTGGCTTTGTGCAGGCAGACTTTTTTAAGGAAACTGTCCCAGGAGGGAGAAATCTTCAGAGAACACCTTATCTCACTGCATTTCTGCCATCATGGGCTGAAATCTCCAGGGGCTGAGGGAGGATGGAAAGTGAAATCAGTGCTTCCAGATCCAGCACGAGGATCCTAGAAGCAATTTGGCTTTCAAGCTCAAACCCCAGCAATTAAACCTAACCTAGATTTTCCCACAGCCTAAACCGTAAACACTGCTCAGCCCGACTGTGGTTATTAATGAACCTCCTGGAGAAGAAATCAGGACAAAACTCCAGCAGTATCCCAGGCATAAACAAAGCCAGCTCTGCCGTGCAGGGTGCTGTCATGTTTTTGTACCACTCACACACCGAGGGATTATTACATTTGCGTCCCAGAAATTGGGCTGAGATCCTGGCTCATCCTGCAGCTGCACGCAGGTAACGACAGGGGCTCTAATGACACATCAAAGGCTTTGCTAAGCTCCCGGTAACCATGAGAACGCAGCTGAAGAGGTTTGTTATCCCGTCAGCCCTGGCAGAGGTATGTTTAACCTGATTCACGCTTCTTGCCATTGTGTTGGCGCAGTTCAAAGGACTTCCTGTGACTTTAAAGAGGGAAAAAACACTGTTTCTGTCCTGGATGTTCCACTTTTGGTGCCATTGTGCCAGCAAAGTGAAGAGAAAACACGAAGAGTTTGTCTTCAAGACAGTTCTGCAGGCGCCTGGGACAGATGAGCCAAAGGCTATGAATGCTGGCTGATGTGATTTCTGGCAGCTTGGCTATTTTTTACGTGCTCTTTAGGTTTCTCAGGACATTTCAGGGCTCCTGGATGTGAATAGCCCATCAGAGCAATGAAGCAAAACACAGTGGCTCTCTGGCCATCAGCTGCCTTGCACAGGATAAGAGTCAGAGATGAGAATTTCTGCAATAAACCCTTTAATCCAAATGCTGCAGAGGCTGTGGTGATTGTCTGGGAAGAGAGAGACGTTCCTTGTGGTTTGACATTTTGATGTTTCATGTGTTACCTGTGAACCTGCTGACCTGTGGCTGGCTGAAGCTGCTGAACCAGACTCCTCTCACTGGAATGATGCGACTTCCCCTTTTTTTATTTAATTTCAGGAGACTTAAAAACTCCTTCACTTGTAGGTGGAGAAGTGGCAGATGAGGTTGCTTTTTCAGTGGTTTGTTGATGGATTTATTGTTTTATTGCTTGCTGGCTCAGCTAATAAAACAGGTTTTAGATTGAAAATGCAAGTGCTGCATTCCCAAACATCAAGGAAATCCAGCATCCATATAAAGTTGTCTCCTTCCCTCGGCAATACTTGCTCTTGTTGGCCATGGCCTGGAGAAGGCAGAAGGGCTTGGCCAAGGTCAGTCTCTGCTGCTGTCCTGGTCCCCACTGAGGCTCTTCCTGGCTTCTCTAAATGGCACAAACCCACCAGACCCACAATCTGCAGTCCTTGGGTCATTCAGCCTTATTCAGAGTGGTTGATGATCACAGCCAACACTTGCAGACAGTAAAGTGGATGGAAAACACTTTTCTGGGTTTTTTTGGGTGAGTTCAGGATGCATCAGAAGAAAAGCACTGATCAGAGATGAGGTCCTTTGGAAAAGCCAAATTTGGGAACTCCCAGCTAAGAGCCTTTACAAGTAATAAAGCAATGACTGAAGCAGATGAAAAAACAGGAAGGTAAAAAGGAAAATTCTGGTCTGAGCTGCTGAGAGAGACAGGAGAAATGCCTCAACATTTCCCTGACACAAGTGACAGTGACAAAATGAGAAGCAAAAACTCCACTGTTGAAAAAGCTTGAAAAGACACAGAAAGAATTGAAGACTAAGATCTGTGAGAATGTGCTTGAAAAGCTTGCCAGCTGTGAGTTCCCCAAGTGAATTTTGAGCTGGCTGAAGAGAACATCACAAAAGAAACAGAACAGGGACAGCAAGGCAGTCGAGTCCACACCAAGCTGCCAGGTTTTTATACCTGCTTCTTGAAATCCACAGTGGAAAAAGAGAGGCATCAGAGCAAATGAGCAATTTGTTCATGGTGGCCTTTGAGAGTCCAGGAGAAAATTATCACAATACTGTGCTTGTAGGCTTGTCAAAATTGCTGTCAGTCTTCAGTGAGTCTTGACTGAAGTCTAAAGGTCAGGTCTTCTCTTTCATGTAAAACAGGTGCATTCAGTGCTGTGATGAAGCAGAGATCTCCAAGTCAGAAAGAGTGATTTGTCCCCAAGATGTTGCTTTGGGCACACCCTGGTTCTTGGCTTGGCTGAGAAAGGCAGGCTGGAGCCAGGCATGAAGCAAGCAGGACAGTCAGCATTCCCTCTTTGTCAGGTTATCACAGGACACGGTGTTTCCATGGGCATGGGTTCAGAAAGGACTGACACACTCACTGCAGGCCAGCTCCTTGGGCTCTGGTGCACTGAATTGCCAGATGTTCCCAAAGACTTGCAGAACTGGGGGGTTGTGCCCTGCTCTGAGTGCTGCAGGGGCTCCAGAGAGTTTGGGCCACCCAGCTCTGCCCCACCAAAATTATGGCCATTCTCCTCCTCTGCTTCTTTATTTAACTCCTCTGTTGCCTCTGTTAGCAGCTTTCCTGAACCCTTCTGGAGCTGCAGGTGGGTCTGAAATCCCAGTGTTCCTTTCCTCCCTGGCAGAGCAGAACTCACAGGTGATGGGGAGGCTCCAGTGCAGGGTTTGCTGCCTTGGGCCCTGGGTGTGGGTGTCCTCTCTCACAGCCCCAGCTGCCACATGCAGCCACTGTCACTGCAGCTGTGCCACCCCTGCCACCTCACAGCCATTCTGCTTTGTTTCCTCCACAGGGGTTTTTACAACTTGTGAAGGGTTTGTTTTTGTCCACTGAATTTTATTATGCCAAATTTTAGAAAACAGTCCTCCTTTCTTCTTGTGGTTTTGTTTGGTTTTTTTTTAGAGGCATGTAAGGATTGTCTGCCTAATAGAAATAACCTTTATTTTTATTTTATTTCCTTTAAAAAAGATTCTTTGCTTTTAGCAAACAAAACCCAAAGTCTTTATTTTTTCAGGGTTTATTTTGCATTTGACTAAGCCTCAGTATTTTCTGTGAAGAATAACTTAGCTGAACATTTTTCTAGCTGAAGGAAAATATCTCAATAGAAGCTTCTTGACTTGAGTTTTGCACAGGCCACCTTCAGTTGCCTTTTGCATCCACATGTTGCTCCTTCCATGGTTTGTTTGCTGTTTTACTGATCCATCAGAAGTGAGTCTTTTTTTTTTTTTTTTTTAAAAAAATTTTCTTCAGAGAAAATTGTTTTACTATNTAGTTCCTTCAGAGAAGATTGTTTTAGCTATCTCCTGAGAAGTTGTCTCTCCTGGCTGCATGCTTTGCAGTACTCCAGGAAGGAACACGAGCTCCCTTTTTTAGAGTCCTTTATAATGGATCCTTTTATACCTGGCCTCATATTCTGCAGCACACTGCTTTTATGGCTGTGCCTCCCTCACAAAGCAGCTTCCTGACAAGGTATCCCACCGGGATTTGGGGGATTTGGAAAGCACAGGTTGTCCTGCACGCCCCCAGGATGTTCCAGTCCTTCTCCTGCCTGCAGCATTCTCCGCAGTGCTGCCAGCGAGGGAGGGCAGGGCAGGTGCAGTGAGGTGTCCCACATGTACGGAGGGGATGTGTCCTGGTGGCTTCATGGCTCTGGGCTTTGAACAATCTCTCAGCCCTCAGCTCCTTCCAGACCAGCAGGGCTGTTCCCTGGGGGCCCCCAAATCCTTCCCCTCTGCTCCCCATGAGGTGTGCCCTGGCCCCAGGGGCTCTGTTCACAGCACATGAGCAAACAGCAGTGCTGGGCTCTGGCAGGTTTGCCCATTGCACTGAGTGGGTGAAGATGGCCTTGGTCAGTAGGGTTGAGTTTACACAGTGGGAAAGGCTGCCAGGTGTGTGTCCTCCTGTCCTCTCCGCAGCTGGGAGCCTTCTGCCCTGACCCCCCGAGGCTGGTGAGCACCCCGAGGCCCCTGCCACTGCTGATGGCTGCAGGGGGCTGTGGCAGAAGGGCCAGGCCTGTCCCTGAGCAGCCCCTGTGCTTTGTCCTGCAGGCTGACCATCCACGCCGAGTGCCCCATGCACCTGGAGGACTTCCCAATGGATGTGCACGCCTGCCCCCTGAAATTTGGGAGCTGTAAGTACCCCCAGCAGCCTCTGCAAGGAGGTGGTGCAGGGCTGAAGAGCAGGCCTTTGTGTGGTTGGCATCACACAGTATTTTATTAATAGCAATATTCCTTTTTGCTAATGAGGATGTGACCAAAATTTTTTTCCAGCGTCTCATACATGCAATTCCTGCCATCACTGAGCGAGTCTGTGCTCAATTCAGGCTTGCAGGATGGGTTAGACACCCATGGTTTTGCTGTAAATTTATTTAGAAAGGAACCAGGTGGAAATCAGTCTCTTCACTCAGGTAACAAGTGACAGGATGAGAGGAAATGACCTCAAGTGGTGCCAAGGGACATTTACATTGGATACTATGAAAAATTTCTTCACTATAAGGGTGGTCAAGCATTGGAAGAGGCAGCTTAGGGAAGTGGTGGAGTCATCATTCCTCGAAGTGTTAAAAAAATGTGTAGTTTGGGCACCTGGGGACACGGGCTTGGCATTGCTGAGTTAATGGCTGGACTTGATAATCTTAGAGGTCTTTTCTAGCATTAATGATTCTATGATTATAAATCTGAGTTGTGCTTTTCCTTCATAACAAGAGGATGCTGGGAAGACAGATTTGGGACAACAGTGATGGCTGCTGCTGGGAGTCCCATCCTGCCAGTCTGTGGAGAGCCTGAAATACCTGATTCCTCTGGCTCCATGCTCCAACAGAGCTTACAAACCCTTTGCCCCTCTTCAGTCTGTCAGGCAGGCTGCTCAGAAGTGAAAGACTTGGAAACTCTGGGAATCTCAGTCCCAGCAGCCAAGGGTCCTGGTTTAGGGAAGATTTGCAGGCTGCTGTTGAGTTGAAAGCTGCTCCCAGCCTCCCAGACTTGCAGCTGCTCAGCTGCTTGGGCTCCCCATAGAAGTTTCCTTCTCTCTCCCCCATGCAAGTTAAATTTCATTTGGTTTTGTTCCTAAAGTGAGTGGGAGCCAAGGCCCTGGTTCACCATGATGTGAAGATAAACATCCTAGTCTGTCTCTGCCTGGAGCCTTTCCCAGGTCCAGGGAACTGAGCACCACTTTCAGCCTGTATTTGTGTTAGATGAGAGTTTCCCACCTCCAGCTAAAGAATGAGCCCACACCAGCAACCCCCAGAGAAACTCCAACCTTCCCAAGCTGACACTTCCTTCCTGTAGCCATTTGGGAGCTAACTGAGGACAAAATTGTAAAGTTTGATTGGCAGGAGAGGAAATCACACTTATCATGTGCATCTGCTCTTCTGCCCTGCGACAAACTGTACCCATGAAAGCAGATCATTCAGAGCTACTAAAATAAAGCTATTTCTTAGGCAGCACCTAATTAAATGTAGAACTCATTGCCACAAGACATCACTAAGGCCAGTGAAATAGCAAGCCTTAGAGAAGGATGAATTATTAATGTTAATTGACCTTGTGAGGAGGGATATCAAATCTCATACCTCAGGCCTAAACTCTGGGATTATTACAAGACTTGCAGGAAGGCAGATTACTCCACATCTAATTGCTTATAATGTTTCTTGGTGAGGAAAAGAGATTAATGTGTGTATTTCTGCTGGAACACCCTTTGGGGTTATTTTTTTTTACTGATTCGACCTCTGAATGATGAGAGTTTTGAGACAAGGAGCTCAGAAAGCTGCCCCTGGTTAACATTAATGTGACTTTTTCTAAAGCATCCACACAGCATCTGAGCTCACCTCTCCTGTGTTGGAGTGGGATTAAACCAGTGTTTTCACTAAAAAGCCATTGACAGCTGGAAGCTGCTCATTTTCAAGAAGCCTGAAGTGGGTCAGATTTGCAATTAGAAGGACAATGCCAGTGCCAGACCCATGCTGCTCAAAGGATGCTGAGTTTGCCTCACAGACCATTTCCTGCTGGTCCCCACAAGTGGATCAACAGTGGCCTTCTGTCCCTGGGCCACCATGGCAGCCCCTGAGGGGGCAAGGCAGAGTATTTGCAGGAGAATTAAGAGCATCAGGCATTCCAGAGAGCTTCAGCTGCCCACCTGCATCATCCCTCAGGCCAAGTGCAGTGAAGGGTTGGCTTTGCCTGTCCCCCTGCTCCCTGGAAGATGAATGTGCTCTGTAGAGAGCTGTTCCTAAGCCATCATGGGACGTTTGTACAGCAGTTATCTGAGACTAGGGGAGCAGGAGACGTTGCTAAATTTACCACTTTCTCTAAATGTCCATGAGCTGTCCCTGTTTGGATTGGATTTTGCATTGCAAACGAGGCATTGAGCAGAACTGAAGCAGCTGCCTGGCATTAAACCCGTTCCAAGCATCCATGCCATGCCTATGTGACATCAGCTACCCCTCTGTCCCAGGCAACCAGATGTGGAGACATCTGAATTTTCAGGAATGATGGCAATGAAACTGTGGGCAAGTTCCTTTTGTAGGCTGAGAGTGGCAGTGGCTGGACTGTGACTGTAGAGCAGGAGGTGTTGCCTCTCAGGCAGAGCTGTACAAAGCTCTGAAGGGGGATGGAGGGCTCCAGAAGAATGTGAAGGGCTGGAAGGAGGGGTTGGAAGACCAGTGTTGCACATGGGGTGATAAGTGCCAGCCTGCATCAGGAGTGCTTAGGCAGCACTCTGGCCTGCTGAGAAACATTGGCTGATCATCAAAACTCTCCCAACGCTTTGCACAGACCCTGCTAAACATTGAACAGGTTTGCCAAAACCCACAGTGCAGGGGTAACAGTGGTTGTTTGAGAAAGATCACAGAAATGTGTTTTTCTCAGGACACAATCTTCCACAAATCTCTAGTAGACCTGACACATTGCTTCACCTGACCCCAGCCAAAGAATTCCCTCAGGTCTTCGCCAGGGGAAGGTGGTGGGTAAAAATGAACTGAAGGCTTGTTTTAGTGACCTTTGTTCTTGCTTAAAAAGCTGGTGCTAAGTTGGTATGGGCAGAAATTTTGGGCATTAAGGAGAGAAATAGTTCCTAGGAGGGTCTGGAGGGATTCAATTTTTGGATAGCCATAGGACTGGAAAAACCAAGAGCACTCTTGAGAGGGGGACTGGCTGTAAGGACAGAGCTGGGGCTCAGTCATAAACACAGGGGGAAAAAGCATTTTGGTATGAGAGGACACCACCTCCATATCTGAGAGTCTTGGAGAGGGTTGCTTTTGAGCGAGGGTAAAGACTTTTATATTTTTAACCTAAAATTAAGCCCCATTTGCATTCAGCCTTTGTTGCCAGCTGCTGCCAGCAGGATTTCCCTGTCCCTGGCATGGCAGGGCTGTAGCTGTCCTGCTGCCCCAGCATCCTGCTGGCCTGGATGCCTTCCTGTGTTGTCCCTGCTTGGAGCCAGCCCTTGCAGAGTCAGCACATCACAGGGACAGCCTGTCTCTCAGTGACAGAGCTCTGCCCCTCTCCAGCTCCCTTCCAAAAACCCCAGCTCGCTCCTGCTCATTTGATTTAACAGTTGTTGATCTGCCTTGGTCCCTGGCCATGGCTGTGCTCAGCCATGTGGCTCTGAGAGATGCACAGCAAAGATTAATTTGGCTACAGGCTAATTCTGGTATATTTTAGGTCGGGCAGAAGCACAGACCTCGTTCTTCTCCCTCCTCTGCAGATGCCTACACAAAGACAGAGGTGATCTACACCTGGACCCTGGGGAAGGATAAATCTGTGGAGGTAGCCAAGGGTGGATCTCGCCTGAACCAGTATGACCTGCTGGGCCATGTGGTTGGGACAGAGATGGTTCGATCCAGCACAGGTATTTGTGGGACCACGATGTGGGCTGGGCTCCTCCTGGGATGGGATGGACTCGTGGGCTTGCAATGCCAGGCTTTGGAGTAATTATAGGGGCAGTCCAGGACCACAGCACTTCCTGAGCCAGGAGGATGCAGCTGGTGACAACTTCAGCAGTCACCAAGAGGCAGTAAAGAGTTTGTTTTTCAGTGGTTTCCACTGAAAGAGCCTTATTGCCCACAGTCTTTAGGAGAACTGATCTCAAGCATCTAACAATGATCTGCTGTGTGGAAAATTTGCCCCGTGTTGTCCAGCTGGTTTGTGGTGCTGAGGGTTCATTTGTCTTGGATTCCTTTCCAACCCCTCAGGAAAGCGCTGCAGGCAGGGGAGGCAAAGGCAGCATAATGTTCAGTGTGATTTTCACTGCATCTGCTTGCACAAATATTATCATAACTAATAGAAGATTATCCCAAACAAATGTTTCCTCTGATTAATGACCAATATTAATCATCTTTCTCTCCCATCTGCTGCTCCTCCCTTCCCCTCTGAATCCAGGTACTGATAGCTTCTGTTATCTCATGTGTGTCTCTCATATTTCTTTTTTTCTTCTTTTTAGTTTTCCCTCTGTATGCACCAGTAGTTCTCTCATTTGAGGCTATTTCCTCTCTGGTGCACTTGATTTTAATAGTGTCTGTCTGTAACAACTCATTTCACCTCCCTTGGGGAAATGTAGGGAGCCCAGGGAACTAAATGTCATAATATCTGGCCCATCTCTCTACTTAAGTTGTAGTAAAATGTACAGATGAATAACCTGGAGTGGTAAGAAAGCTGCTAAAGGCTCCTGCGTGTAATGATTTAGCAGAGCCACGCTCACAACATAAAGGCACAGTAATCCAACAAAATACCCAAAGCTTTGTGGGGAGGAATAGGATGTTGAGGGAAAATAGGGACAGCTGCTCTTCAGTTCACGGGTGAGACCTTTAACAACAGAACTTGCCTTGATTTTTGAGATGGTTACAGTAAGGGAAGGTGGGATATTTTCAGGATTGTCAGAGAAAATAAAATCCCGTGTCCTGAAATCCTATTAAAGCACTGTGAAGGTATCTCCAGGCTTAAGGGATCTTACCCACAGCGTGGCTCTCTGGGATGGGATCAGGGTCAGGGGATACCCCCAGCAGCCCCTCGTGCCTGGGACAAAACAGTGAAAGATTTTATTGCCCAGCTGGTGACACTGGTTTGCCTTTGTCCCACCCCCGTTCTGTAGTGAATTAAAGAAGAATCAGAGGAATGTTTTGAAAGTTCAGATGTGATGTGAAAGCCCCCTGGGCTGTGCTGGGGCACACACCCAGCAGGGCACAGCAGCTGTGAGTGCCTGCTGCACCCCTACACTCCTCTTTCCCACAGAAATCCCACTCAAAACCTGGGAAGTTCACCCAGGGCGGTCCCCTAGAGTGGGCAGCTGGCCCTGGGCTGGAAAGCTCCGTGGCTCAGCAGCCCTCCCTGGCTGTCTCTGCAGGGGAATACGTCGTCATGACCACACACTTCCACCTCAAGAGGAAGATTGGGTACTTTGTGATCCAGACCTACCTGCCCTGCATCATGACTGTCATCCTCTCCCAGGTCTCCTTCTGGCTCAACAGGGAGTCCGTCCCTGCCCGCACGGTTTTTGGTGAGTCTGGGAGCACAGGGCGTCCTCTCAGGCTGGGGAGAAAGGGAAATAGGAAGGGAAATACACTGAGCATCAGATCTGGTCTTTGCCAGGCCCTGACCAGCACTTCTGAGCTGCTGGCCGTTCCCCAGGATAGCTTTCAGTGTCTTCCCAGCGAGCCAGCTCCCCCCAAATCACTGCAAAAATATCCTGGCCGTGTCTCTGCTACAAGCCAAGCCATAAATATTAACAGTAACCAAGGTATTGATCATCTAATTATATGCATTTGGCTGTGCCTGCTTATCTGTGTTGGCTTTAGAGCTGAGCAGAGGATAGGTACACAGGGAGGCATTTAAAGCCCTACCTTTGAAATTGCTAATGTGCCCCTGGTCACAGCTCCACATAACAAGTTCCTGGGCTGAGGCAGCATAACTGCATGGTGAATATAGTGTTATTATTTCCTTCAGCTGCTTTCAGATCCTCTCACCGAAGCAAAGTGCCAGGCTGGCACTGCACATATATTAATAGCTTTTACAAGCATTTAATAACAGAATTGCTTTGTGCTTTACTGTCAAGACCTTTAGTTCAGGATGTACACAGGCACGCTCCCAGAGCAGGTGTGATGCTGCAGGATTGTGGAAGTAACACTGCCCAGCAGATTCCTCTTAACAGAGAGGATATTGGACAAAAGTCCCCAAGCAGAGAGGGGATATGTGGTATCATATGTGATTCCCTCCCGTGTTATCCTGAGAATTGCAGTGAAATAAGTTTCCTCAACAGCAGCTCAAATCGAGCAGGCAAGAGCTGACTGAAAAATTAAAACCTACCTGTGTGACAAATGTCTTTGCTCCCAAATTGCCTTGCTTTCCTATTAAGAAAATAATGAGAACTCCAATTGTTTATTCCCTTTTTTTCTGCCCCTCTGAATGTATTGTCAACAATATTGAATAGAAACTCCTAAATCACCAGGAGTATGGCTTAAGGGAACTGAGAATTAGTCAATATTTTTATAATGTTTTAATGTATTTTTAATTGAAAAGCACATTATTGGGGAAAATGGATGGTAATAGTTGCTTGCTTTAATGAAAAAAAGCTTTAAAAGACATTTTGCAACAGATCATTTGTTTAATATAAATCATTGTGACATTTATTCTGGCAGCTTGGGCCACTGGCAGCGGGACCCAGGATCCCAGGTGTCCATCCATGCAGTTCACAGGACACTATTTCTAAAGCCCTGAGACATCTGTGTTGGATGAGTGGCCAGTTTCTGATCCTCCCTGAGGTTCATGACCATCTAGCTGTTCTTTTCACTGTTCTTTTATTATTTTTATTTTGTTGCAAAAGCAGCTAGAGGCTTCTCCATGGCATACTCTACATGAGCTGAGTGCAGCATTGTGCACCTTACCCTCCCAACAGATGAGAAATGCAGTGCAGGTGCCTCCCTGGGAGCTTGGACTCTTATGGAGAGCACAGGTCTCGTCACAGGAGTTTGGGAAGGTTAATCTCATCCTAATGAAGATGTTTGCCATTGATTGTACTCAAAACTGAACCAGAATAATTTCCTGAGCCAACTCAAGTTGGCCCTGATTTGAGTAGGGGTTGGACAAACCATTGCCCAGAGCAGCTGTGTCTGCCCCATCCCTGGAGGTGTTCAAAGCCAGGCTGGAGGGAACTTTGAGCAACCTGGGTTAGTGAGAAGTGTCCCTGCTTGTGGCAGGGGGTGCAACCAGGTGGTCTCTAAGGTCCTTTCCAGCCCAGGCCATCCTGTGATTTTATAATTCTATGAACCTGACCTCGTGTCAGCCTGGCCTGTTCTGTTATTCCGAGGTACACTAAGGACTAATTCTGGGTAAGACTCCCTTAATTACAGCAGGAATGTGGCTCAGGAGGTGGCTCCTACTTTTCCACGAGGGGAGTGACAGCTGCTTTGAGAGAAACGGGTGTGAGTGCAGGATCTCACAGCGTCCCTGCTGTGCCCCCGCAGGTGTCACCACGGTGCTCACCATGACCACCCTAAGCATCAGCGCCAGAAACTCGTTACCCAAAGTGGCGTACGCGACGGCCATGGACTGGTTCATAGCCGTCTGTTATGCCTTTGTGTTTTCTGCGCTGATCGAGTTCGCCACCGTCAACTACTTCACCAAGCGCAGCTGGGCCTGGGATGGCAAGAAGGTGCTGGAGGCCCAGGAGATGAAGGTCAGCCAAGGCTGGGGGAGCGGGTGGGGAAGAAACGCTGCACGAGGGAGCTGTGCCGGGCACGGCAGTGGGTAACGTGCAGCCCCGCTGCACTTTTGGGGCTGGAGGCTACTCACTGCGTTCCCAGCCCAGGTCCTGACTGCAGTGGTTCTTGAGGGGTGGGCAGGGATGGCCTGGGGCTGTTCAGTGTGCTTAGCTGGAGGGAAACACCCAGGCGTGGCTGCTGGCTCTGTCCTCTGTATGGCCGTTTGCCAGAGGGAACGTGGGTGCATCCATGCTTTGGGTTTGCTCCGCTGCTGGTCTTTTGTCCCCTTCCTTTTCTTTACAACCCAAACCTCAACCCAACCCTCCCAAATCAATGAACCAACCCAACCCAGCCCTCCAACCCCATTCCTTGTTCCTAGCATGCGAAAAATCCCAAACGTGCCCCAGGACACCCAGGGAGTCGTGTCCCCTGGCCAGCTCTGACATTGCCCACAGCTGCCTGCAGCTGCTGCTCTGTGAGCTTGGGCACACAGGGTGGGTGGGAAGCCAGCAATCCCAAATGCCAACTGGCAGCAGATTAATGCCTGGCATCACCCATTTTTTCCCTCCCCACTCGGGATCAGCCTCTCTGGCAGCTTCGTCCTGACAGGCTCTGCTACCCCTGCTTGTGTCCCCCTCCCTCTGAACTGATTTAATCTTGGCTGCGCAGAGAAATCGCTTACTGTAGCATGCTGCTCCTTGTTTATATTTATTGAATCAATTTGAAAATCAGCTTTGTCCTTGTTCTTGGTTCTGGAGCCTTTATATTTTTCTCCTTTGCATTTTAATGTGTTGTTGGAAATTGTTGTGGGGCTGTATGTTAAACACCTGACAGAATTGCAGCAACTTTTGGGAAGACAGCAGCCAGTCATCTCTCTGGTGTGGAGGTCAAAGAAGGTGAACAGAGCCATCAGTGGATGTTGGATGCCTCTCTCTTGTCTTTCTTGGACTCCGTTTGCTTTTGCAGCTGTGGTCTGAGCAACAGACTCACGGCAGAAAGTGTCCAGAGGGGGTCAGGTGATTGCCTTCCACTTCCACCATCAACAGTGATGCTGACCTGGCCTCTAGAGATGAGAGAAGCCTTTCCCGAGTCATTGGTGTGAGTGAAGAGTCAGGACAGGTCCTCAAAGCCGTGGTGTCCCTTTCAGGGATGGGCAAATCACAAAGTCAGGATTCACACAGCCTTGGGCAATTATGTGAACTGGGTGGAAAAAACAGTAAAGGCTCAAAAGCTGCAGTTTATCTTAGAAGCAGCATGTTCCTCAAATTATTCACTGACCCAGCATTGCAAGACTAACAGTGCTGAAACAATAGGGTAAGAGCCTGCAGAATGTTCCTGCACATGATAATCAAAGAAGAAAACAAAGCAGGACCCAAAACGTTTCAGAGGGGGAGCTCTCCGTGACTTTGCTGCAGTTGGTATCGGCCTGGAGAATCAGGAAGGGATCCGGATTTGCAGATGCTTTTTCAAGCTATCTCTGATTGTTACTGAAGAAACAAACTCACTCCCAGTCTCTGCAGCTCAGAGTGCTCCCCAAAGAGTGATGAGCTTTTGAGGAGCTAAGGAATATGATGTGTCAACATATTTGGTTTTCATCTTTATTCCAATGAGTATTTCCAAGCAGTGAATTTGCTACGCAGTAGAGGTGCCTCATTGGCTCAGTTTCAGCCTTTCCTTAGCTCCTCCTGAAACAATTGACCAGCCAGGTGGTTGAAACCACAAAAGGAAGAAGAGGCAGAAGAATAACTATTGGCATTTTAAAGTGTTTGTATCAAGAGTAAAACTGCCAGTGACAAGCCCAGGCTGAGCCCTGGCCTCTGGAGATCCTTCTCCCCAGCCAAAAGCAATGTTCTCTATTGGTGTGATGGCAAGGATCCTCACTCCAGGTTTGATTGCATGAATATGAAAAAAAATCACTGTAGGCAGCAGCAATGCTTCCCATCCCACTTGGATGAAATCACTGCTGTGGAAAAGCTGCTGGTTGCTGACAGACACCCCCAGAATGTTTATTCTTTTTTTTCTCCCCCTCAGCCAAACCATTGGTTTAGATGGGAACAGCTGGGGTTTTTTCAGGTAGAATCTAAAATGCTGGGCTGATCTTGGTGAATTGCTGGTCTTTGCATCATAAAATCATGATGATGTTCTGGCTGTAGCCACAGTTGGTTCTAGCTGGGAGCTACTCTGCACATTCTCTGCAGTTTTACAACAAAAAGCAGGCAGATATCACCATAGATGTCACTAAAAACTTCCTTTAGCCTGCACTCTGATAAGGTTTGACTAACGTTTCCTGGACCCAAAGATTTTCCAAGCCCCCAGTAATTGCTAATTGTAGATGAAAAGTTTATTTTCTTTTTGTATGATAAAGTGGTTGCAACCAGCCTAGAAATGCAGATCACATTGGAGAGAGGTATTTGGGTCCAAAGAGGAAAACTTGTTAGGAAAGGAAAGGTGATTTTTAAAAATAAAACACCATCAGGAGAAAGGTGTGAGATGAGTGAAGGGCTGAAGAGATTGAAAGATGAGTGAGCTCAGTAGCCAGCAAAGCTCCTGACCTCCAGCATCCTCAAAATACCTTGTTAAAAGGATCCACTTCAGGACAGAAGGGCTGTGTCTGGACAGAGAGCTCCATCCACCACCCCAGCCACAAGAATGGCCACCTCTGGAGCAAACAAGGCCATTTCTTGAGTGGCTGTGACAGTGAAGATCCAAAGAGAGAACAAACAATGGTGACTTTGCTGCTGGGAAACTGCAAGGATGTGACATTTACCAGTGAGTTTATCACAAAAAGTGTTGTCTGTTCCTCAGGATGGAAGATGCTTTGGATTCCTGGAAGACACTTAAACTCTCTTCTTCCTGCAATGCTATGTCTGTGCATAAACCCTGATCTAGCTCCGGATCTGTGCCTGAAAGACATTGCCCTGAAATTCTGGGTGTCAAGAAGCAACAAAACCATTACAAATATCTGCAGTCAGCTACATAAAAACAGAACATGCTTTGAATGGAGCAATAATCCTGGATCTTTATTTTTGTTGTAAGAAAATAGTTCTTCAGTGCATGGTGAGATTAGGTCAGGGCTTTTAATGTACGTTTTTTACCAAGAAAAACATGCATGAGGTGCCTTTTCTACTGGCTGGGTAAAGCCTGGCTTTTTGTGCAACCCACTCTTCAGAAATTCTCAAGCATCACCTTTAGATCCAGCTCCCTTGGGAATAAGTTATCTTTTTCCTTTGTTTCTTTCCTTTTGTAGCATCTTTGTTTCAATCCTAGAGGAACTAGAACCAACCTTGACAGGCCACCATTTTCAACCAGGTTGAAGTCTTTAGGGCTCAGGATGGTTCAGTCCCTTCTCTTTTTTGTCTCTCTCACTATGGTCAATATGTTTTTGCTGGGACTTTCCCTTGCTGGTCATGCTCTGCAATCCATGTGCTTTGTTTTTTGCACTTGCAATCTCCATAATTTCCATGAGAATCTCAGAGGTCTTTTCCAAGCTAATGGATTCTGTGATAACACTACAAGTGATTTATGTCCTCAGCACCTTCAGTACAGTCCATGAATCATTCTTCAGCAGCATTTCACCCTCTTTATCTCATCACTGCGTGCTGTGTTGGGCTGATCATTAATCCATCCAACAATCCAACCTCTTTGTCTGGTGATCCAGGGAGCATAAGATCATTGGGATCTGTCCCATCACATCTGAATGATCAGGTCTCTGGCACGCTGCAGGAGGAGCTTTGACTTGGTGAGGGGAAGGAGTGACAGCTTTGCTGCAACAGCATCTGCAGCTGCTGGGCTTTGAGCTATGGGATACAGGTATGTCAGAGACTGGAGCTGCTTGGGGGTCATTAAAGTGACTTTTCTCTAGAATGACAAGTGGAAAATACTTGGATTTCCCAAGTTACTGGTGACTTAGAGAGTTGCCTGTTAGAGGCATAGTGCTTCCCATCTGAATTTTCTCCTTCCAAGGAGCAGGTACAGAGAACTAAGCCTCAAGCAAATCATAAACAGAAGCAGTAGTTCCCATAATTTAGATGTTCAGTTGTTAGTTCCTCAGCAGAGAGGCTCAAAGACAAGAATATTTAGCAAAAATACTATTATTTTCCAGTGTGTGTGTGTGTTGTTGAACAACTTGTCAGACTGAACTATCTAGGGAACAGATTTATCTCTACACCAGATTTTACAGCTTTTCCCTCAGGAGAGCAGCTCAGGGACATCTTTGTGCAGGAATTTAGTCTTCCTGTTCCTCAATGGGGCCATAAGTGCAGGAACTGCTTTGCAAAATAGATGTTTTAAATAGGACAAGTTTTCAAAGCAAATGTGGGAGTTCCTCCTGTTTATCCACTCTTTCCTTCTGTTTCAGGGGGAAGTGGAATTCCTCACAGTTGAAGGTGCAGGGTGAGGGCTGGGGGGGCTACTTTGCAGCTAACAGCAACAAGCACATTTTGCTTTGTTTGATTGCCAAAATCTTGCCTGAAACATTTATTTATAAAGCACAGCCCAGCAAACAGGCTGAACCATTTCTTCTGACATCTCAGGAGCAGAACACACCAAGAGCACACGCGTGCCTTGGAGCAGGCAGTGTGGGTGTTCTGGGTGCTCCCAGCTCTGACCAGGGTGACGACTCCATGGGCAGCTGGGAAAAGGCCCTGGCTGAAAGTTCCCAACCTCTGCTCTACCTGAACAGACTGATCTGAGCTCCAGGGAAGCCCAAATTAATGTTTGGCGTCTCTAGATCACACTATTGAGGGCAGCAGCTCACTGTCACCACCCACAGCACCCAGATTTGCCTGACTTTACTTTGTTTCAGCTGTTTTCATGTGGATCCACTTTCCAAACTCTGGAGCAGGAAAGCTGTCCAGGTTGAAAATGTCATGTCACTTGTATTCATCTTATTCCTCTAATGAATAACAGGGCTGACCAATACTAAGATAATCACAGTGCACTGCCAATTACGTTCTGTGAACAATCTGTTTTTCATTTTGTTACTGATAATTAATTATTTTATTGCCTCCTGTAGCTGTGTTAATAAGCAATGATACTTAAGCATATTTAAGTGTTTTAATAGTTGAAACATCTTTAGCCCTTTACTTGCTTTTTGTCAGTTCTTTAGCAGGGAAAGTTCATCTGCTGTGCAGAGGGAACATGTTAATGTGGCTCTAATGACTGCAGAATCAGACTCAGTTAACTGTTAAAGACCATAAAATACTATGAATATGGTCCAAACAGTGGTTTAGTGTGTCTGGAGTCTGAAGACATCTAGACCTCCTCCTAACAAGTTCATTTCTGTAATTGCTAGCATTATTACAAGGCTGCCTGGCTGTGGTGTTACTGGAGAGGGGTTTAAAGATTGCACAGAAGTCTGCTTTTAGTGTCCCTCTGAAAATCACTGTGGAAAATTAATTTCCTACGGTAACCAGGAATGTCCATGGTGGCTGTAGACACATTTGAAATGCAAGCACAGCTCTGAAATCCAAAGCTCTGGGACTGTCTCTGCAGAGCAGAGGCTGGGCAGATCTGGCCCTTCAGCTGCCCATTTCCCAGGGCAGTGTCAGGACAGGGACAGGTCCTTCTGGCTGCACTCTCCTCCTGAAGTTCTTCCCTCATAGGAACAAGCATGATCATGCCCAGCAGCTGTGGGAAATGCCTGGATGGGCCTCAACTTGTGTTTGAGTTGCTTTTGAACAGAAAAAAGTCATCCAAAGGTGCACCTTGTTCTGGGTTTAGAGACCAGAGTCCCACCATGAGGCACCACTGTGCTCATGCTGGCTCTTGGTGTGGCAGGGGACACCCATGGGGTACCTGAGTGCAGATTTCATTCAGTGGCTTTCTCCTTGTAGGCTTGGGTTGCTTTACACAACACAGTGCAGCTGGTCTCAGCAGGAAGAACCCCAAAGAGGAAGCAGGACCTGTCATGAGCCCCTAGGTCCATCTTCCTGCCCACCCATCCTCATGAACACCTGAGCTGTCTGTCTCCAGCACTCACCCTCATCCTTCAGTGCATCACATTGGACACACAAGGGCCTCTCTTGCCATTCTCTCTGCAATTTGTCCTCACTGCAGCCCTGTGGGAGGGATTCCCTCACCTCCCGTGATTTTCAGCATCCCTTGGGTAAGATGGCAGGAGGAAAGGTTTCCCTCTGCCCTGTAGTGCTGTGTTGAGCATTCCAGAAATCCTGGCTGGTGCAAATGCCTTCCATCTGCTCTGTATCTTACCTGGGTGGGTTGTGAGATGCCCAAAGGGTTCCAGAAGCAATTTGAACATAATTATGTTAAATTGTGAGGAACTCAGAGCACTGAAATATGGTGCAAAAATACTGCAATGCTGTTGCCCATATTCTTAATATGGCTTTTTGCCACCAAAAACTAAAATCAAGCTGTAAACGTGTGTGCTGTGTCCTCCTCTCACCTGACCTAGGAAGCAGCCAGCCAAGCAGAAAATCCAGTTCTTCCCCAAGGATGACAGCACGGGGTGTCATTCCTTTTTGCCATTCTTCTTTCACAAGGTACATTCCTCCCTTCTTGGCCTCATGCTCCTCACACCTTTCTCCACCTTCTCATCCGGACGAGCAGGTAAACTCAGAGGGCAAAACGTTCTCCGTGCCACTCTCTGCCGCTTCACCTCTGTTTGTTTGTTTGTTCTTTTTTTTTTTTTTTTTCTTCCCCTTCCACCTACCCCTAGAAAAAAGAGCCGGTGGCGCTGGCCAAGAAAACCAACAACACCTACAACATTGTTGGCACCACCTACGCCCTGAACATCGCCAAGGAGCCCGGCCTGCCCACCATCTCCAAGAGTGCTGCTGCCACTGCCACTGCCACCAGCGTGCCCCCGAAGATGCCCCGCCTGGAGGAGAAGCTCCCCGAGAGCAAGAAGACCTACAACAGCGTCAGCAAGGTAGACAAGATGTCCCGCATCGTCTTCCCAGTGCTCTTTGCCATTTTCAACTTGGTCTACTGGGCCACCTATGTGAACCGGGAGTCAGCTATCAAGGGAATGATCCCCAAACAATGAAACAGGTCACACAAACCTTCCATCAGTGAGCATCATCCCAGCAGGAATTCTCCAGGGCTTTCTTCTTTTCTTGTTTTGTTTAATTATGATTGTTCATTTGATATTATTATTATTATTATGTCACCCTTTTATAATGTAAACAAAACTGTGATTTTAATTTAATCCCATATATACTTTGATTTTGTTTACTTTGATGATGAAAGCTAAAAAGAAAAAAAATAAGGGATCATAACAAGTTGTGCCTCTAACATCTTAAATCTGCTGTCACTCATCTGATCAAGTCACCCTGTGCTGCCATCTCTTCTCTGTCACCTCCTGTGGTCCCTGTGGTCTTCATGCCTCTTCCATTTCATGCTGTCCCCAGGGGCTGCTGCTCTGGGGCTCCTCCTCCTCTGTGATGGGCTGCCCTAGCATGGGGGATGCTCCTGGACACCCGGGCTGCAGGGTGTGTCAGTCACTCAGCCAGGCTCCTCTTCAGTGCCTGGCACTTTGTGCTGGGTCCTGCACCTGGGCTGTGAATGCAGGTGAGCTGGTCAGCTGCAGGGACAAGGGAGCAGCCTGGCATGGGCCAGTTTGTGGCCTAGTGCCTGCTGGGGCCACCCTACCACTGCTGTGGACCCTAGAGCCATTGCAGGGGTGGCAACATCTAGGTCTTCTTCCTCTCTGTCTTCACCAAACCCAGCTGGTTTAGTCTCTCCAGACAAGAAAGGTGGGAAAAGTCCTGTCTGGCTGCTATCCTGCACTCCTGGGGCAATTCATGTTAGCAGGAAGTGTGGTTCCTACCAGGGAACTCATTTTTCTCAGCATCAGTCAGGAAGTCCAGACAGGAGCTTTAGGAAGCCTTGGAGCTGTGAGGCTGCAAGCACTCAGCATCAGGACTGGAAACCACAGAGCTCCTGTTCAGATGGATGGTCTGTCACATTCTCTTATGGCCCCATCCACTTATCCTTCTTAGCAGATCCTCTCTGTCCCAGTCCCTTCTTCCAGCTTCCCCTTCATCTTCCTCCGGCTGCTCAGCAGCTCTCGTTGGTGTCTCAGTGCTCACACGTGGATTTAGGCAGGGAAGCTCCCTGCTCTGGGCTAAGCCACACTGATGGGGAGCAGCAGAGCGTGGGGAGGCCCAGCTCATGGAACAGCCCTGCTCCAGTGCAGGATGTTCCCTGTGGGACCCACCACAGGGGTCAGGCAGGGGACAGGTGGTCCCCAAGACTCTCCATGCCCCTGGTGCATCCCCAACACCACGGAAAAACAGCAGAAGGGGCTCTTTGGAAGAGTAGGGTGACACCATTGTCCCACAGAGTCGTGTGAGCCAGGTGCCGTCCCACAAAGCAACTGAGGTACAACCCAGCCTAACACTGCACACTCTTCCAAGGAAATCCCTCCAGTGCCTTGGAGAGAGGCTTTTTCTCCCTTCCTGAGCATCACAGTGGACCCAAACCATGTTTGTCCCTTTACCAGCAGCAGCACAAAGTGGTGACATCCAAGCCCTGGATCCACGGGCACACTGTGCTCCTACAAGGAAGGACACCCTGTGCCTGACAGTTCCTTGGGGTAGCACAGTCCTGCTGCCACAGAGGGGTGCACTCTCCCTTTCTTAGGCCTCCCTCTGACCCTCTGGCTGCCCCCAGATCTGCCCCCAGCATGTTTTGGGCTCATGCAGCCAAGCCAAGACCCAGGGTGATGCTTTCAGCACTGCTTTGAGCCTCTGTGCCAGGCTTAGCTTCCCCCTGCCAATGCTGGAGCAGGGCTGAGCACAAGGCACAGGATTTGCCCCTCTAAAATATCCATGGGGGCAGTAGGATGGAGTGAGGAAGGCCTGGGCACTTTGTCCTGCAGCATGGGTGGCACTGGTGCATGTCCTGCCTGTCCCTTACCAATCTCACTGGCTCAACAGCAGTGCAGTCACTCCCCCTGCCCACAGCTGAGATTTGGAGAAGAGTTTGGAGATGTTCAGTCCAGTCCCAGGCTGTTGAGTCCACAAGAACATCCACATGGCTGACAACATTGGGAGGGAGGAACTAGACCCCCTCCCAAGCAGCTGTTAAGGAAACCAGCTCGGTCCACATCCTCTGTCACAGCATCTGCACCCCAAACTGTGTCATTTCTACAGTGCCTTTCATCCCCAAGGGCTCCCTGGTGGGTGGGAATACCCAGGAGCTGTCCTGCTCTGCCTGTAGCATCAGAGTGGAGGAGCAGAGGGGAGGGGGCACCATCCCAGCCCTTCTGCCAGGCATGGAGGACATCCTGGCTTCTTTGGCATTTGGTTCTGCCTCTTGGGTCCCCTGCTGCTGCTGCAGCCACCCCACTATTGCATCCCAGCTGCCCCATCACTGCCTCAAAGTGTCCCCAAGCCCCTTGTCCCCGAGGCACCCCCCACACTCCAGCAGTGAGTTCCCTTCCTGTCACCCTTCTGCTCCCTGGGCTCTCCAGTGGGAAGGGCTACAGCTCTCTGTTTTGGAAACATTTTCTTCAATAAGCTAGATGAAGAGTGTCTCATAAAACATTCATGTTACGGAGGCCTAAGTGAATGGAATAGAAACCCCACAACAAGCAAAACCAACATAATAAAATGGTCACAAAGAGTATGTTGTGTTTGCTAATGGAATTACAGCAAGTTTAAATACTGCATCCAATGACTTAGCTGACTTAGCTGGCCCTGCTGGAGAGGTGGTTTCCTCTGCTAGCCTGGGAATTCCCCAAAATCCCTTTTATCCCAGGAGCCAAGTCCGTGTCTGTCGGTGTAGAGCTCTTCATAAATCACCAGGTCTTACCATCAGCTTCTCAGCAGAGCTGGGGCTGCCTTTGCTGCCTGCCCGGGCCAGGTGGGCTCAGCGCTGTGGGGTGATGCTCAGGAGAGGGGCTGGGTCTCCCTGAAGTGCTGGACACATCACTGGGACAGCTCCTGATCCTCCTCCCTCCCTTCCTGCTGTGATCCGGGAATTCCCGCCTGTCCCTCGCCACCCGCCTCCCCTCTTGTCCCTCCCCAGGGCACTGCCCACCGAGCTGGCATCCCTGTGACACCCATCTGCTGGGCCTTCCAGAAGCATTGCCTGGTGAAGGCTGCCTTCCTGTGCCTGTGTGAGCACGCCTCGAAAGCCAAGTTGATTCCAAACCAAAGCCTGGCATGGGCTCTGAGATTTTTTGCCAGCTGGAAGCAGAAATACCGGCATCCTTTGGTTAAAGACAACAAACCAAACAGGATTTCTAGTTTGGCTTCCAAGCAGGAAAGCATTTCGGGAAGATAGTTATAAATAAGTGGTTTAACATTTCTTGCCAGCAGACATCACAGAGAAGATAATGTTCTTTTTTTATAAAACTGTCAGTGACTCAAATTAGGACTTTTCCTTCCCAGTTAACATGAGGCTGTTGATGGGGGCTTCTTCTAAGTGCTTGCCAGGCCACAGCTAATCTAGCATCAATTATTGGAGTTTGAGGCTTGCTGTGGTAGCATATAAGGGTTCCATTTTTATACCTGATCTGTATAGAAATTTATCTGTATATGACCACTGATAATCTAATACACAGTTGTGCAGAGAGTGGGCACTGTGAACCTCAAGACTCCAGTATTTCTTTTCTTCTGGAAAGGCCCAAACTTCCCTGACTTGAAGAGACTCTCGCAGGCAGGAACTGGAAGTCTTTTGAGGGTAATAAAAATGAGCTCTTGGTCTGCAGTCTTGTTTTGCAGCTTGCACCACCTGGGAAACAGTGCAGTCCCAGCCTGCAGCTGCATTCCCACTGGAAATGTCAAAATGTCATTTTGGCACTGGTAGCTCACCCCTTCCCTCTTCTGAAACTGCACATGGGCAGCAGAGAGCTCAGCCTGGAGAGGCAGGGCAGCTCCTCTGGGGTCCCTCAGCAGGCAAGGACAGCAGCACGTGGTCACTGAGAGCTCCACTTTAGTGTTGGCACAGAGAACATCCCCGTGGGGTGACAGGAGAGGGCTGGGGCAGAGCTGGTGCCTCAGTGCCACCTGTTCTCCTAAGGGCTGATGCAGTTACCCTCACAGAACATCTTGAAAGCTTCTCAGACACCACCCAGCAGGGCTGTGACATTCAAGACAGAGCTTCCCTGTTCTCCCTTGTGCAGCCAGCTCTGCCCAAGCAAAGCTGGCTGCACCACGGTCAGCACAGTCCCCTCTGTCCTGATCACTGCCAGCTCAGTGGCTCTGGCAGGGTCCTGGTTTGTTTGCTGCAGGACACTCCTGTGCAAGCAGACTCCAGGCTTGCTGTTCCCAGGCACAAGATTGTCCCCAGCCTGTCCCTGCTAGACCATCCTGTGGGCACCAGGTGCATCCATTTCTCATCCTTGATGTCTTCTGTCCGTGTCTTGGGTTCCTTTCAGCTGCCCCTTGAGAAGGATTTCACCACATCCCAGGAAAGGGTTTCTCCTGTTGCAGGTCACTCCTCTCTTCTGCTAAGAGTGTCTCTGAAACATTCAGAAACCTGAGGCTGCTGCCTCTCCAAGGGGATCTAGGAGAGTTCTGCAGCACAGAGGATGCTCTCCCAGAAGGCTTTCCTTGGGAAGCTTTGGCAGGGATGTGCTAGTGCCCTCTTTTCCACGTTCTTGATCCTGGCAGTGGTGGAGAGCTGGGTGGGGCTGTCACAGCATGTAGTGTCAGGCCAGCCCCTACTCCAGGCCCTGTTCCCCAAATTTTATCCCTCCCTGGGGCCACACTTCAGCCCACTCGATCAGACACCTCTGTGGATTTTGCAGACTGCAGAGAAACATTTCCATAACTCCTGTTGGGGTTGGGGAGGGCTCAACCAGGGCAAAGGACACATTGATGGAAACGTAAATACTCTATTAATATTAAAGTAGGAAGAAAAAAACATCCAAGCAACTCACCAATCCTCTCCATATCAAGCTAAACTACTTCTGAAAGTAGTTTTGGCAAGAGGCCACAGCACAGATGAGATTGATGGCTTCCAGGTATAAATGTTTACTGTTTGACCTTGTTATTGTTTCATCAGCCAAAGGTTTTTACATATTTATATATATACACACACACGTGTGTATGTGTGTGTATTTATGCTTACAAACTCTTTGCATCTAAATATCAAACCTCTTTGCCTTTGAAAGACAGAATGGCCACTTTTAATTATGTTACTTCCATCTCATTCTCTTGGCTGAATCTTCTAGTGAAGTGAACCCTCTCCACTGGGCTTTGGGAGGCACAGGGAATAGAAAGAGCAAGGGAGAAGAGCCTCTCCCCTTTCTGGGGCTCTGCTGCATGGAGCAAGGTCACTGCTGGCAGTATTTTCAGGAGAACTCAGTCCCCAGTGTCATAGCTGCTCCAGCACAGCCCTTGTCCTGCCCTGGACAAGGGGATGCTCCTGAACGGCTGAGTGCTACAAACAATTGCTCCTCACCCCACTGCACAACCAAGGAATGTGCAGTGTGAGCTCTCCACCCTCAGTCTGCTTCAGGAGGGAGCACAAAACCTGGTGAGACCCTCTCCAGCTGTCCCTGGCCAGGGCAACACCTTGGCCTCTCCTGCCTGGCTCAGGGGAGGGCTGGCACTTGGCCTCTGCTCATGCTGGTGGGATGCAGGGATCCCTGACAGTGTGGTCACTCTGGGAGGGGTCAGCAGGAGCACAGGCTGCTGTCCTGATCTCAGCACAAGCAGGACCACACACAGGTGTTGAGTGGCCTGTGAGCAGTGGGTGAGCAGCCCCTCACAGAGACACCCAAAATCAGCTCCCTCAGCTTCACCCCTGCCTCTCCCCTGACTTAGAGGAAGCATTCAGGCTGTGAACCTGCAATTGCACTTGGAGCTCCTCTGCTCCCTCCTCTGCTGCTGCAGAGAGGCTGAGGCAGTCAACAGTGACAGGGAAATTAATCCACAAACACCAGAGGTTTATGTCCAAAAAGGAGACAGAGGAGTCCTTTTACTTTATTCGAATAAATGGAGAGGCCATGGGGCATTCCCCTGGGGTCTCTCCAATTTTTGGAGGATGCAGCCTCCCTTTTATCCCAATTTCCTGGCCACATTTCCCTCTCTCTTTACCCCTTGGCTGTGGTACTTGAGAGGTACAGACTTCCCAAACACCTGATACCTAAAATTTCCCTCTAATGTAATTTAATTTTTAATTCTTATGGAATTTATGGTTTCTCCCCATTGTTTCTTTCATCTTTCAATACCCAGTTTCATTTATTAGCAAACCTACAGTTTGTTTCTAAGGCAAATGCCTTTTTTCCATTCATCAATTGGTGGAATCCTTCCCTTGTTCCCTTTATCTCTCAGTGCTAGTTTTATCCACCAGCAGACCCACAGCTTGTTTGGAAAGATAAATCCCTCCTTGCTCTCAGCAGTGAGGGCCTTGTGGTGTCCCAGCCAGGAGTGAAAGATGTCACCAATTCTTGTCCTGGGTCTGTGCCTGCCTCCCACCACAGGAATCTGTGCTGCTTTGCACAGTCTTGGATTCGTGTTGGTCCCAGCCAGTGCTGCCATCCTCCACCACGAGTGGGGCAATGTTGGTTTTTGCTGGTGAAGCTCTAGGACAGAACATGTTCAGCTATTGTGTCCTGTTCTGTTGTGTCCTGTTCCTCTCCGTCCTGTTCCCCACCAGTGCAGATCTCTCCTGCACAAAACTTTCACAGTCTCATCTGCTGAGAGAGGGAAGCCTGGTTTCATGTTTGCTGCGTGAGCCAGGGTGCTCCCACAGTCTTTGAAGGCTCTTGGCTCTTCTCCTCAGTGCTGCTTGAAGGCCCTGTCAGCTTGGTAAGACCCTTGGCTCGTGCTGCACTGTGAGCTGCACTCTGGCTCCCCTGAAAAGTCTGTCAGTGCCTCCTGTCTTTCTGCAAGGCACCCAGCAAATGTAACAGCAGCCATACGTCGAATGATTTGATTTTTGCAACCACAGAAAGCAGGGGCAGAGCTGGGAAACCTGAGTCACTGCTACACTGCCTTTGCCAGGCTGCATTTAGAGTGGAAGGGCTCCTCTGTGCTGTCACCAGGGAGTTTCTCAGTGTCCCCAACGCAGTCAGGTGCCTCGAGCATCTCTTCATCAACCGGATTGTCCCTGTCAGCTCACCTGGGCATAGCTGCAGGCAAATGTCCTACCTGCAGCTGAGGGCACAGCTGCTCCTTTAGGCACAGAGAGTGGCACTAGCACCATGCCAGGGCAGCCCATCCCGAAAAAGAGCACACCCAGCAAATCAGAGAACAGCACCATTGTCACTGCCTCAGTCTGTGCCCAAGTACGTCCTCGGCTTTTCTTTCCATCTTGTGAGACTCTCTTTAGAAAGGACCTAGCTGGCAGCAGTTTAATGCATGACAATCCTGTTATTACAGCTGTAAATAAATAACAACTAGGGAAAAAAATGCATTTTTAAAATTTTTTGTTGATTTATTTTCACTATCGACTAGCTGGTAGCCACTTTCTTAAGGGATTTCTCATGGAAACTGTGACCTTTATTCTCTCTATTTCTCTTTCTTTCTGAGATTTTTTTCTGTGTTTCAAATGCTTTTTGGTGCAATGTTCAATGCCTGTTTGTATTTTTGAATTGTATTTTTCAACCTTTGCTGGAAAAAAGAAAAAAAAAGGCCCATTCTAATTGGCAGGATTTTTAGTCCTGCCATTTTTTTCAGCTTTTAGCTTTTTCAGTAAGTTAAAGCAACAGAAAAATGCCTCAAAAAATTACAGTGAAGTTCTGAGGAGAGATTAGAAAACATCAGAAACGAGAAGTACATGAGTAAAATCAACAAGCTGAGTGGAGGAGGAGGAGGACTCTTGAGACACCTACTAACCTCCTGATGTAGCACACAAGGTGGGACTAGACCACTTCACTGAATTAAATCACTCGCTTTTCCACTCTGCCCACTCTCTCGAACTCCGATAAAAACAAATAAAAATCCATATTTTAAAAAAAATCTGGTTTTTGTCATCAATTATTTTCCTTTGGTCTGTTTCTCAAAGGCAAATCCTCTGGGCCTTGGACCACCTGCCCATTTGGGGAGTTTGACAAGCAAACGAGCCACCCATTAAAAAATAATATTCTGGGGGAAAGTCAAAGAGCTTGCGAATATTTTCTGGTGCCCATTGTGTAATGTTTAAAATACTTTCCAATGACAGGGGAGTGGAATGCACGAGGTTTGTTGAGTCAGATTGGCTGGGGAGTTTGGGGACCAACTGCAAGACAGGGTGGTGGGGATGTGAGTGGTGGGAGAGGAGTCTGAAGATTGCTTTGCCCTCAGAGTGGATGACCCATGGTCAGACACCGCTGCTCCAGGGACCTTTTGGGCATTTCTCTGTGTACAGCAGGAATCAAACTTTCTGCTTCTCTAGGGACAAGAAGAAGAGGCTTGGCAAGGACCTAAACTGCCAGAGGGCCGAGTTAGATGGGATGTTGGGAAGGAGTTCTTCCCTGAGAGGGTGGGCAGGCCCTGGCACAGGGTACCCAGAGCAGCTGTGGCTGCCCCTGGATCCCTGGAAGTGTCCAAGCCCAGGCTGGGTGGGGCTGGGAGCACCCTGGGACAGTGAAAGGTGTTCTTACCTATGACAGGGGTGGCCCTGGATGGCCTTTAAGGTCCCTTCCAATCCAAACTGACCGTGGCTCAGACACCTTTTCTGCAGGGTGTTTAGATTGTGGCTCCCCTGTGGATGTAAGATTTACACATGCTATATTTAATAGCACATGGCCAGCCATGCCTGTGGGGTCTGCTGAAAGGGAAGTTCGGGGTGTGGGGGCTCCATTTGGACACTCCATTGCATCTCCTTGGAGCCATGAGATGTTATATTTAGCAGCTAATGGAAAGAAGGATTTCTCTCTCCATGTAGAAAGATCTGAAATTAAGCAAACCTCTCCAAAGGCAAAAGCAGAGGACAAATCACCTGTGAGAAATGCTGAAATTTATCCTACTGCATTAAACTTGAAACTTGCCATGTTTCCCTGGACTCTTTTCTGCATTTTTAGTCAAAATGTTGATGATTTACCCAAATCCAACACATTCAATGGGGACTCCCCCCTCCCCCCAGCTACCACTGGGAAGTAGCAGGAGAAGAAAATAACTCCAGTGACAGCATCAGTTGTTTTCCACGCCTGGAGAGGGAGCGAAACGCCCTCCGCCTTCCCCGGATTCCCTGAGCACCATCTGTATGCTGCACCAGGGGCTTGCTGGTGGGACAATATCTCCAAACATATTGCAACCTTGGACAAAAAATTAAAAAAAAAAAAAAGTTATACATTTGAATTTGCTGCATTCAGCTGAATCCTCCCTCTTCCTCCGAGATTCGGATGACAGAGGAGGCTTGGGAGAGCTGGAGCTCGCAGCTGCTGTGGCAGATGGAGAGTTATCATGGGTCTGAGCAGTACAGGCTGCATACTTATGTCTTCCTGAGGAAGGAGCAGGGCCTCAGCAAGAGCAGCCCACCACTGTTTGAAACCATAAAAACTCTGAGTTCAACTTTTCACCCTCTCTTGCCAGCCCCTCAGCCTGAGCCCTTCCCTAATCAAGACTTCACAGGGTTGGTCCCAGTCTGAAAAGATCTTCCTGACTCAGATGACAAAAATAAACAGCAATGTGAAATGCTTCCTTGCATTATCACTTCTCTATTTGAACCTAGAACAAGGACCCTGAAGAGGAACAGAGTGTAATTGCAGTGTCCACAGAAAAGAAATAGTAATGAAAACAGACAGAGCCGGGAGAATTGGCAGAGAAGAGGCAGAGCTGAACAAGTATTTATTACCCCAGCACTTAGTGCTCAGGCTGACAGGTGTCTCAGGAATGCAATAGCTGGGTTTTATTATTAGGTGCTCATAACACAGAAGTGCTTGGGGTGAGGGGAGGGCAGAACTGCTGACGTGTGGCTCCTGAGGAGCTGGGGAGCAGAGAATTCCTCCCCTGTACCAGGCTCTAATGTGGCCAGTGGGGATGGCTCAGCCCCACAGACTCGTGAAGGAAAGGATCCACTCTGAGGCACAGTGGTTTTCTCCTGCCTTCAAAGGATTGCTGTTTCAGAAACCTCTTCTGCAAGCCATCTCCTCGTGAGCTGGGGTGAGTTCCCCAAAGCCAGCCCTCACATACTCCTGATGCCTTAGGATTTCAGGATTTTAGCTTTTATATTTTTTCATGGGTTTGTAATCCTGAAATTCTTCAGTGGATAACTCTAAACTCCACATACAGTGCTAGCTACTGTCTTCACATTTTGGTCTGACACAACAATTCCTCTCCAGGCCTGGCAATCAAGGACACCTCACTGTCTCAGGCCCTGAGAAATGCAAACAAAAGTGAGCTGGAGGGAGCAAACTTGGGGTGAATGACTTCATTACCTGAAGCTGTAATTGGAATATTAACCCTCAATATGCAAATGGACCAAATTTATAAAAGTTTGAAAACTCATGACCTGTTGTCCATTTTGGGTGTAGCCCCTGGGCCCTTCAATAAATATACCTGCTCTTTATTCCCTTAATTTTGTCTGGCCTCTCCTTTTACGTAGCCCCATAAAGGCATCATTCGGGGTGGGATGATCAAAAATCCCAGCACCAAGGAAGGGTTCCTCCTGCAGAAGGAGCTCTCTTCTCTGCTGCCTTCCCCCTTCCAACACTGCACAACTCCCATCTGCAAGCTCTTCCCAGAATTATTGATGCTGAATGATTTTCTGCCTTTTTTTTCTCTTGTATATTCTCTGTATTCTTTTCACACATTGTAGCTCTGTAGCCTATTATTCGTAGCTCGTTTTCCCTGTCGGGGAGGCAGGAGCTGCTCCAGCCCTGCTCTGACCCCAGGGAAAAGGAGTGGAAGTTCCTTAGGTCTCCTCCTTGGACAGCCCTGCATCATTGCCAGCCAAGCTGGTGTTTAGCCCGTGTGCTGCTGTGGTCCCTGCTGCAGCAGAAGGGTTCAGGTGGGATTTGGGCATCCCCTACACCTCACCCCGGGGCTACAGAGGGTCCTGCAGCGGGGATTTGCCTGACACAGCCACAGGACACTCAGGTGGGACAGCAGGGACCTTGAGCCAGCAGGGCTGTGCCACCCCCATCACCACCACATCTGGCAGGCAGAGAGAAAACCTCTCTTTAAAACAGCCCCTGGGGGATTTTCTTCCAAAGGGGAGAGGTACAGGAGCTGGCTGAGCATTAGGTACTTTATGAAAGTGCTTTGGGATGCCCCATAAATAGCAGTGGAGGCTGTGGCAGAGGTTTGTGAGAAGCAGGACTAAGGCAGGGACAGTCCAAGGACATAAGGGAGGACAGGCTGGTAGGAAAAAGCAGTATTTTGTTTATTACACAGATAGCACAGCTGGGGAAAAGAAGCCAAGCTTTCCGGTCTATAAACTCTCCTTGGGATGTGGTGCTGTAAACTTCAGGCTTAGAGCTGAGAGTAAGTCTGTTCATGAGGCAATCAGAAGGCAAAGACTTCCAGCTGCCAGCAAAGTGGCAACTTGCTTGAAAGGAGAAAGGTGCTTCTTGGGATTTCATGAAGAATAGGAGACAAAATAGTATTGCTGAGTTCATTCAGGAAAAAAAAAAACAAAAAACAAAAACAAGACAAAAGGAAAAATAAACAGGCAGTGATCTGGATTTTAAAAAAGATACAGAAATCAGTATAGTATAGAAAACTGCTCTGAAGTCAACACAATTTTCTCAGCATATGCAGGCTGTACACTTGCCCAAGAAGCCTGGGAGCTGTAAGTCTACCCTATGGCAGACCCACACATCCACTCAGACCTGAGCTGGAAATGACCATAACTCACCAACCCATCTCCCAGCATCCAAAGGAAGCTGCTTAGCCTCCTCTTATGATTTCTCTTTGAAAAGTGAGTTTTTCAATATCTATGTCTGACTGTAATCTCCAGTTTGCCTGTAAAAGTAGCCTTTGCCTTCTTACTGCCTTACTACATCCAGCATAAATCAGGAGGGGTGGTGAGACAGGATTGATAAGGAGGATTTGTTATGCTTGAATGACCATCTATAACCACTCATTGCTGAGTGACTCCCCCTCCCTCCTCAGGAGAGAAGCTGCTGCCAGAATACAGTCATGTTCTAGTGTGAACACTCAATCCACTGGGACTGGGGAACCTCACTCACATCCTCATTGTGGGCAGAGGGCTGGGTTCACCTGACCGTGGTTATCACAGAATCACAGAACGCTCTGGGTTGGAAGGGACCTTAAGGATCATCTCATTCCAACCCCCCACCATGGTCAGGAACACCTTCCACAGGAGCAGGTGGCTCAGAGCTCCACCCAAGCTGGCCTTGGACACTTCCAAGGATGGCAGTGTTATAAAGGGAAGCATCTCTAAGCAACTTCCCCATCCCAGAGATGTAGAGGTTGATCTACATCTCTACATGGGGGTCTGTCATCACAGATGTCCCAGGTAGGGAGCAGAGATGTGCAGAGCTCCCTGTTTGGGGTAAGGATGCTCCAGGGCACATCCTGTGCTGGCCACGGGGAGCTCAGGGTGGCCAGAAGTTGCATTTCACCCTCAGCAGCCACTCCTCTCCCTCTTGGGTTGCCATGCAGGCAGTGCAGTGCAAACCAACTTCCTGGGAGCGTGCTGGGGATCAGCACCCCACCAGAACACCAGTGCCTGTCTGCTGGGATGAGCAGGCAACTGGATGGAAAATTCAGGGTAGAAATGAAGTCCAGTTGTCACAGCTCTGGTCTCCTTCAAGGGATACAGAGACGAGGTCAACATGTTTGGTGGTTTTTACCAAATTATTGCTGGGGAGTTGGGTGACATTTTCGTCCCCTTGCTAAGTTTGGAGAGTAATTGTTGTGCTGCTTGTTTGGGCTTTTTGCAGTCCAGCTGTCTGGGGACCTAATTTGCGTAATTTTTTCGGGTCCTGGCTAATAATGACATCATGTAAAACTAATTCATTCTGCTGGACTGAGAGTGGGCTTTGTCGTCATGGTAACTTCTGATTTGGAGGCTTGCAGGAAGGAGACAGGTAAGTGCTTGAAATTGCCATATTTCAGCATGGTTTCAAATGCCTTGGACATCTGAGGCCCATTTTCCATAAATGAAATTTCAAGCCTTGTTGAAGTACTTTGTAAACAAAATTCATTTATTGCCTGAAGAAAATGGAGGGGAATTTTGTTGCAGAAAGTACTTTCAGAAAAAATTAAGGTTTCATGAAGCACTCTACAAAATAATGGGAGTTACGCAGAATGTGCTAATGCTGCTTTGTTCCCCAAATCCTGGAGAGAAGTGATCCTTTCCCTGTGAGGAGACAAAGCTCAGTAGCTCTCAGGGCTGGTCCAGCAAGGCAACTTTTGTGCTGGGGGAGGTAATGAAGAGGGACAGAAGCAGCTCTGATGGGAGTAATTCCTAATTAGTTTCAAATGTATCCCCCACAAGTGTGCTGTGTTCTACCTAGTCTGAATCAATGAGCCTCCCCGTTCCCAAAATTTGGGTCAATGTGTACTATATTAGTCAAAATACTCTGGAAGCCAAGAGCTTCCAGAGCTGGATACCAACCTGCTTGTTTGGAGCTGTGATTATGAGTGCTTGTGGCTTCTTTGGAAATCAAACAGGAATGATGACCCCCTCTGGATACAAGTTATTCTGAACTGGGGTTGTAGAGGGATATTTCCAGCTAGGAAGCCCTGGGCTTCTGAAGGAAGATTTGGAGAGGCTGTGTAAAATCAGCAAAAGCTGTACAGAGCTGATTTCCTTTCCAAGTGAAAGTCAGCCTGGACCCAAAGGCAACGCTCAGCATTTGGCATCTGCATCCAGCCAATGCTCTGGTGTTGGAGCCTTTGATTCTGTAGCCCCCTGAATGTTCTCCAAGGGGACATCCCAGGTCTGGGAGTGCAGCTGTTTGGCCAATCACAGTGTGAAAGGAGAACTTGGTGCATTATTGTTACCAGGATCTGGGCTGCAGCCTTTATCCAAACCCTCTTCAGCATAATTTATATATTCCCCTGAAGTGCTGCGTCTCTTCCTTTGCTTGGAACAGGGTGGCCACTTGGGGGAAAGCTAAAACAATCCCCTGGCACTAAACCGTTGCATAGAAAATGTCATTTTCTTCAAGGCAGGTGGTAAAAGAAACTGTTTAAGCTTAGCTGCAGCTGGTGGTCTGGGGAGGAAGGGAAAGAGGGCGATAATGAGAGGAAATTAAATGTTCAAAGTCAGTTTGGGCAGGGCTTGGAGCAACCTGGTGTGGTGGAAGGTGGTCCTGATGGAATGAGATGATCCCTAAGATCCCCTCCAACCCAAACCATTCTGTGACTTTATGAAACCCAGGTGGGTCTGCAAAAATCCCCAGCCCAGTGCAGTTTGTTGAGCCCCACAGCTGCTGCAGGAAGCAGAGGCACCAAGTGGAGAATAGGTGGAGAATATTTAGGAGGAGAGGGATACCTGGGACAGGATTGCTACTGGTGTGGGACTGGGCAGAGCTGGAACTGTTCTGGGCTGGGTCAGGATCCTGCTCCAGCCCCATGAATGTTCAAAGCCCTTCTTGGGAATTGCACCAGCCCTGGCAAAGGAGAGAGATTCCCCCAGCAGGATGGAGTGTGGTGGTGAGGAGGGAGCTCTGGGGGCTGTAACCCCAGGGCAGAGCAGCAAACTGGGGCTGTGTTTCTTGGGCTCACAAGGAGCCAGTCCCCAGTGTACAGAAGTGCCTGAAATAGAAATAGCTGGAAAGGAGGAGGTTTGAATGGCTCCAGCCCTTCTCCATGTGATTTTCTCAAACCTTCAGCACAGTTGTTGCTTCTTTTGGTGGCAGAAGCTATTCAGGGAATTTGAACTAAATTTTTGCACCAGTTTAGGTGCCTAGAAATTGCATTTATTTAAAGGAAATAAGTCATTTGCTGAAAACATACTGTCCTGTTAAGCAAAGGCAGGTATTCCTAAAATTAACCCAATGTCAGTGCAAGTCTTTGCTGGGCTCCCAATCTGCAGGCACTGAAGTGGGAGAGCCCAAAGCCTTATCTAAAGAGTGACTGATTTCTGATAGCACTCAAACAGCAAATGATTCCTGTGATCTCGGGCTCTCTTTTGCTCTCCTGTTTCCCACAGATCCTCAGCAGGGCATTTTCCCAGCCTCCAGTGGTCTGTGGTGCCTGTAGGAGCCACGTCCTTGTGTTTAATTATGTTCTCCTTTGTTGGGGATTCTGAGGGGACCCTCACTGCTCTCTGCAGCTGCCTGGGGAGGGAGGAGCTGAGCTCTTCTCCCTGGTACCCAGGGATGGGATGTGCAGCTGTTCAAAGCTGTTCTAGGGGAGGTTCAGAGTGGACATTAAGAAACATTTCTTTCCAGAGAGAGTGGTCAAACTCTGGAACAGCCTTCCTGGAGAGCTGGTGGATGCCCCAAGCCTGTCAGTGTTTAAAAGTTGCTTGGGCAATGCCCTTAATAATTATTTTCACTTTTGGTCAGCTTAAAATGGTCGTGGAGTTGGACTAAGGGATCATTGTTGATCCCTTTGGATGGAAAATCTCTGATTATAATAATTCTCAATGAGTTGTTCTATGATTTGGTCTTGAACTCATTTATGACCACAGAGAGGAGTTTCTTGTTTTAATTGTGGTATAAAACCCCCACTTTATTTAGTTTATTTAGGTTTGGAGGCTCTGGTTTTCTCTTCCATTTGATGTCTCCTTGCATGCTTTCATGAGAAAAAAAAATAAACCCTTGGTCTCTGTCCACCCTGCCTCACATAACAATACACTCGGATTTCATGCACTATTTTAAAGAATCACAGAATAGTTTGGGTTGGATGGGACCTGAAAGGTCATCTAATTTCAATCCCTGTAAGCAGGGATAGACCAGGTGGTATCCAAGTTAAATATCTCAGTCACAGGGGCTGAGGGAGCCAAGGGCTGTGCACAGTGACATCTCAGCCCAAATCCCCATGGCAGGGGCTGAGTGTAGCTCCAGCTCACCCCTCCCCTGGGTCTGACAGGCTGCAGAGTCATAACCTGTTGCACTCGAGGGCTTCCTCACCTCCTGGAAAGAGCTACAGGAGATCAGAGCTGGGTTTGGGCAGTTCTGTGTTTTGTAGGAGCTTGCTGAGAGGCAATTCACAGGACAGAACGAGGTTTCTGTAACTGGGGGACAGATGAGAGCTACATGGGGGCAGTGGCAGTGCCTGGAGGTGCTCTCCCTCTGCCCTGTCCCAGCTCCCCTGCTCTGCTGGGGCTGCTGCTGTCACAGTTCTGATGAGGCTTTCCCCCCCTCTCTTTGCCCTTGCTCTGCTCAGCTGGAGCTCTCCAAGCTCAAGTTGAAGGACTTCCATTGTCCTGCTCCCGACTGCTGCCTGCCAGTCATGCCCAACTCCCGTGCAGGGGAGTCTAAAGATGTAGATAAATATTTCTTAAGAGCAGAGTTCACTTTATTAGTGATCAGCACAGCTTTTCTGGGACAAAACATGGATTTAGAGCTTAATCCCTGGCTCCTGCTGTGTTGCAAGCTCTCTCTAAAACCTTTATGGACACCAAGGCCATTTTGGAGTTTCAAAGTTAAACAATCCCTCTCTCCCCTGCATGTGAACACCGGCAGGATTAGAGAATCAAAGCCCCAGTTGTGAATATATTTTGGTTCTGAGGTTATCTCCCTGCCTTGAACCTGCTCGTGTGGCATGACTCCAAATCTTCCTAGCTTATTTCCTGTGCTCAAGGCTAGAGCTGGTCAGGGAAAATCAAAACAATCACAACCCTCCTGATGCATGAATATGCTGTAAACAAAAGAGACAGTGAATTTTAGCATAAATAAATATTAATTTGGGGGGGTTTGGGGAAACTTTTTATTTATTTGCCATCTGCGATTCTGCTGATTAAAAAATCGTCCCATCATCTGATCCAAGACAGCAAAGGTCTGGCTGGGGCTTGGCTGGCTCACTCTGTGGCACAGAGATCACTTTGGAGGCAGATGAACCCTATGGTTAATTTGTGTCTGACACGCTGAAAATGGCTCATCAAAAGTATCAGGCAAAGAGCTAAAAATTTTTCAGGGAGAATTCAACAAACACAATCAGACCCCAGTGCAGGGTTCATGTCCCCTTTAGAAGTGGGGGCTCAGATCAGCAAAGCCCTCACTTGGAACTGCACTTTCCTGGCTTCAGCCTGAAATTCTGGAAATATCCTCCAAACACAGTAATTTGATGTTGGAGAGAGAGGGAGGGAAAACACAAAGGATGACCAGTAAAGTAAATGTGCAAGGAAGAAAAATCAGCGGACAAAAGGCTTTGCTCTGCCAGCAGTCAAACCATTCAGGCAGCCACAATAGCTGCTCCCTCCTCATCCTGTGCACCCCAGCCCTGTGCATTTGTGGTTATTATCTTGCCTGGACCAAATAGGTGTTGACAAACAAAAACCCATGTAGCTTTGATCTTCCATGTGTGCACGGGCAGAGGGAAGCTGTCGCCTGCCCCTCGGTGCCTGTTTCTCTCGCCGTCCTTGCTCTGCTGTATTCCCATGGAACAAAGACCTGAATGGTGACAGAAGATAAATTAAGGGTTTGAAAAACTATTAGAATGATTAGGCACCGAGGCACAGTGCGGGGGGAGAGCTGTGGGGTCACTCCTTCAAGGGCTGGAGGGCTCTGAATTCTGGGGAGGTTTGGCTGGCCAGGTCCTCAGGAGAGGAAGGAGAAAACTGCAGAAAGCCAGGAGTGATGGTGGCTGCTGCCATCAGCTGTCCTGTGACTGGCTGCCCAGATAAGGGAACCTAACAGCAAGGGCTTTTTTGGCTCCACTTCTCCATCCTGAGCTGCCGTGGGAAGCAAATCCCAGCCCTGCCAAAGGAGGGGGGAAGTGAGAGCCTGGAAAGCAAATAGAAAAGGACAAGGGTAACTCATGAGAGCTGAGTGAGACATGGAGGGTTCTGGAAAGGAAGTATCCATGCACCTGTCCCTTTCCTTAAAATTTCCTCTGGGAAGATGGGAAAAGAGGCACAGCAAGAACCTGGCTTTACCTGCCGTGGCCTCTTCTAAAATGTGCTGTTACTGTGCAGACCTCCTGCCTTATGTACTCGGGAAGGAAATTTCTGAGGAGGACAATGGTTGATGAGAGCAGTGCAGAGTTCCTTGGTGCTAAGGGCACATGCTGGAGATAAGGATTATTCCTTCCATTACACGGCTGGGGAGCTGAGCACTGAGAAATCCCCCGCAGGCTCCAATCAAGACAGTTCAGAGCTGCAAACAGCCCTAGACCACGATATTTCTCAATGGAAAATGCTGCTTCTCAGGATGGGATGAGAGGCTGAAAGTCTCTAGGGCACCTGGATGGCAAGAAATAGCAGCATGGAAGGGGAAGAAAAAAACCCACAGAGTCAAGTCGCTGTCATTAATTTACTGTTTATTAGGTGTGCTGGGAGTCTGAGTGGTCCATACATTTCCCTTCTGTGCTACTGTTCCCAGAGCACTCTGTTTATTCTTTCGCCCAGGTTTGGAGGAAAGCTTTTACCTCCCCAAAATCAGACTTGGTGTCAATGTAAAATGAGATCATTACTTTCTTGCTGGCAGAGTGGTGTGAAACAATGGTGACTCAAAAAATAGTAATCTCTATAAAACCAAGATCTGGTCTCACTTGGCAGGTGTTATTTATTTTTCCTAGCAGAGGGAACAAGAAATTGTAGCTGGATTCTCCAGTTGGCTTCCTAAGATACTACTGTGACATTTTAATGATCTGATTCCCCTCAAAGGTGGCATTTTCACTTGTTCCGCTGACCTACCACCGTACATTCGTTGTGAAACAAACTGTCTGCTATCAGCCCTGACATCTCAGGCTAAGAGGAAAATAAAATAACTATCTGGGAGACCAGTGTAGTGAACGGACTCTTCCCCCTGAAAATCCTTCTGAGGCCACAGGCTCTTTGGGACCATGGCAGAGGCTGTCACTAGGGGTGCAACTGTGGGATGCTCCTGGCCAATTAACACCGTGTTCCACTCATTAGCACATGGCTGAAGTTGTTGTTCATGCTGCGAGACCCTTTTCTCCTCTGTCCGCCTTGTTTGGAGGAGTCACAGCGGGTAGAAATGCTGTTTGTGGTGGGCATGGCTTGGATATGGTGATCTGCAGAGGATGTGGCTTCCAGAGCGCCCTGCCCCACAGCCAGGCTCTCCTTTCCACTCTCCGGAGAAAAACTGGTTCATGCTGGTGTAAAATGTGTGCAATGAATAACACAACTACAGCAAAATAGTTTATGTAAAGCACTGATGTGGGAGAAGTTTCATAAGAGGTTTCATACCTCAAAAAGGCCTTTTGTCAAAAATAGAAGCTTTTTCTGTAAGGGAAAAAAAAAAAAATCAAGTTTCTTGCACAGTCTTCCTGTCGTGCTAGCTGCCATGGAGACCTCCTTTTCTCCCAGAGTGCAAGATGCTGCTCCAGTCCTTTTGCGAGCAAGACAGAGAGCAGAGGCAGCCCTGTGGGGAGTGACTGGGCTGGGGACACCAGCTGCCACCCACCGGGGTACCTGGCCCCGTGGCACAGCCCAGTGTGGGCTGAGCTCTGTGTGTGAGATATTCCAGGGGGCCACGAGCTGGGGCTGCTGAGTAAGCCTGGTCTGGTGGGACCAGGCATGGGTGAGCTGCCAGTGTCACCTGGGAGGGAGCAGAGAGGGGAAACTGGCTGGGAAATTGTGTGGAGAAACATCCACCTCTGCCAGGAGACCGGGACAAACCAAAGCTCTGAGCTGCTGAACCTGCGGGTGATCGCTGACACCCAGCACCAGCAGCGGCTTTCCTTCCTCTCCAGAGGAAACAGGGACACAGCAAAACCCCAGAGAGGCAACAGCCCTGCTTCAGAGGGGCAGCACAGCTACAGGGACGAGAATCCAGGCAGGGAAACCAGGCCATGGGAGTCAATGCAAATGACTTTGATCACGGAGTTTCAAGCCCATTTGCTCTGTAGGAAGCACGGCTGTCAGCAGGGGTAGGCAGTGAGAGGGGTGGGATCTCACAGCTTGTGAGATGACATGAAGAATGTGGCAGATGCTTTTTTTTTTCCTCCCCTAGCTTCAGAGGGCCCTTAGCATCACTTTAGGGGCCCAAAGGATTTCAAGTCCCAGCTTCTCTGTGGAGCTAAGTGGCAGCACTGGGTAAGTGTTGGTGTTGCTTCTGCAGGGCGATGGGATGGACTCCAGATGGGACTGGGGATGGAGCACCTGGTTTTGGGCAGGCTCGGAGCACAGGAAAGCCCAAGAACGCCCTCAGAGGTGGCTGGTGAAGCAGCAGAGCCCCTCCACGAGCCACAGGCAGCAGCATGGGAAGGGAGAGTGGTACCTGCACAGGGCTCTGTGCCCGCCCTGGGGAGTGCTCCAAAGAGGAAAAGCTCCAGTTATGTCACTCATCATTTCTAGGCATTTTGAAAAAGAAATGCCTCTGGGCCAGAGGCTCTGTTTTCATTCAGAGCTGCACATGATGGGACGTGTGCCTTTGCTCCAGTTTCTGAGTGCCACTCTTGTTGTAGGTTAATTATCATTAGTAATTAATCATCACCACTCAGAGAAAGGCTTTTCCCTGCTGGTCAGGAGTCACACAGAGCATTAGCAGTTTTTTTCCCCCCTGCAAATGCAGCTCCAGCTTGATTCAGGGGCTCTTTTGACCTTGGCAGCTGCCGTGGAGCCTTGCAGCCCCTTGGAAGGTGGTCGAGGGGAGCCTGGGTTGTTGTCCTGCCTGGAAACTTTTTCTTTTTTAACACAATTTAAATATGGGTAGCCAAATTCACTCCATGAGAAGTGTTGCACGGTCTCCCAGACTAAGTCTTCTTGACTTTTTCCTTCTTTTAATAAGTTTCTGATGCAGTGAAGCAGCTGAAAAAAAAAAAATCTGATGATGCATCCAGTGGCAACACATCAGTTTTCAAAGACGCAGCTGAAAAAAACTCCAAGTAACTGTAGCTACTGCTTCTGCTATAACTGAAAAATAAAACCAAGATAAAACCCAGAGAAAGAAGGTGGCATCAGGATGTTTCTGGTAGGGAAGGAGAGACCCCAGGAGACCCAGTGCCCTCGTTGTCACGCAGCCATGGGCACAGCCATGAGCTGTCTCCCCTGGCAGAGGGATGTCAGGAGTGCTGCCACTTCCAGCATTGGCCTCTCCACAGTACTCTGGGGTTGATTTATTTTTTCCCTGGCAGATCCAGCCGCCAAGATCCTAAAACAGGTCAGGCATATGGGATCATGGTATGAGCAAACTCAGCTGGCTCGAGCTCAGATTTAGAAGGAACTCGGTTGCCTTTTTATCTTTTTTTTTTTTTTCTTTTACCCCCCTCTCTTCCAATTCCAACCAAATCCCAAACATAAATTATGGCAACCAGGCGCTTCCTGGTGCCTGCAGCTGCTCAGCAGAATTGACTTTTCCGTCAGCGCTGCCACTCGGAGCACAAACCTGGCAGCTGAGCACCCGACCCAGTTGGAGCCCTGCTTTCTCCATTCAACAAAAGTTCAGCCAACTCGGAGCATTTCAGACTCAGCGAATTATTTACTGACAAAACCGTGGGTTTATTGGGAAATTTCCGGCTGGCTCTAATTGGGACAGCTGTTAAGGCGGCAGTTTTCACAAGAACTAAGAGTCGCTTTCAGATGAGCACAGCTCTTAAAACGGCTGCTGCTTTGATAGCTGCTCGTTGCCTTTCTTGTCTGATTATTGGGCTTAGTATCTCCCTGCAAGCTTAAAAAAAAAAAAAAAAAATCATCCACTTTGCCTCTCTCATCTTTCTCTTCTCTTCACCCAATATTATCTCCTGCCCCTCCTCCTACTTCAAGGAGACTCTGTCAGTTTGAATTTGACCCTAAATCTGAGCTTTGCAAAAATTAACGTGTAGAGCATTTCAGATTAAGAGAATTGCGCTCTTTCTCTCTCTCTCTTGCTCTCTCTCTCTCTCTCTTTTTCTCTCCCCAGGGTTCACAAGCACTGTTGAGAAGTCAAAGTAAAAATTTGCGTTGTTGCTTTAACGTGGGAGATCCTGCCAAGAAAATTAACGGGGCCTATCTCCACAAAGGGAGAAAACTCATCTCCTTCTGATGGGGGTACTGAGAGACTCGCCGGTTTTCGGTAATGACTTTGTTTTTAATTTAATTGTTTCTCTTTCCTAATCCCACATACATTTTTGCCATCTAGCAAGGAAGTAGAATAAAGCATACGAAGGTTCCTAAACAGCTAATTCAGTCCCAGAGTCTATGAGCTGGAAATTTTATGTCCTTAGGGAGCCTTGAGGGCTTGACGAAAGCCCTTGATAAAACGAGATTGGATCTTGCTCTGATCTGCTGGGAATTCCTACCAGACCCACCTTGCTCCCCACATGGCAATGGGAAGCCCTGGAGCCACAGAAGCCCCAGGTATGTCCTGCAATACACATTGCAGATAGGAAAATTGCTTTGGAGCAAAGTGAGAAATGGATTAAATTTGGTTCATATTGAATCTTTTTTTTTTTTTAATATGGCTTTCCAGTGAAAGAGGAAAAATGAAAAAAATTCATCTTGTCATTTCAGTATGTTGTTCAAACCAGAACACTGGTTCTTTTTCTATACTTTTATTTAAAGAAAGTCAGGTTTTAAATGAACAATGGTGTGCTGAAGTGGAAAAACTTGAAACATTTAATTTAGAACATGGATCGATGAAACATTTTGGCATTCTTAAGCAAAACATTTTATTTCAAAACAGGTAGGAAAAAAGTGCCTTGATTGCAGCTGGTTTCTTTTGGACTATAGTTTTGTTTGCTTTTCTTCTCATTTAAACAAATTGCCAAATTCTGCCTATATTTGCCAATTAATTTGATGCCCTGGGGCTCTGTTATGCACCAGATTTGTGGTTCATTTGAAAGGAAAAATCTTTGCTCGCAAATCATGTATATACAAGGAGCTAATGAGGGTCTCCTGACTTCTGGGTCCTGATTTGCAGGCTCTTTTTTGGTTGTGCCTCCTGCCAATCCCCATGGGCAATTCTGCTGCTGTTCACAACTTGTAAAAACATTCACTGCCAGGTTTTCTCACCAGAAAAGGTGCCCAGGACCTATGGAATTCACACCGTGCCTCCAGCTGCCAACCACAGCCTCACCCCTGGGTGGCAGAGGGAAGGAATTTAAATCAAGAGGAGACAAGTTTATATTTAGAGCTGGGGGTTGCTCCTTCATCAGATTACGCTGGTTTTAAGTAGGTCAGGCGGGAGACCCGAGATATCCGAGTCCCCTTCAAAGGCATCCGTCCGTCACTTATTATTCCAGGCATTTCCCTTTCACTCTGCCTTCCCTTCACAGCCCTTTGTCCCTGCTGCTGGGCTGTGCTGGCTCTTGCTGTCATTCCCAACACTCCTTCCTTTCATTGCCTGTCCCACTCCTCCTCCCTCCTGGCTCTGGGACAGCCCTGGGGACAGCGGTGGCCTCAGCTGTGTCACCAAGCCAAGGGGCACTCGAGGCCACTGAGCTCTGGGGTGCAGCCAAGCAGCTGGAGGCCACAGGGGAGGCTGCTGGAGTGGGGTGCTCCTCACAGCACCACATCCTCCCACAGCTGGCTTTTTAACCTGAGCACACATGGGGTTAGGTAAAAGCCAGCAATGATAGCAATAAAAACACCCAGAACGTAAAAGAATCCCTCAAACCTCCCTGTTTAACCCTTTTCTAGGGAAACAATTTCCTGCCCTGATCAGCCTGACAGCACCTGCCTGCTCTCCCCAGCAGCCCTGGCACCCAGGCACCCAGTTCCAGCCAGTTTCTTTTTTGGTCAATCCTAAAAATAAAGGTTCAGGGCACTTCAAAGGCTCTTCCTGCACATTCCTGGGTTGCCACACGAACAAGTGCACACGAGGAGAACATGGGGTGCTGTCACAGAGCTCTGGGATGCAGCAGCCTGTCACCTTCATTACCCACAGAGGCTGAAATCCCCCTCCTTCAGCAGGGGCAGGTCTGACAGGCGAGGGGATCGAGGTGGAGCAGACCCTAGGGCTGTTCCTGCAGCAAACACTTCAGAATGCATTATGTTGTGTTTGCCCAGCTGACTGGGGTTATTTGAGTGCTCATAATTACAGATTTTGCAGGGTGCTGGCAAGGACCTGGCACCTGGGAGAAGAGGGGCTTGGCTGCTGATGGGCAGGTCAGCAGTGCCCTGTGTCACCCATCCCAGACTCCCAGGCTCTGCTGGGACTAGGGATGGACCAGACCCTCCTGTCAGTCACCCTAACACGTTCACCAGCCAAAATCACCTCAAGTCATCCCCACTTGGATTTTTTTGAGCCATATTCTTTGCTCACTCCCAGTCTATTACGTTTTTCAAGTCTCGGTGGAATTTTTTTTTTTTTTTTAAACTCAAGGCCTCCTTCAAGCTGATCACAAGGGAATGCTGAGTGCTTGTTTTTTAATATTCTGACAGGTGCTATTTTGCTATTTGCTTGTGATGATTCAGGACATTTGCATGTCTTTGTCCTTAATTAAAAAGCACTTCACCCTTGCTGCAGGGGTATGGAAGATTTCTCTTGATCTATTCATTTTGGGGGACTTTTAATCAACATATCCACTCTGTAGATGCGGGTGCCTTTCTGAGAGAGGGGTGAAGCAGTGTGGAGAGCTGCGTGGGTGTAATTATGGCTTACTCTTTATTTTTTTTTTTTTTTTGGGGGGGGAGGGAGGAGGGTGAATTTTACTGCAGTTGAAAGGCATTCTCTAACATTCTCCTGGAAGACAGGAGTCTCCTGTCCACCAAGCACATGGGCAATGACAAAGGCAAAATTTGCTGCAAAGGCTGGAGCTGGCAGAGCTGCCTGGGGAGCCGGTGCTCTGCCTCCCTGACACAGGCTCTGGCCAGGAGCCTGCAGACAGAATGTCCCCCAGCCTGCAGCACCTCCTCTAGACCCCACCCTGCTGGCACGGGAAGGATCTGCCTCAGCTCACCTCCATCGCTGCAGTGCAAGCCCCCGGGGCTGGGCGCGTCCCCCTGCAGTGTGAGGTGTCAGCCCCGTTTCCTGCACTGGGGTGCCTTTGGAGCATGACAAGGATGATTCTTGGTCTCCTCCAAACGCAGGCATTTTTTTTGCAAGGTGAAAAGGCAGCACCTTCCACAGCAAGGCCTTTTTAAATGGTGGCAAGTGTTCCCTTGGGCTGTCAGGGAGGCTAAAAGTGAGTTTGAAGGAAAGGATTCAGCAGCAGCAGCTCAGCCAGCAGTGACAAGTGCAGAGTCTGAAGGCAGCTCCCACTGTAGGGACCTCCCAGGCCTGAGGGGAGACCCCTCCATGGATGTCCCTTGTTTGGGGATGAGAGGGTGCTGGCGTGGGGCTTCAGGGATGCTGCAAGGCAGTGGATGCAGAGGGGTGAAGCAGCCCTGGCAGGGTGGCAGGAACAAGGTGCTGTCCTGCCCTGGCTCCTTGCCCTGATGATGGGACCTAGGCAGAGTCCAGCAGCCCTAGGTCACTCCTCTCGTCCCCCCAGGACAGGGAGTTTTGTTGCAGGGGTTCCCACTTGACTGGATCACCCTTGCAAGTGGGGCAGTGGAAAGGGGCAGCAGACCCCTTTGGAGGGTGTCACCCAGGAAAAAAAGCATCCAGCCCCTCCTGTGCTTCTGCTCTGCCTGACCCTCACCCCCATGGGGAAATGGGAACTAGGCTCTGCCTTGGGGACCTGAGCCAAAAGAAGAGACCTCAGGGAAGGGGTCAAACCCTGTGTTGCTGAGATCTCATAACTGCTCTCTGATATTCCAGCCTTAACGCTTCTGTCTCCTCCTAGAAAATACCAGACTGAAAAACAGCTCCAGCAAGGCTCAGTGTTTATCTGTTCTGCTTTTCCAGGCTGGGGAGCATAGGCTCGTGGGAACCTTTGAAGATTATTTCTCTTCAGTTTTCTGAAGAGACTTCAGCCTTCTCTTGAATCTTTTTATTTTGCCTCCTTTCAACACATCGGCCCGATTTCTCTGAGACTTAACAGCAATGAACAAGATTAAGATTGGAGCTTAGAGAGTATTAGGAGACGATCTCTCCTTCCCTGACGTGCTGGCAATTGCCAGATCCCAGTGCCAGCATCCCTCTCTTGGAGAGGCTCTCCGCGTGCAGGCGTTTCTGCTCCGATGGCTCTGGGAGCGCAGGAGCTGCAGGGCAGCTCGGGGTGTCGGCTTCCCTGCACTTCAGCTGCCACTGATTGCTCCCGGCAGAGGGGCTGGGATGGAGGGGGGAGCACGAGGGGACAGGGAAGGTGGGTGCTGGACACGGCAGCGCTGACTGTTGGTGGATGGGGTCTGGTTTTCCACGCTTTTGGCCGGAAAGGAAAATCCTGGAGCAGGGGTACCTGAGTGAGGCTCGCCCAGCAGCCACAGCAGCACAGCCCTGTGCAGCACAGGGTTGATCTAGGTCAGTGTTTCACGGGGGATCCTAGAGCTGAGGAACAGAGCAGTGCTGGCATTTCTCCACAAACTCCTGCGAGCATGGGCTGAGAGCAGCACAGACGCAGTGTTGGGGGAAAGGGTGGAAATGGCAGTGCCAGCAATGGACAGAGAGCAGCAGGATGGGGTCTGGGCTGGGCAGCAGCTCTGCTCTGCCATGCAGTCAGGCTGGGAGTGGGACAACATCCTGATGGCAAGACCATGGGGGGTTCTCAGGGCCGCTGTGGGGTTCAGCTGTGCTGCTGTGTCCCACCTGGGCCAAGAGGGCATGGAAGGAGAGGCAGTCCTGTTGATTCCCCCATCTGGGAATGCATAACAGCAGCACAGCACATGCTCCCTTCTCCCTTCCCTGCATGAAGGATGCTTTGGGGCAGGGGTGCAAGAGGATCTGCTCCAGGGAAGGATCAGACATTGCCCCTGTCCCCAGCCAGGTGTGCTGGGGAGGCCACACGCAGAATGGACAAAATGCCTCTGGGTCTGCCAAGCCTGTTCTCAGCTGGTCATCTCCCTGCTGAGCTCTTGCTGATGAAACCCTGTTGGGGTGGCACTCAGGGCCAAAATGCCACAGTCCTAAGCACTGCCTCCCCCAAAACCGATGAAAAAAAGCCCAAAACGTGTCCCTCAAGTTGAGGCATTTGAGAGAGAAGGGCATTTCCCTCTTTTGTGCAGGAGACACTGGAGCTTCATGCAGGAAGAAATTAAAGACGTCTGAAAAATGTCTAAGAACTCCCAAGAAGGAAAGAGGCATGAAAAAATGGGTTTGCTGCAAGCAACCACCACAGAGCTTCGGAGTCAGTCCCATCACAGACAGCACGGAACGGCTCCTGGGACCCCAGATCAGGCAGCACCTGCAACAGGAGGGACTGTGCTCTGCCTCAGCTCGGGGAGGAAAGCTCCTTTCCCTGTTTTCTCCACTTGTCAACTGTCCTGCATTATCCTCAGGCTGACAAAATGTCAAACTGCCAGCAAACCGCAGAGCTGGGGCGAGAGCAGAGCAGAGAGCAGGGCTCGGATCAGCTGCGGGAGAGGGTTGTAATTGAACATCCACACTCGGACACAGATGAGCAGCTCCCATTATTTACTGGTGTATAAACATTCCTGAGCCAGTGTAGAGAGAAGGCATTGAAATATCCGTGCCCCTGGGAAGAAATCCCTACAGGTATTAACGATAAAATGCAACTGTGCTTCCTTCTCTCATTTTCTGAAGTCCTTCAGGGTCAGCAGGTGCTGGTGTGGCCTCAGCTGTGCCCCTAGGGCTGCAGCAGGGGAAAGGCCAGGCAGAGCCACTGCTGACCACAGGGTTTAGATGGTCAGCACCACCTCCCACATGTTGGCTCTGCTCTGAATCCCAGCCTGTCCTCTAGAGAGCCCCAAGTTTTTCCCAGCTGTTGAGCAACCCTGGCAGGAATCACTGTGCCAAACACAGCTTGCATCCCAATGAGAGTTTTTGTTGGATCCGTGACCTTCCTGTCTGCTTTTCCCCTTCCCTGGACCTCTGTGGCATGGGGTGACAAGGAGTGGTGTACCTCCGTCCAGAGGCAGCCACGTTTCTACAGTGAAGAGAAGCAGCTGTTCCTGTTCCTGCAGCTGCACGTCCCCGAAGTTTGTGTCAGCAGTTGCACAGTATTTAAAATAAGGATGGGAGTTATTCTGGGGTCTAAACTACCAGCTCATGGTCCTGTGCTGGATGTATCACATCGGATGTATGGATGGCATAGCTGCAAATTGAAAAAAAGTGTTGAAACACCTGGTGCTCGGTTTGCTGAGATTTTCCCCTTTTTTTCTGTCAAATGCTGCCAGTTCTCCTTCCCAGCCTTTCCCATGTACGTTTTCTCTTTTTGTATTTCAATCCCTAGGAGAACTGTAACATATTATGCCCTGGGATGGGGTTTCAGAAAAGCAGAGCCATAAAAGTACAGGAAATGGCACCTTTCCCATACAGGGTGACAGCAAGAGCTCTTCTGACACATAGCATTGGATCACCTAGCATTTGGTGATCCTTTTCCACTAAGAAACTAATTCTGAAGAGGGACTGCCTGCAATGGAAGGAAAGCAGAGGCTCCTTCAGGCCTGACACAGCAGCAGAGGATGAAGGTAAAGTTCTCGCTCTCGTCAACGCTCCCGTCACCCCCGGGACAGCTTGCACCAGCTCCTGCTACGGCCTGGGCTGTCCTCCCACACCCTTCACTCTCCTTGGAAAATATTCACGTCACATTTGTTCAGGCTCCAAACACATTTTTTTAATCTGTCAGCAGTGCAAGTTCACTTCAGCACCTAAAAACCAAACTGTGCCCTGTCTGCTTCATCTATCATTGCTGTCCATAAAGGTGGGGAGGCAGAGCCCAGCTGAAGCTGTTATTGATGTCATGTGAGCCCAGATACAGCATCTGCTGCTGTGCCTGGCAAGCCTGAAAAAGACAAAACCTGGGTTATGTTGAACAAATGCCTTGGTAGAGTAAACAAATGTTTCTACTGTGCAGGACATGCCCCAAGTCAGAGAAGAGGGTCAAGCCTTATGCAGGGTGTTTCATCCTCCAAGGTTTGCAGAGGGACCCTGTAACCAGCTTCTCCTCAGCTGTCCTTCCCCACTCTCATCCAGGTCACTCAGAGTGCTCGTCCTCACGGATTCTGCTGCAGAGTGACCAGCCCTGCCTTCTGCCAGAGCACACGGCCCTGGCCATGGGGAGAGGGCTTGGCCTGGCCCTGAGCTGCTCCCAGGGGTTGCCCTGGCTCCGTGACAGCTCAAGGACCAGTTCATTACCAGGAAGGACAGAGAGCATCAAGGACAGTGGCTCTAACTGTGCTCTGTCCTCAGCCATATGACGTGGAGAGTGAGGGAGGAGGGGAAGGCGAGTTCACCTCCATGCAGCCCTTCAGAGCAGTCTGCTGCATGGCCCTGGCACTGCTGCCTGCCAATACCCTGGCAGCTCCTTGTCCTGGAGTGCCAGCTCTGCCAGCCGTGCTCTCAAACCTGACCTGCTCCTGCAGAGCCCTGTGGGGTCTGTGTCTGCCTGGGGTCCTCCAGCCCTGCTGCACATGCTCCTCCACCCTTGAGAGAGACATACCTGTCTGAGGAAGGCGAGTAGAATGCCAAGAGCCTGAGCTTTCTCACAAATGAGCTCCTGAGCCCCTTGGGATAATACTGTTCCCCACTTGCATCACTTTTCCCACTGATGTAGCCCAGAAGAAGAGCAGTCTCTTGAGGCAAGCAGTGACCAGCCCTTTGCATGGGCAGGAGGTGGCAGAGCTTTGCCTCCTGCCTTCCCCTGCTGCTCCAGCCTGAGCCCCAATCACACCCCCAGCACACACCCCAAAAAGGGGCTCTGAGAGGGCACACAGGGCTTTGGAAAGGACTGCAGATGTACCCAGGCTCATCCCTCCGAGAGCACTGCAATCCTTGCAAGGTTTGGGGCCAGGGCTGGAATTGTCTCCTTGTCTCCCAGAGCTAAATCCTGCAGTGAGGACTGCACAGCCAAACCCTCATTTGCTGTGGCAGCTTGGCCCCCCAGGCTCTGGGCTCATGAGAACTCTGTAAATAATAGGTTTTATTAGTTTGCCAGTTAAACTGAAGTACCAGAGGGGATAAAAAACATCTTAAATAAAACATTGCATCTCCTGTTTAAGTTTTGAATCCCATGACAGTAGACCTCAAAACAAATGTCTCTTCAAAATGGAAAATAAGGCCTGCTCCCTCCCAAAACACAAGAGCAAGACATTTTGTCCTTCTCAGCATTTGGACTGAGGGTGGTTTTCCTGGTCAGAACCAATCATGGTGAATTTGAATTGGGTTTCTCACCAGCTGAGCCTGTGCTGCTGATAAACAAGGTGTTTGCTTTAAAAGCAGTGCCCTTGCTCTCCAACACCATTAACCAGCTTCATTCTTATCCTTGGTTCCAGGGAAAGGCTCAGCAGCAGTTACAAAATGAAACCCCTGTAAATGAAGAAGACAAGAGAGGAGAACTGCTTGGAAGCTCCTGGTGCATAAAACCACCTGGACAGTGTCCCCAAAACAGCATCATGAGGGGATGCTGTGAGTCCCTAACATTTCCCAGCACATCTCCACTGCTCTGAGCACAGCCCTCCCCAGATCTCTCAGTTCTCAAGTAGCAGAACAGGGTAGTCAAAAGAAACCAGTCCTGTGAATTTCCCCACATACCATTTCACATCCTGCGTCTTGAGGGGGAGCTGAGAGCACATATATGAACCCCTGGGTTTTCTGTGGTCTGCTCACGACCAGAATCCTTGACAGCTGCATCTTCCCTGCAGCTACTCTTGCACCTTTTCCAACTTCAGCTTCATCTGCATCCCTGAAGAACTTGTGGAACAATCCAGTGGTTTGCTTTGAAGCTTAGAGAGCTCTTTCCACCTTCACTGCTGCTTTGATATTCATTATTTACTCTTTTGACATGTGCTTCCTGTAAACTCTGCCATCCGGAGCTGGCTTCTTTGCATGAAGTAAAGGCAACATCATCTGTAGCTGCTTCATTCCAGGGAAATGCCATCTCAGAGCCCTAATGCCTGCAGCTGCCTCTTGTGGCTTTGGGCCCGCTCAGATCTCACGCTCGAGGGCTTAAGGTGATCATTGCAGCAATCAGCAAGGGAGAGAGCCTCGAAAAACCACCCGGGTGTGCTGCTGTTACTGCCTGCTTGTGCTCCTGTGGCATCCCCATCGCCACCGAGACGGGTCCTGGCTGTGAGGCACAGCATGTGCCGGGGGAACGGGAATCTTCCTACCCTGAACAAATGAGGCAGCAGCAGCAGAACGCTGCAGATGGAGAGCAGAGGAGTGATTTTCCCCTTGCTCATGTGGGGAAGGCTGTGACAGGCCCAGGAGTGAGAGGAGAGAGTCAGCTCTCAGTAAAAGGGATGGTCCCACACGGGCCCAGAGCAGCTGGATTTGCCATCAGAATTACCAGACCTCCGGGAGATGCAGGACCAGGCCTCTCTGGGGACCTGCTCCTGCACCTCAGCCCGTAACTAAACAATAGGGGACAATTACTGACACCTCGTGTAGGTCTAACAAAGTTTGTTCTGAGCAACTCTCACCTTCCCCCGGAAGGAATCTGTTACTCCTGTTTGCCCGTCAGATGTCGGCAGAGTAACGAAATGCCCGAGTTCAAACCCTGACGGCAAAGAGTGACAGGCTGGGAGCCCACAGCCCACCCGCGATCCGCAGCTGTCCCACAGCTCCTCCCTACACACCCCCCAGGCTGTTTTTGCGGGACAGCAGCCCCAACAGGTGGGAAAGGACCCTCTCCCAGCGGCATCTCGCTGGCAGCTCAGCCCAGCGGGGCCTGACGCCTTGCATAATTTAGCAATAATTACCCACTCTTTCTTTTTTTAGACAAACACCCCAACTGTTATGCATGGGAAGGAAAAAAAAAAAAAAAGGCGAGTATTAAGAGAAATCCAACGCCTTGTTACGCAGAGGGGGAGCGAGAGCTCCTCGCACCAGCTGACGATGCTCGCTCCCCGGCAGCGCGGCTCCGGCAGATGCGCGGGTGCCTCTCGGCGCGCCCCCCGCCGGCGCTCAGCCCCGGGGGTGCGGGGGAGGCCGGCCCCTGCGCGGGGCGGTAGGAGCCGCCGGAGCCCCTCCCTGCCGCGGGCCGCAGAAGAGATGCCCAACTTTGCGGAGCGCGGCCGGCGGCGCGGAGCGCGGGGCGGCGGCAGGG